>JAQFVV010006367.1:2327908-2684765 GCA_028023455.1 Epiperipatus broadwayi
GCCATTATAAAGAGAATCACTTTTTTGACAAGTTTTTCAATATATACCACCGCAGGGTTTATTTTCTGACAACCGCAAGATTACACATGTGAAAAGGCCTCCTATCTTTTCTTCATTGCAGGAATAAGAGCCAAGTTTTTGTCAATTGTCAAATATAAAGAAGCCAAAATAACAGCAATCCAAGTAGATTTTGGGGGGAAAAAATGTTTTTGCAATTGAAAAATATAAATAATGCAAAATAATACCAATCAAAGCAGTTTTGAAAAAGAGAATCATGTTTTCACACGTTTTTCAATATACATCACAGGGTTTTTCTTTCTATTGCAAGATTACACATGTGAAAAGGCCTCCTATCTTCTCTTCATTGCAGGAATAGCAGCACACAAGTACCAAAATTAAAATATCTACACAATAAATATAACGAGTAAATAAATATAAGATAGCCTTCATTCCGACTACCTAAAATGAAAATAAAATCTTACAGTAATATAATAGTAAAAAACACAATTACTTCTCTATAAAGCTGCTTTAATATTTCAACCAACTGACTGGTTTTCATCAGAAAGTACAGCAAAATGGCTATTTCCAGAATTTAAACACTAAAATATTACAAACAGTTACATATCAGATAAAATTAATTCCTATAGGCTAAAAATCAAAACTTTGTATAAAAAAATATTTACAAATCTTTGTATATAAAGTATAAAAAAATTCTTTCACAAAAAACTTTTTAAAAAAAATTAAAACTATACATATATTATTATTATATATTAAAATATATCAAAAACCATAAAAATATACTATTATATATGAACACACCAAAAAAAAAATGTATATATATATATTCTACTATTTGTATTTTACTATAATTTTTTTATAAATTTTTTTTTTTGTTAGTCCACATATAAAATAATTCCCTAGGAAACAAAAAAAATCCCTAGGAAACTAGGTAATTCAGAGATGTGATAATACCTATATTCATATTAATACCATGAGGATGTAATGTCTTAAATTTAAAAATAAAATAATTCTTCTGTTTTTTTTTCTCTCATGATAAATATCACGATTTGCTGCACTTAATGCTACGTTTTATATCTTAAAATATATATCTATAATTATGTTATACATATAAATAAGTTTAAATTAAAACTCACCTATCTAAACTTAGCACAAAGTAAAATATTTAAATAGTCAGAATAAGAGTCATAGATCACATGACCCTATTCTCTTAAGCTTGTAAGTTATAAACAATGAGGATTGCCAATTCCTCAACAAGCTTTATAATAAATGCTTAGCCAGAGAAAGCATTTAAAATATCTCTGTCAGGAACCCCACCCCCCACCCCTGACCATGATTCCGTGCTTTGTCACTCCTCAGAGAGGTGCCAGGATAGGTTCAGACACTAGATCTAAAATATTTAAAGATTATTAAACACTTCTTTTGCATGGCAGCAAAACATTATCTTAATCTTTTATTATGCTCTACTATTCTATACCAGAAAATTTAAATAAATAAATAAAAAGTTATGCCTCCCTTCCTAAATTAACTTCTTATAAAAAAATATTTAAAATATAATTTCATAGCTTTTCTCTATTTTAAATAGGTTTATATTCCTTATATTTCATTTATTCTATATTTTACATTCATCATAGCATTCAAATCATACTCTCATTACTCTCTCATCCAATCTAATCCAAATATGCATTTATTTCAGTTTAATGATCTCTAATATTTACAATATTTATAGGAATACCAATCATTCCTCTCCTATTTTTTAATATAACAAACAGTAAGCAAGCTAATATTATTTGTGATAGAAGTTTTTTTATCTCATCTTGCTGTAAAAAATTATGAGAAAAACTAGAAAGGAGATATTGCAATATGAAGTTTTTGTAGAATACGATATGCAAATAATACATCTTATGAGGCAATAGAAGATATTATTTATTAGATAATCCACCATTAACTTTAGTATCTGAAACCCATTGCACTATCTACCAAATGAGATTTCATTGGTAGCCTGCAAACAGTCTATGTATACGTATATTAAAACTATTTTTACTCAAAACTGTTTTTATAACATTCACAAGCATATCTAAATTATGAATCTTCAATATGTTATCAAGACAATCCCTTTAAATATAAGGTGAGGATCAGAGTGAAAGATGGAGTGCAAGACAATAGACTGAAAATTCACGACTTGAATAGGCTTGTGGCTGTATCATATAATTGCTTTTATAAAACTAAATAAGCTTTATTATCTAAGTAGCAATTGATGACAGTGGGTTTGAAAGTTAAAATGACTATTTATTAGTCTACTTTCAAAACAGGTTACATTTTACCTATTTAACAGTAGTTTATTTAAACTTTTAGGAATATTAAAAAAAAATCTCGATTTGTTACTGTCCTAGTATCAACTTTCTTCTCTATATTAATATTTTAGATCATGATGAAAGGTAGTGATCTCTCTTTTACTTAAAGAGCCTTGCCTTGAGAAACAGACTGGAGATTCATAGTTTAGATAAGCTTGTTGTTGTTATAATGTGATTTTACATATACAGGAGGTTCTCAACTTTCGTATATTCTACTTTTGTACAATTTGCTATTTTATATGAGAATAATAGAAAAAGATGCAGCATGTTACAGAGCTTTTTATCAA
The DNA here is from genome assembly GCA_028023455.1 of Epiperipatus broadwayi. Classification (NCBI taxonomy): domain Eukaryota; kingdom Metazoa; phylum Onychophora; class Udeonychophora; order Euonychophora; family Peripatidae; genus Epiperipatus; species Epiperipatus broadwayi. The sequence goes on from JAQFVV010006367.1 coordinate 2,330,568, forward strand.
GAAAATAAGAGTACAATTCAACTATCTCTTGATAAATTTATAAAGAAAATATCAGATACTAATCAATAAAGTGTTATTTGTGTGTATGATAATACACCTCATTAAAAAATAAATATTTAAAAATATTTTTTGATGTTCTTTTTTATATTGCGCTACTTTCATAAAATTCATCTTTCATACAAGTTTTAGGAACCAATTAGGTACGAAAGTCGAGGGCTGCTTGTATATGGGAAAAGATCTTTCCTTTGCTTTCCCCATATACACAGATATAATAAATGAATGATTTATGTATTCATACAATGTGTACAGTAAAAATAAAATCTATAATTTAGTTCAGACAAATCCTAATTCATTCTGTAAAACCATGCATTAAGATTTACACAACTTAAATTACTAAACACCACATGATCACCATTTTCTTTGCTTACACAAGTTGTTAAAACAGAGATGTGATGCGTTATGGCTTCTCCTTTATTGGAGTCATGAATCTCTCAGACACTATGTCCAGAGAAATCTGTTAGCAACCAACCTTCCCTTTCTATTCCCCACTCTAAATTTTTCCCATATTCTTCTCTATCCTGCTCTATCCCAGTTCCACATCATCATCTTTATCCACTCTATCACTTTTATATCCAAGATCCCCCTTATCTTTTTCCAAACCCAGCATAAAAACCAAGAACCCACTTTCTATATAATCACTTTGTTTATATTTATTTTCCCACAACTTCATTATTTATACCCTTTCTGCTTATAAACATTTACATTCAATTAGCAAATGCCTAATATTTTCCATACCTTCCTTCCATAACTTGCAGACTAAACCACTCACATGTGATGTGATGCACTGTGACTTCTCCTTATATGGAGTCAAGAATTTCTCAGCACTTTACCTTCCCTTTCCATTCCACATTCTAAGTTTTCCCATAATCTGCTCCATCCCATTTCCACAACATAATCTTTGCCAACTCCATGGCCTTTATATCTAAATCCCCCTTATCTTTTCCCAAACCCAGCATAAAAAGCAATAACCCATTTTCTGTATAATCACTTTGTTCATATTTATTCTTCCATAACTTCATTTATTTATTTATACTCTTTCTGCTTTCAAGCATTTACATTGAATTAACAGATGCCTAATATTTTCTATGCCTTCCTTTCACAACTTGCAGATTAAATCACCCATACTTTTCCATTTATGTGTATATTCACTTGTTGCTAAAGATCCCATTCGAGCCTTAAAACAATAAACTACTTTCCTTGCTATTATCATAAATTATATTTAAACTCTTTTTATTCTCCATACCCATCTCTCCAACTACCTATTTTTTATTAAGGCATCTATTCTTCTATCCCATTCCTTACCACTATAACACTCAACAATTGTCCTAACACAATCGTCCCACGTTTTGTACAAGTATACTGATATAAATTCTTTAGCTAAATCTTCTCCATACCACATTACTTTTCTCACCCATTTTGTTGCCTGCCTTTACTCATAACCCAATTAAACACTATGTTGGCTATTTGTTTATTATTCATAAACTGTAATCTATTAAACATTTTCATTTTGCTTTTTGCATCTCTCATATAAAAACTTGACCATCCCATTTCTCCTTGAATTGCCTCCTTTGCTGTCAACACATCTGCATCTAATGCATGTCTTTCTACTTTCCTTTGTACTTTTTCTAGGTAATCTAATATCCCTTTACTAACACGTAATGCATCATTGCCATATGTTAACCTTGTTACTGCCATTCCTTTTCATACAATTCTAGCTACATCATATTTATTATATGAAAACACTGCTAATTTCGTTATGAATTCCTTTCTTTTCTTTGCTTCATTTATCAATTTTTTCTCCCATTCATACAAGCATTTTTTCTGATTACTTAAGATGATTCCCTAATAACTATATCTATTCACCACACTTAACTTTATATCCCCCAATAAAAATTCTTTGTCTTTTCTTTTCCCAGTATTAACCATCATTATATTTGATTTTCCTTTACTAAATTTAATCCCTATCTTTTTACCCACCCTTGCGCAGGTCCTCAGCATAACTTCCATATCTTCTCTTCTTTCTGCATACAAAAAGACATCATCTGCAAAAAAAAAGACCCGACAAACTATATACTCCCTTGCCATCTATTATGCTATCTCTATCCCTCTTCCTAGTCTTTCTATTGCTCTCTCCATTTCACTCAAATACAACAAAAACAAAATAGGTGACACAGGGCATCCTTGCCTTAGTTCCATCCCCTTTTTAACTTTAACTGATTTTATATCCCCTAATTAATATGTATAGTAATTATTTTTATATAATTTCTTAATAATATCCACTAAAGCTTCATCCATTACCATCCTGTGACAGAAATGGTAAGTATTCTTGTCAATTTAGTACAAAGTAATTTCTTTAAATCTTACAACCAAGTGATTTTTTAAATAATGTGATTAATAAAATTAATCAATATAGTTAACAATGTAATTAACAATATTCTGATAAAAATATTTATTCTCAAAATCTAGCAGTCTTTATATATATAATGTGATATAATTACATATATTTTATATTACTTTAGATTTAATAATAATACCTAATCATAATCATAATAAGCTAATATATATTTCTCAAAAACAGATAACTCATCAGATAAGAGAGATATTTAAATATTAACTGCGTACAATGCGCAGAATGATTGCCAATAGTATGATACTATTGAAACAAAGCATCTACCATTAAAATCAAACAAAACAAATAAAGCAGCACAAAAGTAAATAATCAAACTTCCCAAGGTCTAATATATTATATATGAAGAACTGATTAATAAGCAAATCTTTTACAATAGTCTGACTATGACTAGAAAAATTTATAAAAGATTGTTTTTTATTCTCATTATTATGAAGGATGTTTTTCACCATATATTCTTATGCATCTCATTATGATAAGATATGAAAATAAATTCTAGCAAGGAGTAGACATTACAAACAATCAAAGACGATAATAATTTTAGACTAATGCTAAACTTAATTCCTATGAGACATGAATTTGTTTTCCAAGCATTTAAAAAATTTTGGTATTAAAAAAACAAAACAAATTTAGTTATATAAAAAATAGAAAGAGGGAGCTACTAAAATATAACTATAAAATTTAAAAGTTTGATTTGATATCAGTTATTATTTAGAAATATAAGTAGAGGATAGGTATTAAAAATGTGTTAAAAAATAGTATTATAGATTAAAGAAAATTATACATATTGAATGTTAATATAATGAATAATAATAACGTAAAATATAAAAATATGCATATTAGAATGGTCGGGGTGAATCTGATAGTTTGGAGTCTTACCGTATCTGCCATACAAGGGCGCCACCAGGCCATTTGAACCTAGAAAATTTATATAGTAGGTAGATACAGTAATATCCAAAATTTAAATTATATATTGACCGTTATGCCCCCTTCACTAGCTCGCAGAGCAGCAGAGATAATGTATACTTTATTTTTAAAGAAAGAAAGATAATAAAAAATACGAATAAGCCAATGCCAGATTAAAAATACAAATAAACATTTATTTTGCACATATATAAAATTTAGAATTATTTTAGTATAATGTTTATTTTATAATTTGATTTACATTTTAACTTTTGACTTTATAAATTCGCACAGATGAATTTATTAATATTTTATTACAGTGCCGAGTATGGATAGACTACATAGATTGCACTTGAAAAAGAAAATATTCTATATCCCTTATTTAACCCTAGGCCAAAAGTTCGTAATTGAACCAATGCCAATCTACCTGATATATCGATGTATTCAATGCAGCATGAATACGACAGTACAATACCGCACTGTCAGAAATATACATCTGAACAGCATGGTTATCAAGAAGAAATGTCTCTCATCCAGTACAGAAATACTTCGTCTATTTGATGAGAAAAACAATAAAAAAGAAACTCCATAGGAAGGGATTGTGGTCCTTTTTGCCATCTTACTATCCCATTCCATAGGCTAAAGGGGTGATCCAAGGAGCAGGGAATACTGTCTGACTCCGATGGTCAGTAAGAAATGGATGTAATTTGGCCCAAGTGCGGTGTGTAATGTGATCCTGCTCATAGCGGATCTTCATGCTACATTTACTAATTACACCAGTAATTCCAATCCACTGACCCAATTTAACTGCGAAACAAATAACCTAATATTTACCCTCCCTTAAACTAACATAACTTTACGAATCTATGCAGCTATTCAAGCCCAATTTAAATTTAATATGATTTAATTAAAAGTTTTAGCTTAATGTAAAATATATATATATATAAACACTTAAAAGAACAGAAAAATTAAATTAATGGAAATGATTTTAAAACTACATATGATAAAAATAATTATTAATGAATTAATTTGGTCAGATAGGAATTTATATTTATATTTAAATATTGGAAATATTTATACTTAATGTTTGTGAACTATATATATAGTTCGTACATTTTAAAAGTCCATCCTTAATAGTTGCTTGTAATTTGGATCCAGTATTAATTCCCATGATGTTTTGAAGAGACCGGTATGCTGTTTGCCATTCTATTAGTATTCATACGGAAGTCCTCTACTGTAGCTGGTATAGTTCTTTGCAGGCTTTTATTGCAGTACCCTGATCTCCTGGGGTCCACAATATAAAAAAATGATATTTCATTTCTACTTTTAGTAAACTGAAGGGATTAAAAGTGCGTCTTTTCAATTCCTTCTCCTTCAAATCTCCTGGACTTAACACATATAGCATACATCTAAAATTATTACCAATCATTTCCTTTTTATATTAAAATTGCAGATTGACTGGATGTAATGTCATGATGATGATGATCCTTTCGCTGTGGTGTTTCCTGAGGGATTTTTTTTATTGGCTATTCTATTCTCATTGTTTTTCTCTCCCATCTGACCTTTAATTATAAATTTTGAGATGCCCAAGGAGTAGTTTACTTTGACTAATTAAAAATAATCATTTCCATTTTTACATAATAGTAAGTAATTTATTTTTACATTCTTAAAGATATATATTTAACTTTTTTTTTGAAAATTTAGTTTTAAAATACTTTTTTTTAAATAAAGTCTTCTTTTAATAATTTTCCGTCTGTGCGATTTATATATATACGAGCTTAGATGACTTAATTTTTAATATTTTTTAAAAACTTAAAAAAGAAGTTTTTATTTGAGAACTTTTTGTTTTTAATTTGTAATTTTACTTATTATAATAATGTAACAGCATGTATGTCCATTACAATATATAATGTAAACAAAGGATGTGATGTGATGTATTATGGCTTCTCCTTAAACGAAGTCAAGAATATCTCAGCAATTATGCTCAGATAAACGTGTTAGCCACTTTCTTTTACATTCCCCACTCTAAATTTACCCATAATCTGCTCTATCCCATTTCCACAACATAATTTTTGTCAACTCTATAACCTTTATATCTAAATCCCCCTTATCTTTTCCCAAACCCAGCATAAAAACCAATAATTCACTTTCTGTATAATCACTCTTTTCATATTTATTTTTCCACAACTTCATTATATGTACCCTTTCTGTTTTCAAACATTTACATTCAATTAACAAATGCCTAATATTTTCAATTCCTTCCTTACATAATTTACAAAATAAATCACCCATATTTTTCCATTTACATGTATATTCTTTTGTAGCTAAAGATCCCGTTCGAGCCTTAAACAATAAACTACTTTCCTTACTATTATCATATATTAACTCACACCTAATATTCTGTTTATTTCTATATATATTTAAACTCTTTTTACTCTCCATACTATTTCTCCATCTCTCTAATTCCCTAGTCTTTATTAATAAATTTATTCTTTTATCCCATTCCTTACTACTATAACACTCAATAATCCTCTTAACACAATCATCCCATCTTTTGTACAAATATACTGATATAAATTCTTTATCCAAATCTTTTGCATAGCGCATTACCTTTCTCACCCATCTTGTTACCTGCCCTTTACTCATAACCCAATTAAATACTATTTTAGCTATTCTTTTATTATCCATAAACTGCAATCTACCAAACATTTTCATTTTACTTTTTGCATCTCTCATATGAAAACTTGACCATCCCATTTCTCCTTGAATTGCCTCCCTTGCTGTCCATACTTCTGCATCCAATGCATGTCTTCCTACTTCCCTTTGAGCTTTTTCTAAATAATCTAATATCTTTTTACTAACATATAATGCATCATTACCATATGTTAACCCTGCTACTGCAACTCCTTTCCATATAATTCTAGCTACATCATATTTATTATATGAAAATACTGTTAATTTCTTTATCAATCCCTTTCTTTTCTTTGCTTCATTTATCAATTTTTTCTCCCATTCATCCAAATAATTTTTCTGATTACTTAAAATAATTCCCAAATAACTATATCTATTCACCACACTTAACTTAATATCTCCCAATAAAAATTCTACATCTTCTCTTTCCCCAGTATTAACCATCATTATATTTGATTTTTCTTCACTAAATTTAATCCCCATCTCTTTACCCACCCTTGCACATGTCCTCAACATAACTTCCATATCTTCTCTTTTTTCTGCACACAAAAATATATCATCTGCAAAAAAAGACCTGACAAAATATATACTCCCTTACTACCTATTAACGGTATCTCTATCCCTCTTCCTAATCTTTCTATTGCTCTTTCCATTTCACTCAAATACAACACAAACAAAATAGGTGACATAGGGCATCCTTGCCTTAGTCCCACACCATTTTTAACTTTAATTGATTCTATATTCTCTAATTGATATATATAATAATTATTTTCATATAATTTCTTAATAATATCTATTAAAGCTTCATCCATTCCCAAATTTGCTAAACTTATCCATAATCTATTTCTATTTACTCTATCATATGCCTTCTCTATATCTATAAAACTCATATATAACTGTTTATCTGCATTCCTACTCATATCCATAAGTTGTGTAACTACAAATAAACTATCTCCTATACGCCTATCTAATCTAAAACCTCCTTGCATTTCACCCACTACATTATTCCCTTCCATCCATTTTACAACTTTACTAGCCACCATATACGAGAAAACTTTATATAAAACTGATGTTACCGCTATCGGTCTATAATTATTCAACTTTCTATGATCCTTACCCTTTCCTTTAAATAATAACCTTATTCTTGTATTACTCCAACTACTTGGGAAAACTCTATTCTGTGCCATTTTATTAAAACAGGATAATAACTTTACTTTTGCCCTATATCCTAAATTCATTACCATCTCTGCTGCCCATCCATCTAAACCTCTTGCCTTCCCACTTTTCAATTTCTTCTCTACCTCATTTAGTTCATTTTCTGAAAAACTAATATTCCCATTACTATATTCTTTCATATTTTCTAATATTCTATCATTCACATCTAACATCTTTTCTATATTCATTACATAACTATTTAAGATTCTCTCTAAATCTTCTCTAGAACTACACTCAGTTCCCTCATCATCTAGTAATACTAACTCTCTCTCCCCTACATTTCTCCTTTTAATATAATTCCAAAATTTTTTACTTCCATCTCTTCCACTTTTATTAATATCCTCCAACAATTTCCTATTCAATTTCATTCTCTCTCTATAAATATCTATTTTAGCCAACTTCTTCTTTTCTAAGTACTTTTCCCATTTAGCATTAATATCTTTTTCACTTTCCTTATTCTTAATAGCACACTTATATTCTCTACATGCTTCTTTCCTTTCTTTTACACTTTTACTAATTTTAATTTTTTTATTACTTTTATTCTTTTCAATATTCTCACCTAAAACCCTATTTGCAACTTTTTCTACTTCCTTACACCAATCCTTATACTCATCCCCAACCCACTCTTCCATTATTTCTTCAACTTGTATTTTATACTCTTCCAACTTATTCTTATCATTTACTCTCCATCCACATCTTTCACTATTATTTCTACTTTTATTTCTATTCTCCATCACATTACTAACCATTTCAATTACAATGAAATTATGATCACTAGTGCATACTTTTTCTTCATTATCAAATACCTTAATTTTCCGTATTTTATTTATTCCCTCTTTCTCTACCAATACATAATCTATTGTGTGAAATATATTATTTCTGGACCATGTGTATTGTCCCTCATAAATATTTAATAAATTTCCAATACTCAAATTCACTTTCTGACAAAAATTCTTCAAAAGCTGTCCATTTTTATTATCTACATCATCAATTTCTTCAATATGTCCATTCATATCCCCTATAACCATTATTCTCTTCCCCCTTTCTTTAAAACTTTGTATATCCTTAACTAAACATTCGTATATATTACTATTCCACTCCAATATAATTTGACTATCTCCAGTAGCTATATAAACTATAGCCACCATCCATTCTTGTCTACCCAACCTTATTTCAAACCACAAGTGTTCTTGACATTTAACAATATTTAAATATTTTTTTGATATAACACCTATACCACCACCCCTTTTTTCTTTTTCTTTTCTATTTATACCCTGCCATACCAACTGTTCCAAAATAGGTTCTTCTTCTTCTCTTAAATGTGTTTCCACTACTGCTAATACCTCAAGCTCTTCATTTTCAATTGTTTTATTTAATTCCATCCATTTTTCTGGTTTCCTACCACCTTGCATATTCAAAAACCCAATTTTAACAATTTCTTCTTTCCTAACTACTCTTTTATAAATTCTTTTAATTCTTTCTTCTCCATTACATTTATAAATTACTTTCTTACCATTAATTTTACAAATCCATTCCTTCTCCATATCTATATTTATATCAAAATCAAATTCCTTTTGCTTACTTCTTATATTGCATCCATTCTTTTTAATAATATTACAATTTATAAACCCACCCCCCTTTATAAGTTTCCCGAAAAAAATTCTTTATAAATCAAACTCCCTAAAACTTCACTTCCTTGTTTTCCTAAATGCAACCCATCTTTACTATATAACTCTCTCTTTCCAATAAAACAATCCCACACATCCACAAACATAACATTATTTCTCTCACACAATTTTTTCAATCTCTCATTTATAGAACATGCCCTATCTAACAAATAACTCTTGTCAAATCTTGGTAATAATCCAACTATTCCTACTCTTCCTTTAATCATAATCAAATTCCTAATCAAATCCCCATACTCATCCATTATTCTCTCTGATGATTCTAATAAATTATTAGTCCCCACCATAACATATACATCTCTACTACCTTGTTTTTTAACTTTATCTGCTACATCCCTAATTCTAGCTCCAGGCAAACATACTCTTACATACCTACTTCTATTTTCCCTTGCAATTATATCCCCACATTCTCTAATTAGTGAATCTCCTATCAATACTGTTTCATAATCTACTTTTTCTGCTCTATCCATAACATTTTCTAATACCTTCTGGTCCTCCTTATCTATTTCTTCCTTATCATTCCTACTCAATAATTCCTTTATCTCCTCACATTTTATCTCTAATGATTTTAATTTTACTTCTACATCCTTCAATTCTTCCTCTATCTTATTTATTCTTTGACTAATCATCTCCATTACACTATTACTTTCTCCACCCACTATTCTTCGACTATCTACACTTTGAAAACACTTTCTCACCTCTTTTATCATATTAATACACTGACTGCATAACCATAAACCTTTTACATCCTTCCTAGTCTTATTTAAACATTTCAAGTGATATACCCCATCACATATAGTACATTCTACAACAGCACGCTTAATTTCCTTTTCCCGATTATATAAACATTTTGAAATACAAATATAATCCTTTTTTTTTATTTTATGTTTTTCGAATGTTATATTTTTCTTAAAAGTAAATCTTTTAATAACAAATTTACAAAAAACTAATCAACAAAATAACTTTTTAAAAATAAAAAAATAATAATAATTCTCTATACAGTAGTGCCACCCTGTGCCAACCAGAGTAATCAATGGATGCCAGAAGGCTTGTGCATAAAATCCCTATCTAGTGCCTACTCATCCAATATCCCCAGACTAGTTTCTGGCTTGTGGCCATCATCAGTGAGGAACCTTGGATCTGAGAGCACTGCATCTAGATCTTAGGATCTAATGCAACCCTCCAGCAGCCACAGGGATTTTATGCACAAGCCTTCTGGCATCTATTGATTACTCTGGTTGGCACAGGATAGCACTACTGTATGAAGAATTTTGCCTTTGTTTACAACAATTATGTGCTAGTATAAGAGATGGTGATCATGTGATGTTTTGTGGTTTAATATATAATGCTAGAGTTAAATATTAAAACAATAAGAATAAAATAAAAAGTAAATGAAATAAAAATAATATATATATTGTACCAACCTGAAATTGGTACATAATAATTTATCTAAAAAAATAAGTTATAAAAATCTAAAGTTTCCTTATTAAACAAAATGCAGTTTGTTTTTGAAAAAAGTAAGAGTCAGATAGTGTTCTATCATTAGTTTTTGAAATAAAAGTTACAATTAATTAATTAAAAGAGGGGAGGGGAGTCTTGGTTAGAAAAGTTAAACTAAAAGTTTTATAAAAAGGAAGTAAAGAGTTTATTATTATTATTTGAAATATAATTTAAAAAGTTTAAAAATATAAATCTCTTTTATTTAAATTAAAGAAAAAGGTCATCTTAAAACTAGTTCTGATTTTAGAATAAAATTATATATGTGCATGCGAATGTAATAAGTATATGCGTATTAAATGTTAAAAATAAATGTTGAAATGAACTAAATGAAAATCATATTAAAAAACACATGAAAATAAATATTAAAATGAAATATATTTAAAAACACAGTGGTGGCTACTAATTAAAATTATAAAAACAACACGTTTGTGATGGCTGCTAATTAAAATACCCAACAACAAGATTAAAAAGGATTAGCTACTAAAGGAATTTTGACAACATATATTGCCGGTGGACATTAAAACAAAAACACTTCACATATATAAATAGCCAAATTTTTATCGGACATTCAGTCTAGTCTAGTCTATAGACAACAGTGCAATTTATTATGTATCTAGAAACAGAAATGCAGTGCTGAGCAGCTTTTGGGAACATACGATCTTACTTCAGCCCTTAGTTCGATAAGATCAGCAAGATCTGCCCGTAAAATGTCTGCGTAACAGCTTGAAGAATCTCCATCAATATCTAATTGTCTCCAATAATAATAAAAGTGAATAATAATGAAACTCCTCAAGGAAACGTCCCAGCCGGCTGGAAATATTCTCACCTAAAGCAGTAACCAAAGAAAACGAAGTTCTACATCCACATTCAAAATCCTAGGTAATAATATTTCATATTCTTATTTCTATAATAGCCATCGCATTAATTCGTAAAGCCTCCAGAGACAAGTAATTTGAACTCTATAAGCATGCATAAAATGAACTATTGATGTGCGTGTTTGTGAATGCTATATGATTTTATAAACGTCAAATATTATTTATGCTTTCTCATAAGATATATTATAGTGTGTTAATTTAAAATGTGTGTGTGTTATATTAGATTTATAAAATGTTTAAAATTAGAAAATGTTAATTAAAATAAATGTCCTTAAAACTTAAACTTTATTTGTCGGTCAATTCTTTTTACCAATCTCTCTTACAATTCTTTTTACCATTCTTTTGTCAATTCCTTTTACCAATTCTTTTACCAATCTTTTCATCAATTCTTTCCATCCATTTTTTATCAATTCTTTCACCACTAATTAAATAATATTTTGTTATTGAATTAAAATTAGACTGAGCTAGTTTTAGGGATTGTTTAGAGTGCTGGATTATGAGCCTACTGTCCGAATACATTAGTCTTAGACTAGCTGGCACCTGGGGTTTACTCCTAAACAAATAAAGTGTTTGGATAGTAGGGGTTTGAATCTAGCAGCCGAGGTGGGCCACGATCTGATCATGGGTATTGTTAATAGTTAAGGCTATCAATAATATTTCCCACTTTGTTCAAACGTGCCAGTTCGTTCACGTAACATTTATAATTAAACAAGATTATAAATGTATTATAAAGAAGTTTGTAACCAGCCAAAACATTTGCAGTGTAAGTAAGATCTTCTGCGGAACGACCCGGTACAATATATAATTATAGGACGTACTGATTGATAAATATAGAATATAAAAATTAAAATGTATAATATATAAAAAGATAGTAATTATATAGAGAGGTATATAAAGATATACGTGGGTATATAAATAGTGATTATAATATAAAATATATATATATAATATAAAATTATATGTTCATGTATACTTGTATTCATCTATTTGTACTGTGTTTGTTATAGTTCTGAAGAAGATTTCTGGGGCAAATGGAACTGTTAATAATGGGTTGTAAAAAAGCATTGTAAAAATAAAGAACATAAATGATATTAATATTATATCAAAATCCAAAATAAAGTTTTATAAATGATAAATTGTATGTAGATAAAAATATTTTCAAGTACACATACTAACTAGAAATCATATTTATGAAAAAATAAAAGGAATATAGAAAGAAACTAAAAATGACCATAAAAACATTTTTATATAATGGGAATGAGAGAAAGAAACGCTTATGTTTTGCCTGAACTTCCAACACAATTATATAGTTGTTGCCTTAGATAAAGAGATTTGGATGACACATTGAATAAAAACACCAAAGTAATGTAATTTAATATTTTACTTCAAACCAGTAAATTAAAAATATATATACAATTATCATTACCATTTTCAATTATTAATTATTCATCACATGATTACTATTTCCCATGCTTGCTCATAACTTGTTAAAATAGGCAAAACTCTCTCCATACAGTAGTACCACTCAAAGCAAGACAGATTAATCAATGGATGCCAGAAGGCTTGTGCATAAAATCCCTATCTAGTGCCTACTCATCCAATATCCCCAAAATGTATGGGTGCTGAACTGAGTTCAGACCCATATGACTATATAAGCTATTGAGCTTAGATTGAAAATATTTGTGTGTTTTCCATTTTATTCTCATAGTTTTGTAGTTATGTAGAGATAAAAGATGGCTGCTGGAGGGTTGCATTAGATCCTAAGATCTAGGTGCAGTGCTCTCAGATCCAAGGCTCCTCACTGACAAAGGCCACAAGCCAGAAACTAGTTTGGGGATATTGGATGAGTAGGCACTAGATAGGGATTTTATGCACAAGCCTTCTGGCAACCATTGATTACTCTGTCTTGCTTTGAATGACACTACTGTATGAAGAGAGTTTTGCCTATTAATTATTCACTTCTGGATAAAAGGTTCTCCAAATTTAATCCAGTTTTTCCAATCTTTATCTTTCCTTCCTCATAATAAACCAACAAATTTCTATAGATCATCAATCTATTTATAAGTGATCTCTTTTTAGGTCTTGTATAATATATTGTGATCCAATTTAAAATTTCAATTGTATATCTACCATCATCTCTTTTAGCAATATATCTAGCTCAGAAAATTATGATTAAATATGGATTTCTATTATGTTGAGATCTGTAAATAGGAATGTTTTTTATAGAATTAACAATAAAATATTAGTCCAGATGTTTTGCATAGGTTTACCTCTTGGCAGGAATATTAAAATAAAATGCATTAAAAGCTCATTCTGCTAACACCACATATTTGAAACTTTTTTTATTCAGATTCTTGCTGATTAAAGTTCTAAAACTATGGTGACATAGGTTTTTTGAATGCACTAATTGTTATATTTTACCTTAACTCCCAGGATTAAACATCACAAAGAACAACAACAACAACAAAAAAATCCAAACATATTTTTACTTCAAATCAGTAAAGCGAACACATATGTAATGTGAATTACAAACACATATATAATTAGCTTTATACTAGTAAGATACTCATATAACAATGAATGAATTTCTATTAAAAAGTCAGATAAAACAAGTAAATTAATTAATATATTTATTAACACATAAACCAAATAATATATTCCAATAATTCCACAAATAAAAAGGGTAGTTTACTTTCTGACATTGGTAGCACCAAAAGTTAAAATAAATAAACTGGTAATTGGGAGAAGTGCCTACTATGCATCCTAACAAATCACAAAACCAAATATTTCAAATTTCTATCGATTATTAAATTATAATTTTATGAGATTATCTTTAGCTATCTTGCTACAAAGACTTTGCATTTAGATAAATTTCATTATTATATATGATCCACAAAACTTTCCATACAGTAGAGCCACCCAATGTAAAACAGAGTAATCAATGGATGCAAGAAAGTGCTTGCATAAAATTCCTATCTAGTGCCTACTCAACCAATATCCCCAGATTAGTTTCTATCCTTGTGGCTTTCATTAGATCCATCTCTTCACTGATAAAATCCACAAGTTAGAAACTAATCTGGGAGTACTGAATGAATAGGTACTATATAGGGATTTGATCCATTGATTACCCAAATCTTCTTATACCCATTGATTACTCAGGATTGTACCACTGTATGGAGAGTTTTGCTTCTGTTATAACTTAAATTATTATTATATATGTTGAGTAAAATAATTAACCATTTACAATATTTATTATTTTATCTCTTTGTGTTTTTAAATATTATTTATATTTTTATAGGAGTACATATACGTTTTACACATACGCGTATTTAGAAGAATATTTTCCTGTAGTAAAGTGACTACATATATATTGGTACTTACCTACCGCTACTGCTAAAGGAGTTAATAAATGCTGTATTATATGCCAAAACGTAAAATATTTAATAGTTTTAGGTAAAGACTGGATAATTAAACTTCCAAAAACGCAACCCATACTTATTTCACCGCAAAATCTAAATAGAGAAGTAGAATTTTTGTTTTTTCTATGATCATCATTACTATTCGCTTCTAAAACATAGTGAGGAATTCTCCATAAATCCCGTATCCAACCTAAAATAAAACCACCTAGGGTTGAACACCACACGAAGCCGTGCCGATCTCTGCCTAAATAGAAATGATGAAATCCAAACCAACCGCCGATAAACCATAAAATGTACGTTAAAGTTGTACTTTTAGGCATGCTTTTTTACAAATTATGTACTCGCATTATTTTCAGGGTCACACATGCTTAAATTATAAATTTTAAATAATTCTGGCAAACTGCTAAAGAATAGCGTTGTCCTTTACTTTTAATTCCGGTGATAAAAAAACTTGGAAAACTTTCAATATTGATTTCTGTTAGAAGTTTACGTTCGTGTTCTATGAATATTGTTCCAATTAGTTAATTATTCTGTGTGACAAAATAAATGTATTAAGGGAAATAATTTACAACCTGTTTCTAATTACGAGTTTGCGTTTAAGTGACGTATGAGTGTGTGTTCATATGACTCATTAACTTGCATACGTTTACACATAAGAACACTTACATGTATATATTAACTAAAGAAAACAATTTCTATTAGTTTAACGTTACAATGTATGTGTATTCAAGTGCGTTAATAACATTTTATCGCTTTAAAGAAGGTTTGAAAATACATTTTATAACGTTTAACCCATTTTGTATTGCTTAGAAAGAACAAAAGTGGAATTTAATGGTTATTTGTTCAGGTCGGTTGATAACAAGCTGTAATAAATAGAATGGAAAAATGGCTTAGAGTTTATTTGTAGGCTTAGTATTAATTACACTTAATGAAATTTTGTTATAAACATGTATATTTAAACATTTTTTTTTCCTTTTCTTGGCAATAATTTCAGAGATCGAAAAATAATAGAGTAATAAAAAAGAGGAGGGGATTAAATAAAAAAGATTAAGTAGTGAAATTAACAAATGACAACATCATATTTAGTATACTTTTCGACAAATTAAGAAATTGTATTCACTAATATTATGACAATAGACGAATAATAATAAAAAGAGCTACAAATTTTGAAGTGTGTGAGAACTGACAAAATACCCCAGAAGTAACATGTAATCACTAATTATCCTAAAATCAAGATACCACAGCTTGCCTTATAATAGAGAACTTAATATATATAATAATCTTGTGCATATATAAATTAAACGTTATTATTTATACAAATGTTCTGTATGGTTAGACGTCACAATGTTCTACAAAAATCAAAGATATTTTTCCACGATAAAAGATATTTTTGCTTTAAATACTCTTATTTTTATATATAAATCTACCATCTTTAATGATATATGGAATAATACTTTATGGTTTTGCAAGCTTTTCTTTTTTGATTGTAGAAAAAGAATAATTGATCTAATAGAAGAAAATTATATATAATAATGAATACAAAAATAATATTTTATTATTCAAATAACTATAGAGAAAACATTTTTGATAGTACTTTCAAAAAATCCTATACGTAAAACAATTTGAAATGTGTTTAAGAAAAAACGGATGCATACATATTTTCAAAATATTGTAACAAATGTGGAACTTGAATATGAAATCATCACTCTTTTCCTAAATTATTCAATAATTTACCTATTGAATTAAAAAGTTTGCAATATTATAGGGAAATAAAAAAAACAAATTAAAAAAAATATTAAAGAGAGAGAGGGACTAAGTTATAGCAAAATATATGAGTATATAATGTGATATAATCAATATATTTATTATGTATAATTAACATTATTGAAATGTAATTTTTTGTTGTTACTATCACTAGCATATTTTGCATTATGTTTAAGATCAAAAGAAAATGAAAATATATAAAGTTATTATTTTTTCTACATAAACACACAACTAGTGCTTAGTATGAGAAGAATGACATTTGCATTTGTGTACAATTTATTTTGATTTGTATTTAATCTGTATAAATGAATGAATTGTGGAGTGTTTTGAAGCCTGTCCATTAAAGTATGAAGATTGGCTATTTTAATAGAAGCTGAGCTTTGATTGTATTGTAACAGGCTGGGGGATTTCACAGGAGATAGGGACTGCACATCTTACTATGGTCAGACTTTGGATCTTTGGATAGGATTCAAGTGATTATGCAATGAAATACATAACCTATGATTGTATCTACTTCCAATAGACTAGCTCTACCTATTTTTATTAACCTAGATACAATTTGGGTCAGTTCATCCCATTCTCACCCCTTTCTAGCTACGTTATACCACAGTATTTGAACTCGGAGTAATTGCTTGGACTCTCTTATCAGGGAAGGAGATCACACTAATAGCAGTTATTACATCTCTATATAGGTGATAATTGATTACCAAAAATCCTATAAGCATATTCAAATACCATAAGATATTTATAAAAAAATATGTATGTGCAGTATAAGTATATATGTATTAGAAGTTATAATAATTGACCTAAATATGTATATGTATTTCCTCTATAATAATAGGATAATATAGATAGGTGTAAAACTAAATAAGATAATAATGTTTATGGTGGATATGGAAATAATGATGAGCTATAAAGCTGATGGTGGATATGGTAATAATGATGAACTAGAGGCCAAATTAAAATAATGAATTATATTAACATTTATTAACAAAAATATACAATATGAATAATAATTCAATCAGACACATGTAATTTGTTATGTCAAGGATGAATTTCTCCCATATTGATATCTAATAATGGTATTAATAAAAATAAAGTCCTTACCCTCAACCCAATGGTAGAAATTCTTGGACTTGACCAATTATTTACGACGATGAATATGTAACATTATTATATATATGTGATCGCAATTCTATCTGGCTAATTTAAAATATATATACAAACATAAAAAAAAAATCTTTGTTGTCTAGATAGATTAATGGTTATAAATCATTGATACAAAAGCTATATAAAAGTAAGCTTAATTAATAATAAATAAAATTAATATAACCTCTATCATTATCTAGTGTATTGCTTAATGTGAGATAATATTAAAATCTCTTAACCTCTCATTTTTTTTATTTCATACAAATGAAGATGATAAAAAAAAAGTTAAATCTAATATTTTCCCTCTCCTTACTCTCATAATGAATTTTCCCAAAATTATAACACATTGGCTTCCAATTGTAGAAAATATACAGAAAATTTACATTAGACAAAAAAAAAAGTAATAAAACAAAATTCACAATTTTTATCCCATTATATTAATTAAAGTTTGATGAATTTTATTTGCCAAAAAAGTTCCTATGAATGAAGATGAAATACTGCTCCCGTGAAGAGTGCAGTATTAATGTGCCAATATATATTTACAAACTCTCTATTTCATAATTGCATTAATGCTCTCTCACACATACATATATAATGATGCTCAATGACTGAATTATATACATTGAAATCATGTCCCTCGATTGTTTACATTTCATTATTTATGTCAAAATAAAAGGTCGAGAAAGCATAAGTGCGATTCATTCCATATATATATAATTTATTTTAAAACAAGATTTTACAAGAGATACTTTATCCCCATTTATAAGAAGATTGATTAAATTTTCAGGGTCACAATCATTGACAATAATTATACAAATAAGTACGTATGTGGGATTTGGTGAAAATATAAGACAGCTCAAAGGATGAGAGGAACTCGTTAAGACAGAAAATTTAATATACTTCAGCAGAATACTGGTTTATGATCTATTATAGCATTAAAGAATGGTATCACACAAGCAGAGATCAAAATTACAATATATAGAGTGGTATTGACATCTCGGCAGTTTTATAGATGATCTTCATATTGATTGACGAGTAATGCTTCATAAAGAAAAGAGAAGTGGCTAAGACTTTCTATTCATTCAGAGTGGTTCTTAGATAAAACAGGTAAAATGTTGTGAAGGGCAGGGCTTTCTGGGATTATCCCAATGCAGAGTGTGTCATTCCTTAAAGAATGACTTTCAATGTGGCGAGATTTCCTGACATTGAAAATACATACTTCCGAATATCCCATATTAAAAGCACTTGAGTTTGAGAGACTGGCTGATGTCAGCAATGCAAAAGAAAAATGGCACTAACAACATTGAACTAAACTTTAATGCTTGTATTAAAATAACTGACTTTAATGATATTGCTTACATCCTAAACACATGCTATGTTATACTAACATATCTACATTATTTATTAATTAATAAAATAAACCTTGAGTTTACCCTTTCCCATTCAAAAATAATAATAAAAAAACTTCTAAGCAAGAAATCCCATACGTGTTTAATAGGTGGGGTTTATATATTCGATCAACAATATTTCACAAGAGTGAGACTGGATTATGAGTATAAAAGTAAATGATGGTTGTTTCATTGAGACAAAAAATAAATTATTTTGAAGTGTTAATCAACAAGATAGATTTCTATTAGAACAATTAATAAACTTATTTTATTCTACACATGTTAAATATAACTTTTCATAAAACATATTACATAAAAGATAACTCAACCTGGCAGGCATATGTATTTATAATAAATAAATGAATGGGCTATTAAGGACTCTGATATCTAAAGGGGAGGGGTTAATTTTAAAAAGGACTTAGCGAAAGCAGACTCGTGAGGTTGAGTTGGATTGGCATATTAATTTTCAAATAGGTTAAATACAAAATATAATTAGTAATCATAAACAATTTTCCAACACCAAAGCCTGATAAAAATAAAAATATATAGAGAGCATGAAAGAAATAGACATTTATAAAAGTAAGTATTTAGAGAGTTGTTTCATAGTTAATATATATATGAGGAGTCAATGGTGTCATATCACACCCGTTAGATGAAAAACAAATATATATATATAGACATAATTCAGAGGCAGTAGGAAAAGTTAATTCTGGAGTTTGCTAACTAATTTGAGATAATATAAAGTCTTTGGTTATGGCGAGTATATATTACCTTGCATTGTTGTGGGAATCTGATGGGTTGGTTCTTGTTCATGCATGGTGATCAATGGACTCCATTGGCATTGGTTAATTTCTTTGGTGGTAGAAAGCTTTCCCTAGAGCTTATGATTTTATTTACACTGAGGGCAGTTTATCGGGTGGTGGGAGCAAACAGCATTCTGATGAGGAGACAGTCTTAAAGACCTGGGAAAAGGTGGTTTTATTCCCTTTACTCAGGCATCATATTAAAATTCTTAGTGGCAAGGAGTATATTAACAGCACAACCTTTAATAGAACATTTTTATTTAATTTTAATTTTCGGTTCTATTTATACCCCCAAGTTATTCCAGGAATGCTTTTACAAAATATTGCCCACAGCAAAATTAATTTTAACAAAACAATGCTTTTGTCCTTTTGTTTAAGAAGAAGCAACTAGTCAATAAGGCTTGAAATGTATTCAAAATAAATTTCTCGATTTTGAAATAGATTAACATAAATATTTTTAAATGAATAGAATATTAATTAGTAATCTTATTCAATTAAAGAATACAATTTTACAAAATTTGAACAACAGATTACTCACCTACCCCCCATTGTAGATTTCTCTAAGTGTTTTCGAGAATTTTCTCGATGTATTCCATTATCTTTCTGGCTTGTTATAATAACATAAAATACATATATAAAATATTTGTAATAATGTTAGTAGACTCTACATCCATCTCCGTTATATGACTTGCTTTATTGATAATATACATCTGAGTATGTACACAATTTCTATTTTTAAAATATTAAATGAGAATTAAATTTATTAATTAAACATTTGCAAATACTTTTGATATATATACACTTAATATACATATAATAAATGATGAAACAGGATGGAATTTCAGGTTTGAACCCTCATGAGTGATTAGTAGACAAGTTGTCCATGAAGCTCAATCTGGATTTTATATGGTTGCACATGCTGTTAGTAAAAGTAGGCAATGCATGCACTGTGGCTTCTCCTTTTATCGGAATCAATAATCTCTTAGCCACTATGTCCAGAGAAACCTGTTACCCATCTTACCTTCCCTTTCCATTCCCTACTCTATGTTTTTCCTATATTCTTCTATATCCTGTTCTATCCCATTTCCCAACATAATCTCGTGGACTTTATATCTAAATCCCCACTATCTTTTTCCAAATCCTGCATAAATATTAAGAACCCATTTTTCTGTATAATCACTATGTTTATATTTATTCTCCCACAACATTATTTGTACCCTCTCTGCTTGAAGGCATTTACATCCAATTAACAGATGCCTAATATTTTCAATGCCTTCCTTACATAACATGCAGACTAAATCACTCATATTTTTTCCATTTATGTGTTTAGTCGCTTGTTGCTAAAGATCTGTTCAAGCCTTAAACAGTTAACTACTTTCCTTGTTATTACCATAAATTAATCCAACATTTTGTTTACTTCTATATATAAACTCTTTACTCTTCATATTAGTTCTCCATATCTCCAACTCCCTATTTTTTATTAATGCAATCTACTCTTTTTCCCATTACTATAATCCACAACAATTCTCCTAATACAATCATCTGACCTTTTGTAAAAGAATACTGACAAATTCTTTATACAAATCTTCTGCATACCATACTATCTTTTTCACTCATTTTGTTTCTTGTCCTTTACTCATAACCCAATTAAATACTATTTTACCTATTCTCTTATTATCCATAAATTGTAGTCTATCAACATTTTTATTTTACTTTTTGCATCTCTCATATAAAAGCTTGACCACCCCTTTTCTCCTTGAAATGCCTCCTTTGCCATCCACACATTTACATCTAATGCATGTCTTCCTACTTCACTTTGTACTTTTTCTAAGTAATCTAACACCCTTTTACTAACACATATGCATTGTTACAATATGTGAACCCTGTTACTGCCACTCCCTTCCATACAATCCTAGCTACATCACATTTATTATATGAAAACACTGTTAATTAGTCCCTTTCTTTTCTTCATTTATCAATTTTCCTCTCATTCATTCAAGAAATTTCTCTGATTCCTTAAGAGAATTCCCAAATAGTTATACCTATTTACCACATTTAACTTTATATCCCCAAATAGAATTCTTTCTCTTCTCTCATTACTTTTGATTTTTTTTCTCTAAATTTTATCCCCATATCTTTAACCATTCTTGCACGTCTTCAGCATAACTTTCATATCTTCTCTACTTTCTATGCACAAGAAATCATATGCAAATAACAGACCTGATAATGTATGTACTCCCTTGCCGCCTATTAATGGTATCTCTATCCCTCTTTATAGTCTGTTTATTGCTCTTTCCATTTCCCTCAAATATAACAATAACAAAATAGGTGACATAGAGCATCCTTGCTTTAGTCCCACCCCATTTTTAACTTTAACTGATTCTATATTTTCTAATTGATACGTATAGCAATTATTTTCAGACAATATTTTAATAAGATCCACTAATTCACTAACGCTCCATCCATTCCCAAATTTACTAAACTTACCCATAATCTATTTCTATTTACTCTATCATATTCCTTCTCTATATCTATAAAAACCATATATAACTATCTACCTATATTTCTACTCACAAACAAACTATCTTCTATACACCTATCCGATCAAAAACCTTCTTGCAAATCTACCACTATATTATTTTCTTACATCTATTTTGCTACCCTTCCAGCCACCATATATGTGAAAACTTTGTATAACACTGACATTACCACTATTGATTTATAATTGCATAACTTTCTATGATCCTTACTCTTTCCTTTAAATAGTAGCTTTACTTTTGTATTATTCCAACTATCTGAAACTTCTCTCTCCTGTGCCATCTTATTAAAACATGATAATGTTTAATTTTGCCCTAGTTACTAAATTCATCACCATCTCTGCTGCCTATCCATCTAAACTTCTTGCCTTTCCATTTCTCAATTTTTTCCCTGCCTCATTCAATTCATTCTCTTTAAACCTAATATTTCAATTACAATATGTTTTCATGTTTGTGACCATTCTATCTTTCACATCTAGCATCTAATTCTTTTCTAGAGCTATACTCTATTTCATCATCACCAAGTAATACTTTTTCTCTCCCAACTTTTCCACTTTTATAAATATCCTCCAACAATTTATTATTTAATTTTATTTTCACTCTATAATTATCTATTTTAGCCAACTTCTTTTTTAAATACATTTCTCATTTTACATGATCATCTTTTTCATTTGCTTTGTTCTTAATAGCACACTTATATTCTCTGCATGCTTTCTCCCTCTCTTTTACACTTTTATCAACTCTCACTTTTCTATTACTTTTATTCTTCTGAATATTCTCACTCTAAAATTCTATTTATCACTTTTTCTACTTTACCACACCAGTCCTTATATTCACCCCCAAAACAACTCTTCCATGATTTCTTCAACTTTTATATTCTAATTTATTCTTATTATTCATTCTCCATCTACATCTTTCACTAACCTTTCTACTTTTATTACTATTTTCCATCACATTACTAACCATTTTTATTATAAAGAAATTATGATCACTATTACATACTCTCTCTTCATTATTCCCTCTTTCTCTTCTAATACATAATATATTATGTGAAATATATTATTTACAGACCATGTGTATTGTCCCTCATAAATGTTTGATAAATTTCCAATGCTCAAATTCAGTCTCTGGCAAAAATTCTTCAAAGGCTGTTCATTCTTATTACCTACATTATCAATTTCTTCAATATGCCCATTCATATCCCCTATAACCATTATTCTCTTCTGCTTTTCTTTGAAACTCTGTATATCCTCAACAAGGCATTCATATAAGCTATTGTTCCACTCCATTATAGTTTGATGATCTCTAGTGGCTATATACACTAGCAACCATCCATTCTTGTCTTTCTAACCTTACCTCAAATCACAAAGGTTCTTGACATTTAACAGTATTTAAATATTTTTTTGACATAACTCCTATACCACCACCCTTTTTTTCTTTTCTATTTATACCCTGCCACACCACATCTTCCAGTATAGGTTCATCATCTCTTAGATGTGTTTCCGTTACCACTAGCATCTCAAGCTCTTCATTTTTAATTGCTTTGTTTAATTCCAGCCAATTTTCTGGTCTCTTACCACTTTGCTAACTACTCTTTTATAAATACTTTTGATGCTTTCTTCTTCATTACATTTGCAAATAACTTGCTTACCATTAATTTTACAGATCCATTCTCTCTCCACATCTACATTTATATCCAAATCAGCTACTTTTTGTTTATTTCTTATATCCCATCCATTTATCTCCTTTTTGATAATACTGCAATTTAAAACACCACCCCTCATTAGAAGTTTCCCAACTATAATATTCTTTATAAATCAAACTCCCTAAAACTTCACTTTTTTCTTTTCCTAAGTACAATCCATTTTTACTGTATAACTCCATCTTACTAATAAAAAAATCACACACATTCACAAACATAACATTATTCCTCTCACACAATTTTTTTCAACTCTCATTTATAGAACATGCCTTCTCTAACATATTGTATATACTCATCCATTACTCTTTCCAATGGTTCTGACAAATTATTTGTCCCTACCATGTCATATACTTCTCTACTTCCTTGTTTTTTACCTTATCTGTAACAGCCCTAATTCTAGCTCCATTCAAACATATTCTTACATATCTGTTTTCTTTTGCAATTACATCTCCACATCCTTTAATTAGAAAATCTATCAATACTGTCTCATAGTTTACTTTCCCTACTTCATTCATAACATTCTTTTCCATCTTCTGGATTTCCTTATTTACTTCTTTCTTATCATTTCTATTCAATAACTCTTTTATCTGCTCACACTTAATCTCTAATGACTTTAATTTTGCTTCTACATCATTTACCTTTCCATCTATCCTTCTTATTCTTTGGCTAACCATCTTCATTGAACTACTTATTTTGTCATTCATATCCCTTGCCACTCTATTAAAAACATGCTCTAGTCTATCTTCTTCAACATTTTTCTCCTGATTTTCCTTTAAACTATTTACACTTAGAAACCATTTTCTCATTTCTTTTATCACATTTACACACAGTCTACATAACTATACAACTGCTACATCCTTTCTACTCTTATCTAACCATTTCACATGATAAACCTCATCACATATAGTACAATCTACCACAGCATGCCTAATTTCTTTTTGACCATTATATATACATTGTGGGATACAGATGCAAACCATATTTCCTTATTTTTTAAATCCCCTAGTCTATTGTACTGTCCGCCTTCTTTCTTTGTAAGTAAAATGAGGAAAATCTATTCTTTCAAATTTATTTATTTCTACCCTTTTTATTTGGTCTCTATCAATATCTTCGAAGGCTTCTGGTCACTCAGGTAGAGATAATAATATCGCTGGTAGCAAACTACCAATAATAAATTATAAGAATGGTCCCCCAAGCACTTTATTTATTTTAAGGAAAAATCTTTAGGTGCCAGTTAACCAAATATGAATTTAATACCTGACCTCCCCCAGCTAGCTCATCAGATTCTAACTATTCTCAATTCTCTGCCTACACCATGAATCTATATTTTTAAACATTTATATCACAAATATTTGATTAATTAAAATATGAAAAATATTTGACTTATAGAATACTTATGCGTTATTTAATTCTTCCGCATAAACCCCTCCCTTATCTTTAACATTACCTCAAATTATCTACCTAATGATAATTAAAATGTTTTATATCCAGCTTTCTTTAAATGCTCACCATTGCCTTATAATATAAATGTGCACATGCATTCTACACATTCTATTAAAGTATTTTAATATGTTTCAAATCATATACATATACATTTAAATAATAAATAAAAAATTTTAACACATATTTAATCATATGACACACAACCTAATCAATGAGATATTTGATTTCAAAGTCTTATTACGAAAGCTAATGCATGTAGCTATATCATGGAAATAAATAGCTCTATACTTGATTAAACCTAACTTATAGTTCTTGAGATGTTTAAAAGTTTCTCTCACTTATTTATGACTATGAATCAAGATTTTGGAGACAAAAAAAATGACAGATTTACCTAGGATTCGAACACCTTCATATGCATATAAGGCAACATAGCTTTCTGCTGATTCTTCTGATTCCTCATAGGTCTTTTGTATTTATTTTATGATGAGCAGGTGAATTACTTGTGGATCTTGGCATGGACACTCCGATGATTCCCAGTTTTCAAATGAACATGATTTCTCCCTCGAACTAACTGCTGATGTTACTGCAGAGAAAGTTCAGGCTGGTCACACAATACGATGGGTTCAGCCATGCATTCTATATGATAGAATGTTCATTCTTAGTTATTTCAATATTTTTTTGGATCAAATTTTGGTGAATTCTGATTAATTATTAATTAATGATTTTTTTAATGATTGAATGAATAATTATAACAATACAAATTTTTCCTTATATAGACAGTGTTCCTTATCTGAGGATCGATCGAGCAATCTGCTGTAATCCTATAGGTTTTCTATTCATTTTTTTAAGAGTTTAAGATTCATTATAGTCTTTCCATTGGCTTTTTTATTTTAATCAAACAGTAGTACTTAGTTCTTTTGTTTGTTAATTATATTTCCTTTGTTTTGATTTTAAGTTTTCAATTCTTTTATTTGCATTGCATTAGCTTTCAATTTTATCATTTAAGAAAATTCCTTTCTTTTAAATTTTATTTATAGACGCACCCATTCCACTACTTCCATATTATAAGACAAAAACGAGATATTTATGTTATACGTTAATTTAAAATAATGTTAATTTTTTTTTTTTTAAACTTTAAAAATATTTTCTTAAAATTTCACTAAAATTCACTCTTAATAAATGCTAAAATATTATGTAACGACATATATCGATACACTATATTTAACTTTATGCTTTCTCCACTACTCTTCAAGCCCCTTCATATAAAAAGAGAAATTTTTTTTCTGTCAATGATGATCAATAAACATTTTCTAACCTTATGCCTCAAAAACATATTGTTTCTCAAATAAATCACTCTTTCTTAATTAAATTAAAAAATTCTTTAATAGCAAACCTACTAGTTTTAAAGCATCCTTGTAGTAACACACACATATATTTTGGTAATCACGTGTTTATCTTGCTATAACATCATGACGGTCAACATTGTTTCTACGTGCTGAATTTTATGTTTACAATGTGTCTCATTTTTTGATTGAAAATCAGAAAAGTCATTGCGTAGTACTGGAATGGGTGGGAGGGGGCCTCTGATGTTTTGGCCTGTCCTCTGGACAGACCAACACATGCTCAATTATAAAATTCAGCATGTAGAAACAATGTTGACCATCATGATGTCATAGCAAGGTAAATACGTAACTACCAAATATTGAAAAAATGAATAATACGATAAGATTAAATAAGAATGATAATAATAGTTATGTTGGTTTGAATATTTCAAAAGGTTTTTTTGTTAAAATTAGGAAATTATTTAATATGATTAATAAATAATATAATATTTGTTCTCCAGTTTATATTATAAAATATTTAGATTGTTTTAAAGATAATAAAGAAATGTTTTATGTTGGAAGTACAAAGAATAAATTGGCAACAAGATGAGTAAATTTAAACAAATATTTTAAAATAGAACCTTTGGAATGTATTAGTTCGTATTATGAAAGAATTGTAAAAGGAATTTATATTAATGAAATGAAACCTGTAACGAATAGGTTGTTAATTGAAAAAAAAAAAAGAAGATAAGTTGATTTAATTAAATAATTATAGGGATTATTTTAAGAAAGGTATTTAAGAAATGAACGTAGTGGAAATTTAAGTTTGTTTGTTAGAAGAGTTTTAATATAATATAAAATAACAATTTGTGACAATTGTTAATACAGAGTTTAATATAAATAAATAAAATAATAAAAATAATATTTCCAAGCGCTTTCAACTCTTACGAGTCCTTATCAAGGCAGTGTAAAAAAATTATTTTCTCCTAGATGATGAATTTAACATTTAATTGTATTGGCCAGGAACAAGTAATCGGAAAGCTGGTTAATTTCAAATTCATAGCACAAGATGAATTTTGTATAAGATATGATTCTTTAATCTTGCATTTTTTATCATGTGTTTTATGCATTAATATTGTAAAATCCTTTGGACTACATATATGGCCTGTATTATTTTGGTGAACATAAAAAGCTGAATAAACTGAATAAACATATATTTATGTTGTTGAAGGCGATATTTAATATTTGTTTTGGTTTCTCCAACATATATTGCACTACAATTTATTTGTGGGCATCTAATAAAGTATACAACACTGCTTTTATCCTCTTTATTTATTATTTCCTTACAATTATTTATTAACCTATTAAGGTTAGGTGGAGTTCTCCATGCTAATGGAAAATCTTGACTTAAAACTTTTATTATATTTTTATTAATATTGGGAATAAAAGCTAATGGCATCCATGGTTTATTATTCATATTTATATGGTCACTATTATTGTTCCTGGCCAATACAATGAAATGTTAAATTCATCACCTAGGAAAAAATAGAATTTTTTTACACTGCCTTGATAAGGATTCATAAGAGTTGAAAGCGATTGGAAATATTATGTATTATTTTATTTATTTATATTAAACCCTGTATTAACAATTGTCACGAATTGTTATTTTATATTATATACAGAAGTATTATTTATTTAGAAGAGTTTTATGACGAGAGTTATTATGTTCCTTAGATGATAGCTAGCACAGATATAAACTTTAGTTTATGGTCTTTGCTAATAAAGATTTTGAATCTGGATTTAGTTATTGTGGATATTTTCTATAAGCAGCCACATTTTATTTGTTTTTAACTATCAAACTATCAACCTGAAATTGAAAACAATTTAATGTTTTGTATCCAAGTCTATTTGATAGTATAATTACATATATCTGGCACTAATTTGGTAACTCTATATTTTAATGTTCTCAGTTTTATAATGATTTTTAGGCCTTATTATTCTTAGTTAGAATTGGTATAAAACCAAAAAATATCACGATTCCTGTTTATAAAAACTTTAATCATCTCTCGCTTTTTTTTTTTGTCAAACTTTTGCCTTAGCTAAATAATCTTTTTGGTTATTTAAAATAATTTTTTTAATAATAATATTTATTCATCTCTTCTGTATTTAAAATCCTCTACCAGTTCTATCATCGTTTTTGACATTTCCACCATAAATTTAAATAAATATAATGATTGAGAAATCATTTCGAGTAGCCAAACAAATTATTTGGTGAATGGAAAAGAAAATACATAAATAAAGAAAAAGTATTCATAAAATATTAATAGTAGATGGCAGCATTGAAATGAAATAGGTAGAGTTTGCTTTGAAAGTCATTATGTAATCTGGTGTGTATGTAATCATTTTTGATTAGATATGATGTCACCAGATTTGTATGGAAGACAACTGCAATATCAGATATAAAATATATTGGTAATGAATTGTGCATTTATAAAAGTATATTCGATATTTTAGAGAAAATGATAAATAAAAAAGTATAAAAATATATTTGAATGGGCAATAGATGTATGGCAAATTAACCAATTCAAGGAAGGATATTTTTTTTTATATATGAAAGACACAAAATGCAAATTGAAAATGCTTGACAGATTGAAGTTTAGAGACAGCTGTAAAATAGTTTTCAATTAGTTTTAAAGAAGAATAAACAACAAGGGGTTTAAGGAGGATAATAATGCTAAACAGTTGGACAAAAAAAAATTACATCTGTTTATCTAAACATCACATGATCACCATTCTTTATGCTTACACCAGCTGTTAACCCACAGACAAAATTCTTCATACAGTAGTGTCGCTCAGTTCCTAAGATCTAGGTGCAGTGCTCTCAGATCCAAGGCAAGCCACAATCTAGGAATTAGTCTGGAAACATTGGATGAGAAGGTACTAGATAGGGATTTTATGCACAAACCTTCTTGTCTTCATTGACTACTCTCACTTGCATTGAGTGACAGTACTATATAAAAATGAATAGATTATCAGATATAAGATTTTTTGTATGACAATTATAAGAAAGTTTAATTGTATTCTGTTTAAAATTCGAAGAAGGTCACTGTCAAGATAATATATCATAATGTTTATAATGTGAGTATGAAATGAGATTGGAGGAAAGATGAAAGAAAATATTAATCTATTATTTGTTAATTAACTATTTAGTTTATGTGGATGCCACAGAGATTCTTTCAGAATCTGCAACATGACTGACACTGAGTTTAAACCCCAATCTTTCCTAAAATGTACGTTTATATTTAAGTGAGTAATGTTACTTATCATAACTATAACAACAATAATAGTTATTTTGCACTGTTTCTTTTTCTCTTTTCCATATTTTTATTCCTCATCATCTTATACTTTCTTTTCATGAACATTACAATCAGCAATTTATTTCCATCATAAATCTGCAAATCATGAACTTTTCTGCATTACATGTTAAATGAAACTATTTCTTGATAACATATAAGAGAATACTAATTTAATAAACTTAAGACATATATTATATACAAGGTATAGAGAATTTTTCCACCTTAGACTGCTGTTCTTATGTATTTCATTATTAAACAGGCAAAAAACTCTCCATATAGTAGTTCCAACTTGTGCTAACCAGAGTAATCAATGGATGCCAGAAGGCTTTTGCATAAAATCCCTATCTAATGCCTACTCATCCAATATCTCCAGACTAGTTTCTGGCTTGTGGCCTTCATCAGTGAGGAACCTTGGATCTGAGAGCACTGCACCTAGATCTTAGGATCTAACACAACCCTCCAGCAGCCACCTTTTATCTCTACTTCACTACTAAACTATGAGAATGAAATTGAAAACACAATAATATTTTCAATCTAAACTCAATAGCCTATATAGTCATATGGGTCTGAACTCAATTCAGCACCCATACATTTTGGTGACTTTGGCTCTTTAAAAACCATAGTTGCCTGTTTACTAACAGTTATGTGCTAGCATGAGATGGTGATCATGTGATGTTTAGTGGTATTTCATTATTCTGAAATCATTTTCAAGATCCAATTAATATATTTAGTAGTATTTAATCACTATTACTTAAGTATGATTTCCTATTTGATGGAACTAGTTATTCAATTATTATAATCATGTGACTTACTGAAAGTATATTGTAGTCACACTGCACATACTTTCTGACATTAATATGTACATGTATACATTTGTAAGTTTGATACAATGTTTTGGAAATGAATTTCTTGTCTTATCAATGTTTAAAAACTCTTAATACTGAACTAATCTCATAATTTACGATTGTAAATGTTCTTAATTACAATCACCAATATTTAAGATTACCTTCTTCAATTGTATATTATCCACATTGCATGTCTAAAGTCAAATATGCCAGAATTCAAACACATTACAGATAAAATTTATAATATTACTAAGAGGTGAATATGATCATATTATCGAAGCAATGCCCATTAAGTGAAACCAAACACATACATAAATTTTTCCATTCAATATTTAAATTGTGATACATAAAACAATAACATTTCAAACAGGCATTTTCATAGGGATTTATTATATAGTCCTATGCTAACTACATACAGCAAAGTATTAATAAGTAATTCTCCCAAATACTACAAAACTGATGAATTCACTATTTGAAAAGTCAACATGACTTCAAGCCTGTTTTATTAAACCCTTCCAAATATTTTGGAAATGATTCTAAACTTTCTCATATTTCTCCTTTTTACCATGTATAAAAATAACACCATAACCCTTTTTAAAATTCTACCTTAAGATCCATAAACCTAACACATAAAAGAAAATATAGAAAGATCTAATAATATGAATCACCATTATGCTTTGGATTTGTAGATTATAAAAAGGCATTTGATTCTATAAACATTTCTCTAGTGGTTAAAGAATTGGATCATCAAGATAAAGACACAAGATATATTGCCATATTCTGTAAAATATTTATCAAAACTATAGCAACAATGATTATATTATAAGGTGATAATAAAATTAACATTAAAAAGGATCCATAATAGGTTGGTTTCTTATCTCCAAAAAACAGTTTTACAAGATTTTGTGGATTAAAATGGGAAACTAAATGATAAAAGTAAATAGAGATTATTTCCATTATTTACACTATACAGATGATGTGAGTGATTTTGTAAATAATGCTTCAGAAATTGTTTCAAGAGTTATCATATGCCAGTAAGAAAGTAGGCCTAATGATAAATCCTAAACACTCTAAAGTAAAGTTCAACAAATATTCTCAGAAAAAGAAAACAAAGATTGATAATCATGAATAAGAAGTTAATAATTACAGATATTTTTATCAGATTATTAATACAAATAGAAACCTAATGGACAAAATTAAACAAAAATACTCTTGGATGAGTAGTTTTGATAGAAATAGTACTAAAAGGAACTGTGCCTATATATTTGAAAATGAAGATTTTCAATCGATATGAAATTGAAAGACTTCATGTCTGTCAACGAAGTATAGAGAGATGTACGTTTGGAGTAACAAGAAGAGAACAAAAGGGAAATACATGAGTGAGAGAATAAAGAGATATCACTGATAACATTGAAAGAATTCCAAATCTGGAATAAAGCTGAGTTGTATATGTTTCTAAAAAAGATGATGATAAATGGATAGTTGAAGTTTTAAAGTAGATCCAAAAAGATTGCAAAAGACCTATAAAGTAACCACATGTGAGATGGATGAATGAAATATGGATGTTTGTTGGTATATTGTAGAGAAATTATTCTACAGTAAGATAAATATTTTAAACCCAAATTAAGCTATTAAAGAGGAAAAAATTGGGAAAATTATACTTGCAATATATAATTTAATATTTGAATGACTTTTTTTTTTAAGAAAAATTGTAATGTGTAAAAATGAATTTCTAACAGTTTCTACTCTTTATAAAAGTTTTTTATGGGAATATTTTTCAATGATTTTAAAAATATTGATAGAATCATCTCTAAAATCAAAAATACTTTACAGCAATTTTCTTTTGCATGGTAGCAATTAAAGTACCATTTAACATCTTCAGATTTCCTGGAAACATTGACAAATACTTTTAGGTTATTATTGAAAAAATACTGAATTATAACTTAAACGAACTTGAAGTAAACTTTTCACTTTCTACAATGATATCAGTTTATGTTATACATGTATTTGTAAAGTATTAACAAACAGATAAAGAGACAGGCAGGATAGGATTTAGAATTGAGAGTATACAATCAAAGAGAGAGAGAGAGGGAGGGAGGGAGGGAGAGAGGGAGGGAGGGAGAGAGGGAGAGAGAGAGGGAGAGAGAGAGGGAGAGAGAGAGGGAGAGAGAGAGAGAGGAAGAGGGAGAGAGAAAAATCCAAGAATTTTTCAAGTGTTCAACTATTATTTCTGTTTTAATCAGCTAATATTTCAACTCAATCTTTTATAATGATTGTTAGATCTCTACTTATTCTTAACTAATGGACTATCCATCTCAACTTGATTGGATTAAGCATTTATCACCATGGACCAATAGATATATGGATAGATAACATCCAATAATACTAACAGGTGGTGATGACTGATGAATCTGATTGCTTTAATTATGAAAGAGATCTGGCTATAAATAGTCCAGTTGGAGGTAAAGTTAGACAACAACAAATTATTATCATATCGAACAGCAGTACACAAATTGTCCACTATATGATTAAAGCAGTGACACATATTCATGCTAGAACTGGAAGCTTCTAGAACTTAAATCAGGCATGAGACAAGCTGTTACAGCACAGCTGGAAATGTCCCTGCCTCAGGCACAAGGCAAACTGGCACAAAACAGCTGTTAGTGTCATCATACCTACTCATGAAGCAAGCTGTCATGGTAGATCTTGAAGTGGTAGGTAATCTTAGAAAGGTACCTGAAATCCTTCACAGAAATAGTTGCATGGCAACTAAATGCTATACTAAGCCAACGGTATCAGATGAAGGTATAACATTTTATATATTGTAAATATGCATTTTGGTATTTGTTTTAATAAATAAATATTAAATCATGTATTTACCACAATCTACTGTCAAATCTGAACAGCAGTTCAAATGTTATTCACTGTATAATTAAAGTAGTACCTCCAGTTGGATTGACTATTTATTTATGTTACAAGTTTGCATTAAACACAACAGTGACTTTGAATACAAATGCTGAGTCAGTACTCTGTTCCTCTATACAAATTCTTTTTCAAAAGTGATTCTATGGTAGTATTGAAAGATAACTACACAACCAAATTGCAAATCATTTGTTACACACTCTAATTAACCAAAAAATTTTCCAGTTTTTGTAATAATTAGTGAGAAAAAACTATCTTGCTAATAATTAACCAATTTCAAAACATAACAATAGTTTATAAAATAATTCTACATTTATATTCTTTGGCTATTTTTAAACTTGTACTAAAAATTAATTAAGATGAAATTCAAACTACTTTTGGATATTTTCATTATCAGAATCCTAATCTTTATTAAAGTTAATTTCTTATTTTTCTCCTTTTACTTTCTTTGCATTTCTTCATATATTCATATATATTGCTTATAATAATTCCCTCATATACCCTTTAATGCAAATTTTTTTTAATGATTCTTTTATTTTCCTGACAGTTTCGACTGTCCTGCAGTCTTCATCAGAGCTACAATATTGAATGATATAAACATATAACCATTACTTCATATACATATATATATATATGTACATATGTATATCAAAAATATATATACATACCCTCAAAAACTTACATATACACATATAATCCGTATATATATATACATATATATGCATCCACACACACATATAACCTATATATAAAAATACATATATATAAAATATATTCCAAAAAACATATCAAGTACACAATTTTATATTATTTTTTAAAAAACCTATTTTTTAAAAACTACACTTTATTCTTTATCAATTTAACTTTATTTTCTACTTTTTATCCTTCATCTTTCTATCTATCATTTTACATTATTATGTAATATATTTTATCATCTTTTATTTTTTATTTTAATACCTATAAATTTAACTTTTGCCATTTTATTATTTCTAATCTTATTCTTTATTAATAATTTTTATTTTTATTCTCTTTAATAATTTTCCTATTCATTTGAACTTACCAATC
The DNA here is from genome assembly GCA_028023455.1 of Epiperipatus broadwayi. Lineage (NCBI taxonomy): Eukaryota > Metazoa > Onychophora > Udeonychophora > Euonychophora > Peripatidae > Epiperipatus > Epiperipatus broadwayi. The sequence continues at coordinate 2,365,619 of JAQFVV010006367.1, forward strand.
TCAATCTCCTATATCTTTTAAAATAACTGATTTTTTAAAAAAATTATCTTTTTATGATGTGATGTATTTGGCTTCTCCTTAAACGAAGTCAAGAATATCTCAGCAATTATGCCCAGATAAACCTGTTAGCCATTTTATTCTCCATTCCCCACTCTTAAGTCTTCCCATATTCTGCCCCATCCCGTTTCCACAACATAAACTTTGTCAACTCTATGGCCTTTATATCTAAAACCCCCCTATCTCTTCGCAAACCCAACATAAAAACTAATAACTCACTTTCTGTATAGTCACTTTGTTCAAGTCTATCCTCCCATAACTTCATTATCTGTACCCTTTTTGCTTTCAAGCATTTACATTCAATCAACAGGTGCCTACTATTTTCTATCCCTTCCTTACACAATCTGCACACTAAATTATCCATGGTTTTCCATTTACATGTATATTCCCTTGTTGCTAAAGATCCCATTCAAGCTTTAAATAATAAACTACTTTCCTTACTAATGATAAATTAACTCGCATCCAATATTCCGTTTACTTCTATATATATTTAAACTCTTCTTATCCTCCATACTAGTTCTCCATCTTTCCAACTCCCTATTTTTTATTAATGCTTCTATTCTTTTATCCCATTCCTTACCACTATAACACTCAACAATTCTCCTAACACAATCATCCCATCTTTTATACAAGTATACTGATATAAATTCTTTATCCAAATCTTTAGCATACTGCATTACATTTCTCACCCATCTTGTTACCTGCTCTTTACTCATAACCCAATTGAACACTATTTTTGCTATTCTTTTACTATCCATAAACTGCAAAATACCAAACATTTTTATTTTACTTTTTGCATCTCTCATATAAAAACCTGACCATCCCATTTCTCCTTGAATTGCCTCCTTTGCTGTCCACATCTCTGCATCTAATGCATGTCTTCCTACTTCCCTTTGTACTTTCTCTAAATAATCTAAAACCCTTTTACTAACACATAATGCATCATTACCATATGTTAATCCTGCTACTGCAACTCCCTTCCATACTATTCTAGCTACATCATATTTATTATATGAAAATATTGTTAGTTTCTTTACCAAACCCTTTCTTTTTTTTTGCTTCATTTATCAATTTTTTCTCCCATTCATCCAAGCAATTTTCCTGATTACATAAGATGATTCCCAAATATCTATATCTATTCACCACACTTAACTTTATATCCCCCAATAAAAATTCTACATCTTCTCTTTCCCCAGTATTAACCATCATTATATTTGACTTTTCTTCACTAAATTTAATCCCCATCTCTTTATCCACCCTTGCACATGTCCTCAACATAATTTCCATATCTTCTCTTCTTTCTGCACACAAAAAGATATCATCTGCAAAAAAAAAGACCCGACAAAATATATATTCCCTTGCCACCTATTAATGGTATCTCTACCCCTCTTCCTAGTCTTTCTATTGCTTTCTCCATTTCACTCAAAAACAACAAAAACAAAATAGGTGACATAAGGCATCCTTGCTTTAATCCCACCCCATTTTTAACTTTAACTGATTCTATATCCCCTAACTGGTAAGTATAATAATTATTTTCATATAATTTCTTAATAATATTTACTAAAGCTTCATCCATTCCCAAATTGGCTAACCTTACCCATAATCTATTTCTATTTACTCTATCATATGCTTTCTCTACATCTATAAAACTCATATATAATGATCTACCTGAATTCCTACTCATCTCCATAAGTTGTGTAACTACAAACAAACTATCTCCTATATGCCTATCTGTCCTAAAACCTCCTTGCATTTCCCCCACTACATTATTCTCTTCCATCCATTTTACAACTCTTCCAGCTACCATATATGAGAAAACTTTATATAAAACTGATGTTACCGCTATTGGTCTATAATTATTTAACTTTCTATGATCCTTACCCTTCCCTTTAAATAATAATCTTATTCTTGTATTACTCCAACTAACCGGAAAAACTGTCTTCTGTGTCATTTTATTAAAACATGATAATAACTTTGCTTTTGCTCTATGCCCTAAATCCATTACCATCTCTGCTGCCCATCCATCTAAACCTCTCACCTTTCCACTTTTTAATCTCTTCCCTGCCTCATTCAATTCATTTCTTGTGAACCTAATATTCCCATTACTAACTGCTTTCATTTTTTCTACCACTACTTCCTTCACATCTAACATCTTTTCTATATCCATTACATATCTATTTAAGATTCTCTCTACCTCTTCGCTAGAGCTACACTCTATTCCCTCATCATCTATTAATACTATCTCTCTTTCCCCTACATTTCTCCTTTTAATGTAATTCCAAAATTTTTTACTCCCATCTCTTCCACTTTTATTAATATCCTCCAACAATTTACTATTTAACTTCATCCTCTCTCTATAATTATCATTTTAACCAACTTTTTCTTTTCTAAGTACTTTCTCCATTTAGCATTAATATCATTTTCACTTTCTTTGTTCTTAATAGCACACTTATATTCTCTGCATGCTTTTTTCCTATCTTTTACACTTTTACTAACTCTCATTTTTTATTACTTTTATTCTTCTGCATATTCTCAACTAAAACCCTATTTGCCACTTTTTCTATTTCACTACACCAGTCCTTATACTCATCCCCATTCAACTGCTCCATAGTTTCTTCAACTTTTATTTTATATTCTTCCAACTTATTCTTATCATTCACTCTCCATCCACATATTTCACTATTATTTCTACCTTTATTTCTATCCTCCATCACATTACTAACCATTTCTATTACAATAAAATTATGATCACTATTACATACTCTCTCTTCATTATCAAACACCTTAATTTTCCGTATTGTATTCATTCCCCCTTTCTCTACCAATACATAATCTATTGTGTGAAATACATTATTCCTAGACCATGTGTATTGTCCCTCATACATATTTGATAAATTCCCAATGCTCAAATTTACTCTTTGACAAAATTCCTTCAAAAACTGACCATTCTTATTATCTACATCATCAATTTCTTCAATATGTCCATTCATATCCCCTATAACCATTATTCTCTTCCCCTTTTCTTTAAAAATTTGTATATCCTTAACTAAGCATTCATATATACTACTATTCCACTCCATTACAGTTTGACTATCTCCAGTAGCTATATACACTACAGCCACCATCCATTCTTGTCTACCCAACCTTATTTCAAACCACAAATGCTCTTGACATTTAACAATATTTAAATATTTCCTCGATATAACACCTATACCACCACCCCTTTTTTGTTTTCTGTTTACACCCTGCCATACCACCTTTTCCAAAATAGGTTTTTCTTCTTCTCTTAGATGAGTTTCCACTACTGCTAATACCTCCAGCTCTTCATTTTCAATTGCTTTATTTAATTCCAGCCACTTTTCTGGTCTCCTACCACCTTGCATATTCAAAAACCCAATTTTAACAATTTTTCCTTTCCTAACTATTCTTTTATAAATTCTTCTGATTCTTTCTTCTCCATTACGTTTATAACAAACTTTCTTACCATTAATCTTACAAAACCATTCCCTCTCCACATCAACACTTATATATCTAAATCAACCATCTTTTGCTTATTTCTTATATCCCCTCCATTCGTCTTGTTTTTGATAATATTACAATTTAAAAGCCCACCCACCTTTAAAAGTTTCTCGAATTATATTCTTTAAATATCAAACTCCCTAAAACTTCACTTCCTTGTTTTCCTAAGTGCAATCCATCTTTACTATACAACTTCCTCTTTCCAATAAACCAATCCCATACATCCACAAATACAACATTATTTCTCTCACACAATTTTTTCACTCTCTCATTTATAGAACATGCTCTATCTAACAAATACCTCTTATCAAATCTTGGTAATACTCCAACTACCCCTACTGTTCCTTCAATCTCCCTCAAATTTCTAATCAATTCTACATACTCATCCATTACTCTCTCTGATGGCTCTAACAAATTATTAGTCCCTACCATAACATATACATCTCTACTACCTTTTTATATATTCACCTTTAATTCAACTCCCTCTATTATCAATTTCTTTAATTTTTAATTCTATTTAAAAATTTAATGTTACAAACCCTTATATATATATATATATATATATATATATATATATATATATATATATATATATATATATATTGTGACCCTCCTGGTTGGCACCATGAAGAAATGTGGGAGGTTCACATTGTGACAATAGTGATCAGGGATAACTATTAGGAGAAAAATGAATTGTGATATAACTTAGTGTTTTAATGGTAGTTAAAAAAATTATCAGGACCTGAGTTGAAGTGTACCAACCATTAAAATTTTGTTTTATGTGTGTCTGGTAGTGAGGGAGAAAGATGGACAATATCAAGGATTGTTAGTATGAGAGCTAAAGTGGTAGGAATGTTTGTCTGTAGGGCCATAACAAGTGTCTATTCATTAATTTTCTAGCTCACTGTCTATTCTCATTCGAAGATGTTACTTATATGTGTGGGTGTATGTCCATTTACATCATCTCACACTTTATACTTCATTCATATTTTTAATTATTACTCATAATATCCAATTTATAATAACCCTGTTTATTTGCCATAGAAACTATTAATAACTCAGTCATTAATAGACCTCTGGATTAATGGAAAAACAAAAGCACACACACACCATTAGTTAATATGATTTTTTTTATTATGTATTCTTTATTAATTATTTATTGCTTAAAATCTTACATTTAAAATTGTAAAAGTTATTTATTTATTTGTTATTAGTTAGCATTTGTAAATTTAATATTTTTTTTTCTTTCCTTTTCCAATATTCTATTACTAAATTTTTTTTTACCAGCAAGAAATTCTTGCATATTGCTAAGCTCATCATCATCATCATCATCATCATTATTATTATTATTGTTATAATAATAATAATAATAATAATAATAATAATAATAATAATAATAATAATAATAATAATAATAATAATAATAATAATAATAATAATAATAATAATAATAATAATAATAATAATAATAATAATAATAATAATAATAATAATAATAATAATAATAATAATAATAATAATAATAATTTAATTTAATTTATTAAACATATAATCTCCTTGTGATAAATAAATCACGCATGGAGCTTAACAAAAATACATGTGCAAATAAAATAAAAAACATTAATATACAATAAAATAATTAAATAGAAATAAAAAGTTTTTGATTATCATCAATTATAATCCAGTTTATAATGAATTTTCTCAAAGTTTTCCTTGATAGGTCATTAACATTAAATCCAATGTTTCTTATAAAAATATTATAAAATCTTGGACCAAGATAACATTTCTGATATCTGCAATGAGTTTTAAAGTACATTGGTTCAAATAATAAATCAAAATCACTTGATCTAGTCACCATTATTGATGAAGAATTATTTTTATTCATTTTTTTTGTATTTAATATAATAACACAAAATATTCACTAAAAATAATTGATGAATAGTTAAAACTTCAGCACACTTAAATAATTCAAGTCTAGGCAAATCCAAAGGTTTAAACAAAATAATTATTAATGTAAAATTTTGTAGTGTTTGCAACAGACTTCAAAAAATATGCTGCAGTGCCACCCCATAATGTTATACCATAACAAAGTCTGCTTAAGAAAATTTGTTTATATATACTTAATAGGACAGATTTATTCAAACAATCTTTTAATCTATAAAAAAGAAAATTAAGTTTTCTTAATTTTACTTGAAGCCAAAGAATATGTTTATCCCAATGTAAATACTCATCCAAAACCAAGCCAAAGTAAGAAATTGTTGAAGTCCTGGTAATTTTCTGATAAGACGTTTTATTAGCATAAGGCAATTGAATTAAGTCTTTTTCTGGAATATTTTTAAGAGAATACATTATGTAATTACATTTATTAATATTTAGCAGTAATCTATTATTGTTCATCCATTGTGTAATTTTAAATAAATCTTCATTCACAAGTTTCTCAAGTAAACTATATGAAACTGCTGAAGTAACCAAAGCAGTATCATCTGCAAAACAAAAAATGTTAGAATGAAGAGAAAGATCAAGCAGATCATTAATATAAACAGTAAATAACAATGGACCCAGGACTGAACCTTGAGGAACTCCATATCTAATTATTTCAGAATCACTCAAAAAATTATTAATTTTCACAAATTGGCTTCTATTACTTAAATAAGATTTAAACCATTCAAGCATAGTACTCCTTATGCCACAATAGTGTAATTTAATTATTAATATATCATGTGGAACACAGTCAAAATGCTTTCCGCAAATCTAAATAAATGCCTATAATTTTGTAACCTTTTTCTAAAGATTCAGTGATGACTGAAACATGTTCAGATAAAGCCAGTTCTGTAGATCTTCCTGGCAAAAACCCAAATTGATTGTTTGAAAATAAATTACATTTTTGAAAAAACAAAACAATTCTGTTTTTTACACACATTTCCAAAATTTGAGACAATGTTGATAAAATAGAAATTGGCCTGTAGTTTCCCAAACATTCCCTATCTCCACTCTTAAAAATAGGTGTAACAACAGCAGATTTTAAACAATCTGGAAATATACCTGAATCAATAGAAGAATTAAATAAAAAAGATAAAATTGGTAAAAGAATGGAAACATTTTCAATTAATATTTTTACAGAAATACAATCCAAACCAATACATTTCTTATGTCTCATTTTATAAAGAGAATCTAAAATTTCACAATCTTCACTCTCTTTAAAAACAAAAGAATTCAGGATAGATTTCTCATATTGAAAAACATGAGAACTGCAATTATTGTCAAAACCATTCATTAACAATTCCACACTATGTACAAAATATTGATTGAAATGATCAGCTATTAGTTTTGAATTATTTAAAACATTAATAGATATTTCATTAATCTTTAGTCTAGAAATTTGTGAAAATCCTTCTTTAAAAATAATTTTTTTAACAACAGTCCAAAAGTTGCTTAATTTAGTTGATTTTAAAAATTCAATTTGAGTAGAATAGAAAATCAATTTAGCTTTGATTATATCTTTCTTTATCAAGAACCTTTAGCTGAACTTTAAATTCTTCATTAGCAGGAAACCTTTCGAAAAGCTTGTACAGTTTCTTCTTTCTGTTAACTTTTGATATTAACTCATTTGTAATCCAATCATGTCTCTTCAGATCTTTCTTCTTTATATATTTTATAAAAGAACAATAATCTAAACTCCTTCATTTTGTCAACAAAGAATGAAAATGCACAATTTACATTATTCAACTCAAAGAGTAAATTCCAATCATATTTAGTAATTAAGGATTGGAAACGATCATGAGATAAAAGTTTAAAACACTTTTTACTATGAGAAAAATTCTTTTTAAAAGTAACAACAATTCCTTTGTGATCTGTAAGACACCAATCCAAAAAAGATGTTTTCAAAAGAATATTTTCAGGACATCTAGCAAAGACATGAAGATGATGAAGATGTAACATGTGTAGGATGAAATAAACATTGAATAAATCCAAAAAGTGACAGCATATTTAAATAATGTTGAGCAGCAACAGAAATTTCACCAGAAATATCAATGTTCAAGTCACCAACAAGAATAATGAATTTATCATTTAATTTAGTAAGCAAATCACCAAGTTCATCACTAAAGCTTTCAACTGTATGACTGCAAGACCTATACAGAGCAATAAGTGTTAATTTGTCTGAACCTAAAATGAAATTTAAAACAAGACATTCAGAAGAATCAAAAACTGCATCAGTAGAAGTCATACAAAGCACTGATTTATAATAAACTAAAACTCCACCTGACCTATTATTAATTCTAGAATTAATAATTGATGTATATCCCTCTAACTCATACAGTCATTTTTCACATTCCTTAATCCAGATCTCAGACAAAATTATAATATCAAATGAATAATCAAGTGAATGTAAAAGAATTAACAACTCATCAAAGTGTTTCCTCACACTACGAATATTTATATGAAAAATCTTAAAATTTTCAATAGCCAAATTATCTTTTTCTGTAACAATATTTTTAAAAGATAATCCATGTCATAAATTAGACAAATCCAATTCAGAACCAATCCTAAAAGCCCTATCCCCAGTATCTTTCCTCAACCAAATTTTCCCATCTTTAATTCAAACAAACCTATACTTATCTTCTTTAACCATTGAACGAACTTTCCAAAATAATTTCCTATTTTCAGGCAACAAATCTTCATTCAAATATATACGCTTATCATCTGTAGCAATAGGCAAAACATCAGATAGATATAATTTAATTCTTTTACCTCCTAACAAGAATAAATCTCTTACCATTTTACTAACAAAATTAACTTTTATTACAGGCCTAAAACTACCTCCATATTTTAATCTATAAATAGAATTAATATAATTTTTATTAAAGTCTGACAATTCTAATTTTTTAGCTATATTTTCAACAATATTAAATAAATTTTCATCATTAGCATATTCAACACCAACAATTTCAATATTGTTTTCTAATCTTTGCTGCTTTAAATAAAAAACTTCTTTTTGCAAATTGCATAACAACGAATCTTGTGCTTTTACTTTTTCTTTCATTTCATTAAATTCTCTAATCAATATTTTTATATTATTTTGAACTAATTCAAGTTCTAAAGTATGTTTAGCAAAAGATTGAGATAAGGAATCAATATTATTCTGTAAAACAGGCAGCATATCAAGTTTTCTATTCATCTGCTGAAGTAATTCAAGACAAAAATTATTATCTAAAGAATTACATAAGGAATCAGAACTAGATCCATCATTTAAAGTCAAATTTAAATTAGTTCCTGCTCTACATTTTTTACACCTCCATAATGCTTTATTTGTAGATGACATATTTTTAAATGTCTTTTCACTTACTGTACTACATTTAAAATGAACATTCCCATTACAACCCAGACAAGTTATAAAATTTCCACCAAAAGGAAGAGCTAAATGACAAGAATTACATTTATCCATAATAATAATAAAAACCTTAAGTTTTAAAACCAACAAACAAAAAATAAAATTAAAACTAATTAAAATTTCAACAGAGATTAAAAAGTAAGATAATTAAGAATCTAAAGTAAAGATAAAAAAAAATCAAAAAGAATAAAATCCATTAATTAAAAAAAAAAAAAATTCCAACAAAGATAAAAAACTAAGATAAAAAAAAATTCTAAAACAAGATAAAAAAAAAAGGCTACTTAAAAATAAGTTAAAAGAAATCAATAAATAAAAATTGAAATATAAAACCATTAGAAAATAAAATACATACAAAACAAGATCACTAAAATCTCCAAACTCTACTTAATAATACCATCACAAATAGGAAAAAAAACTTAGCCAAATAAGAATTATAGAATTCAAAAATCAGAGAGACAAATAACACATGTTAACTCTACAAAGTCAGCAGCAGCAATAATAATAATAATTCAATTCAATTCAATATCCATTTAATAATAATAATAATAATAATAATAATAATAATAATAATAATAATAATAATAATAATAATAATAATAATAATAATAATAATAATAATAATAATAATAATAATAATAATAATAATAATAATAATAATAATAATAATAAAAAGGGAGGCATGGCTAAGCAGAACAACGGAGAAAAAGCAGAGAAGAAAGACAGACTAGTTATGGAAAGTGGAATAATTTTCTAAGAAAATAAGTGAACTAAATTGTGAAAATTCTCTACTATTCCTTTATGGATAAAGTTCTCTCATACTACTCAGAATAGGAGTGTTTACATGAAAGGCTAAATCTTAAAAAGGTACCCAGCTCTAATTTTTATCAGCTAATAATTTAGACTTACTTTATTCAAATGCATGGATATTATATAAAATTTTGTTGAAATGATTTATTATAATGTATTTTTAATGAATAAAATAATGATGGAATTGTGTAGATTAATAACCGTAAAAATAACTAAGAAGAAAATTATGCTGAACTATTTTGTGGAGCAGTTTACTGACCTTTGTTTGATAATTTTTCTGTTCTTGCTATGCAAAATAAAATTAAAACGGAAAAATTGTCTATTCTAACCCTATACATTAATAGGATAGTCTTATATACCAAATAACCTTACCATTCGCACCTATAAAAATGAGTGATAGGATGCGTGACGTAATAATATTCAATAATTAGTAACAAACAATGTCTACAAGCATGGATAAATCAATAACCTTGGATTTAAATGTTGTGAAACTTTTACTGAATGCTAGCAACCTAAAATGGAATAAAGTTATAAACTTTTATTTGAATAATCCTACTGGGTCGGAGATTTTGTTTATTATGACCAATAAAGTGATTCTAATACACGCAAAAGCTGTTTATAATATCCTTAGAAAATTCTAAGAACATTGGAAATTATTGCAGCTTTTGTCAAATTTTAATTAGCCTGCAGGAGCAATGTTTGTATGTTTTTTATTTTATTTTAATGTTGTTAATTCGTCATTGTGAGCTATTGCGTATATTTCCGTTTGAACTTTCAAGTCTGAACTAAAAAAAAAAAAAACCTTTTATTTTAATGATTAAATGTTGACATGTATTCCTTCCTATTGCCTATAATAGATAGATAGATTTTTTTATGCTTAATTTAATTTATTATTATTGCTATTTATTTGTATGCCTAATCGCCTCGAAGGTTTTGGTATAAATTATACCAAATTGGTAATATATATTTTTTGGTATTATGTTAGAAGAAAAATGGATATTCTCGTGCTCATATTATTAGTTCAAATTAAATACTTTAATATTATGCATTGGTTAATAATAATAAATAGACGTATAGAAATATTTTTGCCAGTATGTAGACTAGTTAAACTTACTTAATAGTATTGACTTTAAGTTGAAATTCAACAGTCAAAATTCTCACAAGTAATAGATTCGTTTAAATTTAATTATTGTTAATATGACATTTTATTGTTTCATATGATTTAGAAATCATTTTATATATGATCGTATATTCGCGTGTGTGTGCACTGTCGTAAACTATTTTACCAAAGTTATATTTTGTTTTTCTGTCAGTTTCGGTTTGGGTGCCATATGTTAAAGGAAGATGAAGAATTTGTCTGCTTATAGAATGGTTTATATATGAAATACATTAAGTACATTTGGATGAAGAAGCGATCGAAGGGATGATTTTGGCTATGTGGATTGAATAGTACTCTCCTTAATTATTTACTTGTTCAATCATGGGTGGTAGTGTATTTCCTTGTTTAATAATATATGCCGAGATATTTGTATTTCCTAAATGAAGTGGTAAATGCCCCATTATTGATGATAAGTCGGCTGAGTTCCGTAACCTTTATGTCCTAAAAGCTGGTAGATATTTATTGAAGAGTTAAGTTTGAATTTGAAGTTTTGGTTAACCCTCACGCGCGTATATGTAAATATCAATTTATTGTTATTTCTCTCTCTTTCTTCATTCCGGCGTAATTATCGTCAGGTAATATATGTTGTTTATATCAGATGTTATGGATTTTTATAATATGCTTGAAATAAGATTATTAATCTAAGGATTAGCTTATTGCACCACCCGTATTCTGATAAAGATATAATTAATAAATGTTTTGTTTTGTGATCTTACAAACGCGCACACACTCGGAAATATGATTAAATTAGGGATATAGAAAGAAACCATCATTGAAGTTGTGAGTTCTGAATGACTTGTTAGGTCATCGCACATATTGTCATTGTTTCATTATTATCATCATTAATTCATCCTCTGATATGAGCGTAATAGTATATTATAGAATTTTATTTAAAGCTAACTTAAAATAAAGTTATTATTAAATGTCCTATTATAGGTATAGGGTTGTAGGTATATGAAAATTTTTTTTTACTTTCTCTAATGCAAAAGGTAATAAAAAACTGTCACTTGGATCTATTTAGAAATTATTAACCAATAAATGTCCAGAAATAGTTTTATAACATCAGTTGACTCTTTGGTATTGTTTGTTTTAGCTTATTAAGAGCACAAGTGAGAATAGATGTGTTTAACATTGGATTGTAAACGTATAATTTTCTGTTATCATTTATTGTTGGTGAATAAGCAAATAGAGTGATAAATGTGAATAAGATAAATAGAAGGAAGTGTCTCCAAATGATAAGTGTACGAAATTATATAATTTAATGTTATTTAATCCAATCTCTGTTTAATGTAAAGGTAATGTTAAAATCATCATCGATGTGTTGCAAAATAATGTTTTCTTGTAATAAATGTTTTGTTGAAATAAGATTCCCTCTAGATTGTTTTATCACGTAAGTTCGATTGACCATTTCCACACACACATATGATCAACATAAAATAACTAGAATATTTATTAATTTGTTAGCATATGCAATTTATCCCGATAACATTGAATTAATTGATCCAAACACTGTAAATGCTGAGAATAAATCATACCTTATTTAAAATTGTACCACTTGTCCATATAACCTTATATGCCATTTATTTAAATAATACAGATTTAATAGATCCTAACATTGTAATGCCGAATATGATTTGGCCCTGCTTAGAATAGATGATGTGAGATAAAAATGTACCCGATTCTTATCATTGTCTATACTTTATTTATTGTAATGATTATCAATTTCACAATAGCCCTTGCATTAGGCTTGATTTGCTATTCTTAGAGCAGAGCCCTATGATTAGTTCATCATTTAAGAAACACTGATATAGCTGTTTAATCTAAATTAAACATTGGTATATTGATTATTATTGCAATGATACCAAGCATATTAGAGGAGTGGCATGCTTGGTCTAGTGTGTACTTGGATGGTGAGAGAGCTGAAAATGTCATGATTTGAGTTAAATTTACAAATTGCTTTATTTTAATAACTTAGTAGAGGCTTATAATATAATTAAATCAACATCAAATAATTGTTGTTTATAAATGCTCCTGTCATCCCCATTTGCATTCTAGATGATCATGATACCCTATAACCCCCAACTGAGCTAAGCTATAGAGTAGTAGTATCATAAGAGTCTTATCAACAAGCAGATGCAATTTAATTATAAATTTATTCTATCGTGTATAGAAATGGCGCCTGGGCATTTATTAGTGCATAAAGCGATATAGGACAAGAGAGCAGAGGTTACAATATATACACAATTTTTTATCTACATCCACATATTAAACCTTGTAATTATAAATTTATTAAACGCACATTGATTACGTAGTAATATTTACTGAGGCTATAACCTCGATAATATGCGTATAAAATGCGATAGTAGGGACCTCTACAGGTGTTTTAACCACAAGCTTACGCTATGGAAGAAAAGAGGGGAACCCTTCTTTACTTCAACCTACTTTCTATTTAAATAGGTGAAGCTGGAGCGGTTAGATCTGCGAGCATGAAGCTATTCAATACTTCACTGATTAAGTCCACATTTCTTATTACACATTAATATTCGCGAAATCTTTCGATTTACAATGAGTCAATGTAAAGATTTTATATTTAGAAATCTATTACATAGCGTAAGCTTGTGGTTAAAACACCTGTAGAGGTCCCTACTATCGCATTTTATACACATATTATTGAGATTATAGCCTCAGTAAATATATTAAACCTTTTATATATTTATTTTATTTTTATTATTAATAATTCTATAAACTAATACCATTTTAAACTTATAGTTTTTATTCAAACCTCTATTCATATGCCTATACAATCCCTAAAGGTGTAAGACAAGGTGACTCCATATCTCCAAAACTCTTTACAGCAGTGCTGCAAGAAGTATTTTGTGGATTAAAATGGGAAACTAAAGGAATGAAAGTAAATGGAGAGTATTTAAGTCATTTAGATTTCGCAGATGATGTAGTTGTTTTTGCAAATAATGCTTCAGAGCTGCAGGAAATGTTGCAGGAGTTAGCAGATGGAAGTAGAAAAGTAGGACTAAAGATAAATGTTAAAAAGACTAAAGTAATGTTTAATCGATTTGCTCAAAATATGAAAATAAAGATTGATTATGAAGAATTAGAAGAAGTTAACAGTTACAAATACCTTGGTCAGATTATTAATACAGATGGAAATATAATGGAGGAAATTAATCATAGAATTAAACTTGGTTGGAGTGCTTTTGGTAGAAATAACTTGATACTAAAAGGAAATATGCCTATGTGTTTGAAAAGGATGATTTTTAACAAATGTGTTTTACCAATTCTTACTTATGGATCTGAGACTTGGACACTTAATATAAGAGCAATACAGAGACTTCAGACCACTCAAAGGAGTATGGAGAGATGTATGTTGGGAGTAACAAGAAGAGATCGAAAACGCAATGTATGGGTAAGACAACAAACAGGTGTTACTGACCTTATTGAAAAAATTAAAAGATTGAAATGGAGTTGGGCTGGACATATTGCTAGAAGAGATGATAATAGATGGACAATTGAAATTTTAAACTGGATTCCAAGAGATTGTAAAAGACCCAGAAAGAGACCACATGTGAGATGGATGGATGAAATAAGAAAATGTGCAGGGGTGTTGTGGAGAAGAGAAGCTAAAGATCGGAGAAGATGGATTAAACTTGGAGAGACCTTCATCCTGCAGTGGATTGATAATGGTTGATGATGATATATATACACACTAATCCTTTATTACTAATAATAGTCTTATAAAAATAATGTTTTTACCTCCCCCCTATCTCTATTCAAATTTTGTTTTATCTTCTTAATTAAATAATGTTTTTTATTTTCCTATTCCTTCTTTCATTAGTATATCCAATCATCTTTATACTTTCTCAGATATATGCCTTGTTTCCATAGTATGCATCTTGTCATATCTATGTTGAATTAACCTTGTAAAAATTGAATTTTTCATCTCTTCTACATATTTAGTCCTTATCTTATGATCTACACTCTGTCTGATATACCCTATTTATACATTTTCCTACTCTTTTAATATATTTATTATCTAATATATTCATTACATTTTTTTATTTACTACCTTATATTTAATTACATTATTATATTTTTTATAAACAGAGCAAAACTCTCCATACAGTATTGCCACTTGTGCTAAACAGAGTAATCAATGGATGCCAGAAGGCTTGTGCATAAAATCCCTATCTAATGGCCTACTCATCCAATATCCCCAGACTAGTTTCTGGCTTGTGGCCTTCGTCAGTGAGGAGCTTTGGATCTGAGAGCACTTCATCTAGATCTTAGGATCTAATGCAACCTTCTAGCAACCATCTTTTATCTCTACTTAACTACAAAACTATGAGAATGAAATTGAAAACACAAAAAATATTTTCAATCTAAGCTCAATAGCTTATATAGTCATATGGGTCTGAACTCAGTTCAGCACCCATACATTTTGGTGTCTTTGGCTCTTTTACAACCATAGCCACCACTATCCTATTAGGCAGGATTGGTGTTAAACCATTAAGCATCACATGATCACATTTTCTATACTAGCACATTAATTGTTGATAAACAGAGCAAAACTCTCTATACAGTTCAGACCCATATGACTATACAAGCTATTGAGCTTAGATTGAAAATATTTTTTGTGTTTTTCAATTTCATTCTTATAGTTTTGTAATTAAGTAGAGATAAAAGGTGGTTGCTAGAGGGTTGCATTAGATCCTAAGATCTAGATGCAGTGCTCTCAGATCCAAAGCTCCTCACTGACGAAGGCCACAAGCCAGAAACTAGTCTGGGGATATTGGATGAGTAGGCCATTAGATAGGGATTTTATGCACAAGCCTTCTGGCATCCATTGATTACTCTGTTTAGCACAGGTGGCAATACTGTATGGAGAGTTTTGCTCTGTTTATCAACAATTAATGTGCTAGTATAGAAAATGTGATCATGTGATGCTTAATGGTTTATTATATTTTTTCTTAATTTTTCTAATAATTTTATTAACACTCTTAACTATATTATTATTATATGTTTTAACACCTATATACTCCTCCTTTTTTATGATATCTTTCCTACATTTATTCCTTCCTTCTTCTTTATATTTTTCTTCTGATAATTTTACATTCTTTCCTATTATCTTCTTTAGAATTCATTTTCATTAAATTCTTTAACTATTAATTCTATCTCTTTTTTATACTCCTCTTCATTTCAACAATAATTAAAATTAATAATCCTACATACTCTTGAACTAATACTATTTATCTTATATTTACTATCTATATTAGAATTCCAATTCATTATATTATTCTTCCCATTCATTTTTTATACACTGATATTTCTATTCTACATCTTCCCTGGTTATGTTTTTGTTAATATGTCTAAATATGATAACTTATTATAATTCTCTTTTTCTACTGTAAATTTAATATTCTCATCTAATTTATTATTTTTTTCTAAATACCTATCGATTTGTCTTTCACTCTTATTAAAAATTAATAGTTAATCATCAAACATATCTTTTTAACCTTATTGGACTAATCTCCTCATCCATCATCTCTTTTTCCATTTCCTCCATATATATATATTACTTAATATGCCATTCAATGTTATAATTTTTCTGCCCACGAATATTTCAAATGCATTCAGTAGTTATTTTCTCCCACAGCGATTATTTTGTTTCAATTAGATCATTGCGACATTGCACATTTATTGTGGATGTGAAAAGGTCTCCTCTCTTTCCCCTAGGCTACATTGCAGCTCCAATAACAAAGTACCAAAAAATGTTATAATTTTTTCTGCCCATGAATATTTCAAATCCATTCAGTAGTTATTTTCTCCCACTGTTTATTAATTACCTGCATGCTAATATTTAGAACTATATATTACCAAATATCCCGATTTGTGTGCAGACTATCATTTATTGATATTCCAACGATCAGATATGAACAATAGTTTCAGTTGTCTTCTATCAAGAATAAAATATGCATGATCCTCGTGGTTTGATTTTTTCCACCTTACTGGTTAAATTTACTTTAACTAATGGAATAGACAGTAGAAATTATTCATATTTTCACGATAGTATAATGCTGTCTCCAATGGTGACCTAATTTACCATTGGATTGCAAATATAATTAAGTTAATAAATAACAATATGTAACCCAGCAGTTTAGTTTAAAATAACACTTTAATATGTGTTAGTTACAATGACAAATGGTTATATAAATTTAATGATTATATACATTCTAAATACATATGATATACACATAAGTGACTTGACTGTGTAGTCTCCGGAGTATGCAAAGGTTTGCCAGTAGAAAAACACATCGGTTCTCTGAGGGCTCCACTCAGCAAGTAAGTCTTTTTCTGCTCCACTTTCTCTTGCACCATTATCACTTTTTTCCTGCTCCCCCCAGTCCCTATATACTGATTGGTTGGTGTCCCTTCACCACATGGTGGTCCCATGCTAATCCCTCAATCCACATTACATTTTTGGTATAACAATAGTCCTTATTTATTTAATTAAAGTCTTTTTACAAATTAATTCTTGTCTGGAATTTAATCAATGGTTGGACTGGCATTTAATTAGATTTACCAATGGAGCTATTTTAAAGTTTTTATCAGTATGGCTTATCTTTTAAGTTAAATTTCATTTAGTAAGTTTAATCTCTAGTAAGTGTTATTTGCGTTGATTATTTACATACTTTAATTTGTTCTTAACTATTCAGTTTTTATTCTTCTTTAACATCAATACACGTTTGATGAATTATATATTTATGCATATTCGGCATCTCCCCCAGTTCAGAGGGTTTGTGTTTTCTGGAATCTGAACTAAGAGCATAGTTGCTGAAGAGGGCAGGAATTTTTCTCTCCTACATAGGGCAAAGGGGGGTGTTGGTTTTCAAAGCTGCTGAATTGTCACCATTTGGAGACTTTACTGAGTTATCCTGTCTGTAAATGTTCTGTTTCAGCTTCCCTTTTGATTTCGATAGTTGTTTGGAGTTATTCTTCTGTAGTTGATTTATGTGTTGCAAAGTACTTTTCGGTCTGCTATCCAGATGGCTACAACTTGTTTACCCAGGTAATATATCACTTCTCTGTTGGTCCACTTTATCATGATTTAATTTGACCCAGATGTGATCATTTGGTGTAAATTTATTTTTTTATTTCTGTGGGTGATTTAGCATCTACAGATGGCACCACTGTCTAGTTTTGTCCGCAGCCCATGAGCTAGATTTAGCAGGGTTTTGCTTCCCAAACCTGATTTGAGGTATCATCCCTTGTTGGAATTGATTTTGCATGAAAGTGTTCCGTAACTCTGCTGATTAATAAATTTGTATATGTCCTTTTTTTTACCTGTATATATTTTGATTTTCAATTTCTTGAACCATTCACAGCCAATGAGAGGGTTTATCTTCGCCTGGACAATATAAGACAATAATTTCCAGTTTTGGGCATTAATAGTCATGACAGGAGCCACGATTAGGCCTGTAATTTTAATGGTGTTTCCATTGACATCATAAGCTTTAAGAGTTGAATGACGTGCATAGGAGATTGTTTTATCTCAGCTGCAATGGATTTCCAATCTCTAAGAAACATGAGAGACATGCCACTATCGCTATTCATTTGCATCAGCTGCGATTTCCTGAAGATTTTGACTGGGATTCCCATTTTGTGATTATGATCTGATGACACATTAATAATTGGTGAAAACTCTTCTTGGGTAGGTTTTTCTTTGGTGTGGTGTTCCTGGTTGTTTTCTTCTGTGTGATCGAAAAATTTCTTTTTATGACACATTTTCTCTAAATGGCTGATTTTTTTAAAGTTGTTACATCATTTATCTTTAGAGAAACACTCACTGGACCTGTGTCCTATTCTGCATTGTGCTAGAATTATGGGATGCACTTCCATCCAATTTATCAACCCTGTGTATTATGTAGAGATCTCTGTCTGCTACTGTAATGGCTGCAAATTCTTTAGCCTGCATTAACATAAGCTCATGAGCTATCCCATGTTTGATGGCCTCTTTGTAGTTAATGTCCTTGTCTGCCAATAAATGTTGTCTCAAGGAGTCACTAGTCATTCCACATAAAAATTGTTCGAACAGAACTTCCTCCAGGTATGATTCGTAGAGTTTTTGGCTAGTTCTCGCTGAGCCATATCATATTCTTGTGTCCATTCATTTTTTCCTTGCCAGCAGTTTCTGAAGTGGAGTCTGGCAATGTGTCTAGACTCAAGGGGGTTGAAGTATTTGGCTAATTGCTCTTTGATCTGCTGGAATGTTAAATCTTCTATCACTTTTTCCCATATAGCACAATAATGTTGCAGTTTTCATTTTCATATTTTACTTTATTTATAACTAAGAATTTTTCAATTTGTTGGACATAGAGGAGTCATTCACTTGCCTCTGTGATGTCAAATTCCAATATTGATGGCTGCATTATAGTATTTTTGATTAAATTATCGAGCATGGAAGTTTATTCACATTGTCTGCGCCAGTTGCTGCGTTCAGTGGTAACCTAATTTCCCACCAGATTGCAATTATAATTCAGTCGATAAATAGCAGGCGGCACAGCAGTTTAGTTTAAAATAACTTTAATATGTGTAAGTTAGTTATGATGACACACGGTTATATAAATTAATGATTATATACATTCTACATACATATGATATACACACAAGCGATCTGACTCTGCAGCCTCCGGGAGTATCTAGTGATGGATGAGGAGAATATTCTCCAGAGGCCAGGCAAAGCAAATGGCTGGCAAATGTTTGCTATTAGAAAAACATCCATTCTTTGAGGGCTCCACTCAGCAAATAAGACTTTTTCTGCTCCCCTTTCTCTTGCACTGCTATCACTTTGTTCCTGCTTCCCCCAGTCCGTATATGCTGATTGGTTCGTATCCCTTCCCCACGTGATGGTCCCATGCTAATGCCTCAATCCACATTAAGTTTTTAGTATAACAATAGTTATTTATTTAATTAAAATATTTTTTCAAATTAATTATTGTCTGGAATTTAATCAGTTGTTGGACTGGCATTTAATTAGATTTATCAACGGAGCTATTTTAAAGTTATCCGTATGGTTGATCTTTTAAGTTAAATAAGCTTAATCTCTAATATGTGTTATTTGCATTGATAAACTATTCAGTCTTCATTCTTCTTTAACATAAATACACGTTTGGTTAATTTAATATATATATACGCGTATTCAGCAGATAAATTAATCCTTATTAATATACAGTATATTATAACACTAGTAGCGAAAGTGTAAATGCTACTCAAGAGTATTTCAGGAATGATGCACGCGTGTGTGCATTTACACACACATAAATATAGGATAGAGATGAAGAAAATACGTAGCTAATAAATAAAATGGTATTTAGAGATTTTAATTTAACTTATTCAAAATCATTTTAAAAAATAAAATCTTAGTAATTTTAATAAAAAGAGTATGGTAGATAAAGGGGCAGAAAAAAAACAAACAGTCAGTTTCATTCTAGAGAGGATTAATGGGATTCTATACTGAACAATATACGAAAAGCAGTGAAAGTGTGCCGTATAAAGAATTGCCTTGTTGTTTTACAATTATAAGCTTATAAGAGAAACTGAAACATATTTTATTATATCAGGAAATCTTTTTAACATGAGAGTTTAGTTAAAAACAAATAGCATATTGGTTGAAAACCATAAGCATATTGCCCAGTCTAGTAAATGAAGCATATAAGGAATTTTAATACCAACTGTTATAATCTGCAAGAAAAAGAAAAGATGGGACTACATAGTTAAATTGCCAAAAACTAATATTTATTGGAGGCATAATACACTAATGAAAAGCTAATCTATTTGTCTAATATTCATATCAATTAATGAAAAGAAGAACAGAATGTTTGTGAAAGGTAAGATAATAAAAGATTAAACTATTTCTTAATATAATCTAGAAAGACTTTAAATTTATGAAAGACTAAAATAAATTAAATATTCTGCAAAAGTATGTGTTTTATCAAAAGATTATGATTATAAATTTAAATAAAAAAATAATTTAAAGAATATGCTATGTTTTACTACATACATAGTTCGAGATGTATGTAGAATTGATAAAAAGAATTTGAAAAAAATAATAATTGATTTTTCTTTTTATATTTATATATGTGACATTACTAAATGGAGAGGAAATAAAATATATAAGCTCTTTATGATTATAATTACCTGAATAATGGTATGCAAGATGTAAATTTACAAATGAAATTTACATAACTACAATCAACCTACTTAAACTTTGTGGCGTTAATAAATTATTTTGCTATTTATTAATCCAGTATTCATTTGATTTTATATATGATTAAATAATATAACTTTCACATATATATGCTGGATAAAAAAAAAATATCCACAGTTCTGAGTACATGTGAATCACTGAGTGGTATATCGAGTTGTCAAGGTAAAAATTAGTAAACAATAATGGCTAATTCCAAGTAGGCATTCTCTCCTTGAGGAAGTTTGGCACCTGGCGTTTTTTGTAAATAGAAACCTAAAACAAACTAACTACTTGAGAATCATTGTGATAGAAAAAAAAAGCCCCATCATTATCATTTCTGTTGTTAAATTAATTTTGTTTGATAGTAGTCCTAAGCTTTATAAATCAAACTAGCGAGATATTCCTACATCGATTACTATCAACATATACTTGAGAAACCTTGAACATCTTGTATTTAGTATACATATTATTGGTTAGGGTTTAACCCCAAATTAAACAAGTATTACCACTACACAAGGTCAATTAAAAACTAAGGAAGCATTATAGGCATATTTACTATTATGTAAGGCTATATTTACCGATGCATAATCTACACTTAAGTCAAGGTTAATTATATGCAAAATATACTATAATTGTCATCATTTACTGATACATAAATAAATAGAGGGATTTGAGCTGAGGATTATCACTCTACATTCATCCTCCACTCCATTTCAAAACAACTGATACACATGACCACACGTGAAGTGTAATATTTTCTGTTAAAAATATTATATTTAAAATTTATAAGGGGTCTTTAAAAATTATAGGACTCTACCCTTCTTTTTTGAGGGATCTGATTATATTTTAAAATAACTTTTTGTTTTTATGAATAATCAACGGATACCAGAAAGCAGTTTTTTCCAGCTATTGGTTATGAACATAGAATTAAATTGTAAACTAAAAGTCACGTGAGTTTAATTTACTATGTAATGTGATACAGTGACCATTGAGTATAACACATTGTATCGTACAGGAATAATCTGGCAAAAATTTACCTTAAGCGAATTCTAGATTCCAAAAGAGCTTTCTCTAGCATAATTATTTTCACAAATGAATAAAAATTTGAAATCCTAATAATAATGAAATTGTTCTATGTGGATTGGTACAGTAGTAGAGAGATGGACTCTGAAACTGAAGATCCAAGGCTTGTTGATTAATTGTACTACTTCCGGTGCTCAACTTCCTGTAAAGTTCGAGAAATAAACTATCAATAATTTACTTATTTATTTGTAATAAAATTTACAAAACATACCTAAGTAATATTTACTGAGGCTATAACCTCGATAATATGCGTATAAATAGCGATAGTAGGGACCAAATAATAAACATTTATCAATATATTTGAAATCTAATTTATGGAAGAACATTTAAAAGTCGATATATAAAATAAAATATAAATGAAATATTATCAGGATACCTCTGTGTATAATTTATTGAAAAAATATATATATAAATTGTTTCAACAAGGTCAGACCGGTCATCAACTGGGCAACAAATATAAAATAATTGTAGAGGCGCTGTAAACACTGATGGGACCTGGCCAAAATGTTGGTTTTTATATATTTTCAATAAATTATATGCGGATATTTCATTTTTATCTGTAACTCATGAAAATCTTTGATATAATATACACATGTAACTGTATATTAGTAAGCTTTTTATAATTTTGAGTTGCAATTGTTATTTTAAATGCTAATTAATATTAATCCACCAATATAGGCATGGGGATTCAAGTCTTTGATATTTGTAGTTCAAGTGGCAAGCAAAGATTGTTTACAAAAGCCTAATAATAAGAAAGGGGTATGAGTTAATGTGTTGTTAGATGGTTATGATATGGTGGATTGAGGTCAAGGGTGCACTAATAAAACAAAGACAAAACTATATGTACATTACATTTAATCAATTTTGTTTAAGATATAATCATACCTTATTATACAGGAATATTTTATTTTAAAGCATAAAGATATTGAATTTAACTGGATTCCAGGTCTTCCAAAAATACTACCCCTTTATAATACATATTTAAGATATTCTGTTAATATTAATCCTATAAAAAGCTTATTAATGTGTTAAATCTTAAAATATAATTATAAAGAAATAATCTCCAAATGCATATTCTATCAGAATTCTTTACAAGCCAGATTTTTTTTTTTAAAATCATTAAGAAAAAAATTCTATCATATCAACTTATTCTATATTCAGGTTAAAAATAAATCTAATTTTACCAAAAGAAACACTTTACTGTGCATATATTTATTTAAAGACTGCAAAAAGGAGCAGGCTCTGTTAACTGAAAGAAGACCGTGAATCCTCTTCGAGACCTTAAAGGAACCAAGCAGGGCAAATTAATTCATTCCTTACATTCTTGTCATTGCAGTTCTTATTACCATGATAATACACATAGTATATGAACATAAATGGATTGTTCACCAACATGCATTAGCCAATGTGATCAGTTTATTGGCTTTTTGCTGCTTGATTTAAATCAAGAAACACCATGGTCTTATTTCTCTGTTGCTCACTAGTTTTTAACTGAAATATCAGTTGGGTTTTCCAGAAGGCAGAATGAATGTGTGTGAATGAACTTTTTTAAAAACATATTTACAATCATGACTGAAAAAATTAAACTATGATCTTTATTCCTAGGAGACTGAAAAGTTACCAGCCAAGGCAGCAATTAGCTGCTGAAAGCAGAGGGTGCTAAGAATAATGTAATTGCAAACCTAGGCTGCCATTTGATGACGATCTTTTATTTATGTACTTACAACTACAGATCACTCTCAAGTGAAGGAAGATTGTATAAAATGATTAATTTGTAAAATATTACATGTGATCTTGTTGGTCTTTGTGAAGTTAGAAGAAAAAGTGAAGAGACAATTGATTTAACAAGTGGATAGGTACTATACTACAAAGATACAAAAATTGGAAACACAAATGGAGTAGAATTCATTATAAATAAAATATCGAAGAACAACATTGTGGAGATTGGAGTACCGGGCACAGTGGTAAAATTAGTTATTCAATTTAATGGAACATATCAAATGTAAATAATTCAGATTTATGCTGTAACAAATTCTCATTGTGTTAAAGAAATAGAAGATTTTTATATAGATGTACAAAAGGTTTTTGATTTGACTAAATAACATTTTAAAATTGTCATAGAATACTTTAATGCTAGAAATGGAAAATGATTGAAAGTGCTGTTCATAAATTTCGTTATGGTGATAGAAATGAGAGGACACAGACGTGTGGAGTTTACAGAAAAATAAAAACTTTATATTATGAAATCTTTCTTCGAGAAAAATGCTAAATGGAAATATCCAAATGAGGTACAGCAGAAATGGATATTTTGAATAACAAAAAATACTTATTCAAGATTGTAATGTTCTTAATGTAAGAGACATGTTACTGCAAAACTAGAGACAATAATTATTATTTAAAGTAGTATTCACAGTTAGAATTCCTAACCTTCAATAGAACTTACAAATCATTTTAAAGTATTAATATAATTTGAAAGTGGTTCAGATTTGAATGAAATCAATATAATTCATACAATATTAAGAGTGGCAACAAACATAGTTGATACCCTAAAGTTCCAATTTACCAGTAAAATTTCTACTGAGACGACAATTTGTGAAGAAGGAATATGAAAATATATAAAAATGAACCATTAAGAATTTAATATGTGGAATTTTGTAAAATGGTACAAAAACCAATTAAAAAAATATAATTGTGAATTAACAAGGAAAATTATAAAAGTATTTAAAGTGTAAAACAACATACTAGTGGTAGGAAATTTATTTCTGCAATAAGAAGAAAAGATGTCACCATTACTAAAAAGAGTTTTGACATCACGAAAAGTCTGGAAGAGTTCTACAAAGAATTATATAACAATAAAGAGCAAGAAAAAGTATTCCTTATAATTCAATTACTCTATTTTCTAAATTGCCCAGAATTTTAAATTAAGAAGTGAGACATGCAATTAAATTTATGTAAAAGGGTAATCATGTAATTATAAACAATATCTTAAAAGCAGGTGAGCAAATAAAAAAAAATGTTAACAAAGTTATATACCAAATGTCTAAATGATAAAGATATATCAGGTGATTAGGAAAATACAATATTAATATTTAAAAAGGATGATAGAGAAGATATTAATGATTACAGACCTATCAGTCTTTTATTAGTTCTGTAGATAATTACAATTTATCTAAAGTGAACATTGAATTTTAAATGACCAAAAGAACAAGCTGGATTTAAGTGGTTTTAGCACAGTGAATCACATCCAAATATTAAGAGAACTTACAAAAAGATCTAACAAATGTGAGTTGTCATTATGGTTGGATTTGCAGATTATGAAAAGGCATTTGATTCTATCAGCATTTATTCAGTGAATTAAGCATAGGATTATTAAACTAGACCTAGGATATTGTCATATTCTGAAAAATATTTATCAAAATGAAACAGTAATGATTAGAGCACATAATAATACTAATAAGATTAATGCTGAGAAGGGTGTATCATAGAATGACCTCATAATTCCAAAATTTTTTGCAGCAGTTTTACAAGGAATATTTTGCGAATAAAATTAGAAAGCTAAGATAATAAAAGTAACTAGAGATGATTTATTTAAATCATATAGATTTTGCAGATTTAATTAATTTTGCAAATAATACTTCAGAGCTTCAGGAAATGTTGCAAGAGTTATCAAATGAAAGCAAGAAAATAGGACTAAAGTAAATGCTAATGTTCAACGGATTTTTTCAAAAGAAAATAAAGACTGATAAAGAAGAAATTAATGACTATAAATAACTTGATTAAATTATTAATATAGATAGAAATATAATGGATGAAATTATCATAAAATTAAACTTGAATGGAATGCTTTTGGTAGAAACAACTTAATATTAAGAGGAAATATGCCTATGTATTTGAAAAATATTTTTTAATAAATGTTTTACTAGTTCTTGCTTATGAATATGAAACATGGACATCTAAGAAAAGAACAATACAGACTTCAGACTATTGAACGAACTATGGAGAGATGTATGTTAGGAGTAACAAGAAGAAATTGAAAACAAAATCCATGGATGAGTCAGCATAGGTATTATTGAGATTATTGTAAAAATTAAAAAACTTAAATGAGCATGGCTGGACATACTGTTAGAAGAGATGATAACAGGTGGTCAGTTGACATTTTAAATCGGATCTCAGGAGATTGCAAAAGACCATGATTACAAAAGACCATATGTGAGATGGATGGATGAAATAAAGATGTTTTCCAGTGTGATGTGGAGAAGAGAAGCGAAAGATTGGAGAAACTGGATTAAAACTTGGAAAGACCTTTCACTCTGCAGCGAAACAATAATGACTAAAAATAACATTTATTTAAAAATAAATAAACTTTGGATTAAATAAAAAAAATAAAAATAAGTTATAAATAAAAATTGAGATTTATTTTTCCAGGTTCAAATTTAGTTTAAAAAAAAAATGCAGTTAAATGTCATTCTACCCTCTCCTTCCCAGCAATTTATGCATCAAATTCAGGACATATCAGCAATTATAAGTGAATAATTCTTTTAGCAAAATCAATTATATCTTTTACATTACATTTCCAAAGAAATGATATTAAAGACTTGATAATGTCTATTAATATTTTCACTTTTATAAATGACTTTTTTTTATTGCTATAAATATCTAGTTACTAATTGCTATAAAACTTCACCTTTTCTTTATTTGTTTACAAAATTGTAGCCAATATTAAAAAATTTGTTTAGGAATGTAATTTGTACACAATTTGAAGTTTATTTCATTTATATAAACTTTTGTTAAATTTTCATTTGGAATATGCTTTTAATTTGAATTTTTTTATAATTTTAACATAACTTGCCTTCAATTCATCACTGACTATTTTTTTTTCATATGTCATAGCATCGGCCGGGACACGAACCCACACCCGTCTGCAACCAACTACTTGTTTGCAAGGTGGGTGTGATGACCTCTCGGTTAACAACGCTTGACAAATCTAATTCTAATACAGAATTCTCCAGTAATATTTATTTTTTAAAGAAATTTCCAAATGTCAGATGATATCTATATTTCATTTACTTTTGAAACCTTCTAATTTCACATTCTTTTAAATTTAGAAGGTATTGATTTTGTACTGTACCACAGATAATGCACTATAACAATCATGTACACAAATACCTCTTAAGAAAATATTGAAAAATGATTATCGCATTTTCAGATTATTCGTGTGTTCATTTTCGAGCTTGCACATTGTAGGTTTTATTTTGTGATATTTCACTTCAAAAAGCTTCTATTTGTAAAGTAACAAAATCATTTTCTACAATTAGCCAATCATGTTCAACGTAGATATGATGAAAGATACTCCTCAGAGATCAAACATTTGCTCTAGAAAATGCAAAGTTTAAATAGTAAATATTTTTAACAATTAGTTTTGGTTAAGTATTTAGAGATCAACTTACCATAGCTAAATATTAAAACTAAATAATTTAACTAACATAAACAGAATATTTACTATAAAGAAATAAAATAAATATAAAAACAAGATAATTTCCAAATTTATCCATTTATTTTTTTATTCATTAAATTTTTATTTTAATATAACAGTTTAATATATATACATAAGTAATATACTTATTCTATACATTCAGTTGCTTTTCGCTAACTTTTGCTGCTTCATTGACATCTTTTTGTTCAAGTTTAAATTGTGACACTTTCTTCTGACTAACACATTGAATCCTTTCATAATCTTCCTTAAAAATGGTCTTCAGCATAGGTGTAAACAGTGGCAAAGCCTTAAAATCACTCGGTCTTACCTATATAAGACATATATAAAATAAATTCACAGCTTATTTTCAAATTACAAAAAGCATTTAATAAATACAATTAATTGCATTGTGAAAGTCACAATCTTAAATGATTTCTTTATGCAACCATTTTCAACCTTAAAAATGTGTTTCGATGCTACAATAACTTTTCAAAACCTCCTACAAAAATGCTGAACCTAAAGGAAGAATTAAGTTTCTTCCTTTCTGGAACACTTCTCTTCCATTTCCGGAGGAGCAGTAATTAATAATGACTCATGGTTCACTACTTGGAAGATCACTACAGTTGTCAGATTTTGAGCTTCAATCCAGAATCCTGTAGATCTTAAAGCCACCATTATATCACTACATTAAATTGTGCAGAAGAGCAATGAATAAAAACACTGAATATTAATAAGCTCAATTTCTATGACCAGTTTTCAGCTAGATGGTCTTCACCTAAAAGATCCAGAATCACAAACTATTATTGTTCAATGGTTTCTATTTACTCTTTTATCTTGCTATATAAACTCAAAAATTGAAAATTCAAGCACTTTAAAGTTGTATAGCTATACGATATTATAGATAAGAGTTAAATCATCTAGTCAACATGTTAAACAGTGAAGTTGAATTCTAGCACAGGGCAAACATTTTTCAAGTTATAAATAAACTTAAGACATTTCTTTCATGCAGGAAAGCTAACCATTTAGTATCTAACTTTTATTAGCCAAATAGTAAAGAATTCTAGGTTAATCGGAATTAATCGAGTGTATGTTGAAACACTAACTATAAAAACAAAAATAATAGTGCTACTTTCACAATGGAGGAAAAAAGTTAGACTTCCACAGAGTTAATTCCTGCATTAACTTCGCATATTTTTCACAAAGAGTCAAATGTGCCTGCAGTTAGGTTAAACCAAAATTACACCTACTAACTTAGTGTCAGAACTATAAAAGCTGATTAGTATGAATTTTACACTAGAACATTCGATTTTCAATCTATTTATTTAAATAACAAAGCTATAGTGAAAATAGGTCAGGAAATCATGTTATATTTATGCACCACCTATGATAATTTGAGCTTCAATTCAGGAATTTCTAGGTCTCAAAGGATTGTATATTGAACACATAGAGCCTGAATGATGAACAGAGCAGACTCAAAGCTTTCAAAAAAGCGAGAAAAGGCTAGAAACCAGTGGCAGAAATTAAGTTGAATTACTATTTGTATACATTGTTTTGCTTATAGCTTACATTGCACATTCTAGAGTTAGAAACTAGATGGCACTAGTGATGGATGATGAAAGGTTTATTATTTCAAAATGTTTCATCTTCAACATTAAATAATTTTTCTGGAAATATAAAATTTCAAGTTTTCTCCTGTTCCATTGTAATTCATAGATCTATTTCAATTGATTTGCATTTCTAAGCCATGGTTGTTTTATTTTCAGAAAAAAACAAATCTTTAAAGTGAAGATGAAGACCAATCATTCTCTGTGGAAATTCTCAAAATAATGCGATAGCAACAATAAATACCTTAATATTCCTGATTATTTTTCAATAAAGTACTAATATTTTTTTAAAGTTCTAAAGGAAATTTATTTGCTTAAAGTAAATTCTGTATAACAATGTACAACAAATGTCTATTATTATAGATAAATATTTCTTTTTCTCTCTCTAATTTTATTATAGCAATAAAAATGAAGATGAAAAATCACAGCTGTTTTTAATCAAAAAAAGGATGTTATTTAGTAGTCTGTTGAAATTTGATTTAATTTTGGACTTAGAAAAAACTACTTACCATCCTAAACACAAACTTTTTCAATATTTATAAAATAAAACATCAGAATCTTTTTACTTATTATAAATTATCAAAACATTTCAAAGTGTGCTAAACAATCTAACATATAGACTGATGATGATACAGACTAAACATCTTGATGATTTAATAATAAAATAAGCTTAAATAGAGAGAATTAAGACCTATTGAATGGTGGGTTTGAAATTTATTTTTATTTGGAGTAAAACTAAAATAATTAGACAAAAAAAAATAAATAAGAGAATTTAAAAACGTGGACCTGAAAAAAATGGAAAAGATAACTTCAAAACAGAGGCAGTGCCACTCAGTGCAAGCCAGAGTAATCCATGGTTGCAAGAAAATTTTGTGCATAAAATCTGTATCTAGTGCCTATTCATCCAATATCCCCAGATTAGTTTCTAGCTTGTGGTCTTCATCAGTGAGAAGCCTTGAATCTGAGAGCACTGCACCTAGATCTTGGGATCTAATGCAACTCTCCAGAAAAGCTATGATTCCAAAATCCAAGACTCCTCACTGATGAAAGCTACAAGCTAGAAACTAGTCTGGGAATATTGAATGACAAACATTAGATAAAGATATTTTGCACAAAATCTTGCATCCATTGATTATTCTGGCTTGCACTGAATAACATTACTACATAGAGAGTTTGTCTCTGTTTAGAACAGACTGTGTAAGCAAAGGAAATAGTGATCATGTTATGTTTAGTGGTTTAAAAAATAAATTAGAAGGATAATAATAGTATTACAGAAATATCGAAAAGATCAAGTAGAAAAAAAATTGTTAGAAGCAGAAAATTTGTAAAAAAAACGTTGAAAGAAATTCGGTAAGGAAAGGAAAAAAGACAGGACAGAAAAAAAAAATTGGCTGATGATTTCAAAAGCAAAAATAATATAAGTATTTAAGTAGTAGAAAAAAGTACAGAAACAAACTAGTTTTACTATAGGATATGTCTTTTAACAAATAAGCAATAAACAATGATGATATATAACTATCTCTTTTTTTCCTACGTTTCATTTCCCTTTCTTTTTTCACTAATTTCACTTTTTGTCATCTTTTTTAACTATCTTATTTTTTCTTCTCTTATACTTTTGCTCATCTAATTTTTACTTCAAGTATTCTTTTACTCTCATTTTAATTCACTTTTCAGTTCCAATTTTTTCTTTTTTCTACTTGCCAAAGTCCATTCTTTTCCATTTTCTCCTTCTCTTTCTTAATTTCATTTTCTAAATTGTCTCGAATTCTTCATACTATTTGCCCTTTCCTTTTTACTTAATCTCTTACTAATCCTTTATTTTTATTTTTCTTGGTTTTTTATATCATTTCCTTTTCTCATACTGCTTTTCTATTCTTATTGAAATTAAGAAAAGTAATTGCTATTAATGGAGAAAAAAAACAAACAATTTACCCGCATATTGTCAAAAGCAAATGCTACTCGATCACTGTACTGTTCGTTGAATATTGGAATTTTTGCGTAGCGTTGACTGAAGTGAGTTAAAATGATAAATTTAGCATTCATCTGAAGACCCATATCAATAGCTTGAGCAGTTGTACTGAAAAAAAAAACAGCAAAAATTTCAGTTTTAAATATTACTTTGTATTACTAATAATCTATTTTTATGAAGACTTTACATTCTCAATCTAATTCACCTGTGAGCTTTCTTTTCAGCATCATATATAAGATCATCTTCTAAGGTAGCTTCATGAATTAAAACATCACAATTCTTGCCTTAAAAAATAAAAGCACTGATAGAATCAATTTAATTATAAGTTTATCATAAAATTAAGAATCTTAAATATGTAGAGCAATATGAAAACTTTCTGTTTAAACAATCAATTTAATTATAAGTTTATCATAAAATTAAGGATCTTAAATATGTAGAGCAATATGAAAACTTTCTGTTTAAACATGCATTAAAGAATCAAAACCCATCTCAAATCGGTATCATTAACTTTTATTTATATTAGTGCTATTTATTTTTAAAATAATATTAAAAAATACCGTTCAATGTAATTCATATCTTAACATCTATTAAACACAATGACAAATCTTATGAAATATCAAATAATAAGTACTAACAAATTTTAGATTAGTTGCTTGTTATTCTGAGAAATGTTAATTGTCTTTAAAATCTTAGATTTTAATAAGAACAAATAACATATATAAAAATATTTTACAGTAAATACTTTTATTTATTGTACAATAAAAATCCAAAAATAATTCTTTTCTTCAATTGCCACTGGATTTTTATATTTAACTTGAAATAAAAGCACGAGTGTATTGGAAATTAATTAATTTCTGGTCACCTATGCATTTTATTTCAAGTTACAAATAAAAATCCCAAGTGTGATGAAAGAAAACAATTATTTTTGACATTTTAGTGTGCAATAAATAAAAGCATTTATTAAAAAAGACAAAACTCTCCATGCAGTAGTGCCATTCAGTGCAAGCCAGAATAATCAATAGATGCAAGAAGGTTTGTATATAAAATACTCATCTAGTTCCTAGTCATCCAATATCCCCAGATTAGTTTCTAGCTTGTGGTTTTCATCAGTGTGGAGCTTTGGATCTGGGAGTATTGCACCTAGATCTTAGGATCTAATGCAATTCTTTAATAGTCACCTTTTATCTTTTTAGTCAACTATAAAGCTATGAGTTATCCAAATTTATTTGCTTGTATAATTATATAGATCTGGACCCAGTTCAGTATCTATACATTTCGGTATCTTTGGTTCTTTAATAACCATAGTCACCATCATTCTATTTGACAGGATCGGTATTTAACCACTAAACATCACATAATCACCAGGTCCTATGCCTTACACAAGCTGTTATAACAGAGACAGTAGTGCCACCCAGTGCAAGCCATAAACTACAAATTAGTCTGAGTATGTTGAACAAGTAGGCACTAGATAGGGGCACAAATTTATTTGCATCCATTGATTACTCTGGATGGCACTACTGTTTGAAGAATTTTTCCCCATTATAATAACTCATGTAAGCAGAGGTAATGGTGATCATGTGATGTTTAGTGCTTTAAAAGCATTTATTGTAAAATATTATATATATGTAATTTTTAACCTTTTAATTTTTGAATCTTTTTCATAATTGTTACAATTTTAATTAAAATGAAAAATAAGAACAATGTCACAGTTTGTGTAATACTTGAAATTCTTGTGCACTATAAATTGATATAACATATTATTTTGTTAATGAAAGAAGCATTTAAAAAAATAAACTTTTGCAATCAAGAGAAATTAAAATTTCATACATTTTTTAAAAAAGCAACTTCTACGCTCAAGAGAAATTAAAAATTTGTTTTCACTTCTATTTGAATTTATTAAAAATACTTTTTAGTATAAGCATTTTATATAAAAAAACAAACAAATATATACCATCCTGTCATGTGTATCACTGAAAACTTATTGAACAAATAAGGAGGCAACCCTGACTGTCATCGATTTCTAATATGTACACAATTTGAAGGATATCCATTTGATAGAAGTATGTTATAAATCAATTGCAAAATTTATCTTAAACAAACAAATAGTTTCCAAGTTAAATAAAAATATTTAAAGAACATTTATTTAATTTGATTGGTTGATTGGTAATGCGCTAGAAAAAAAACATATATATAATCAAAATTGTAATTAGAAAATGAATATTTTTGGGGGGGTTATAAGCATTTCTAAACAAGTTGTAGAGAGCTTGGCAGTCCGAGTTCAAATATTTTCTAATTGCATTAAATTCAATACCAGATAATATACTTGTATTTAATAATATTTTTTAATATATTATTTTTTAGTAGTCAGATCATATTCAAATTTAAAAACTGACAATGTAAACAATGTTGCTGTATTTGGAAAAAAATTACACACATCAAATATCATTTACAAAATTTTTGTCTTTATGAAGACAGCATTTTAAGAAAAGCAGTTACAAAAAAAATCAAGTCAGATATCACATGACCTAATTTAATAAGCTTGTGTTTACAATTGTTATATATAGAGCTCGCAAAATAAGCTCTTAACAAGCTTTGAGAATATCCTCAACCCCAGACCAGTTTCTGCTACTGGCACCATCAGTTTCTGCTACTGATGACGCCGGTAGCAGAAACCGGCCTGAGGTCGAGGATATTCTCAAAGCTTGTTAAGAGCTTATTTTGTGAGTTCTATATGTAACATAAGAAAAGCAAGTATTAGTAAAATAATCTAGAGAAAGTAAGATTTCATTCATCATTTCTTTTTTTTTTCCATTTTAATTAACTGCAAATGCTTTTTAATGAATTAGTCATGAAATTCAAATGAAAGCATATTTTTAAACAAATATACTGCCATCTAGTGTCCATCACTGAAAATTTGCTGATCATATTAATGTGATTTAAAATTTGGCCTGCCAATATTTTTAGATTGGACAACTAGCAGCACAACTATAAAATATTACAACACAGTGCCATATCGCATTGTGATTGATACCTAACATGTGTACAAAATTTAAAGAAATTTTTTTAGATAGAAGTATGTTAAAAATCAGTTACAAGATTTGATCCACATAAATAACCAAAATTTCTAAGTTAAATAAAAGTATTTAAAAAAACATATTGGGGGGGGGGGGCAGTTAGTATCTAATAAGAACAATTTTTGTTTCATACTCTATAGAAAATGGAAAAGAATCTATTTAATTTTAATAAATCTCTCATAGCACTAATTTAAATAACAGTTTACAAAATCAGAATGTCAAGCAAGCATTGAGCAAAAAAAAAAAAGTCATTCACTCCTATTCATACAAAATTAGAAGCATCCACTTAAATGTGCTTGTTTTGGACATGTGTGTGGTTAATTTTCTATATCTTTTATGACTTATGCTTCAAACCCAGCAAGGAATTGGAACTTTATTACATACCTATAGCCTCCCAAACAATCAAATAGTTGAACAAATAGTCATTTAATATTGGTTAATAATAAAATAATTGTGTATTATGACATTGCAGTATTCAAGAATTTTTAAATCTAAAGTCCAATACCTATCATTATGCTGAATTACACAGTACACTACTGCTCAATAAACACTTCAGCATAGGTCATTTAATGCTATTATTTTTCTTTATTCAATCTAATGGAAATAGAGACATCTTTCTTCCAATGCCAAATACTTCAATAATGGCAATAAAAAAAAAAAATCTAAGTAGCTACCTTCCCAAAAACTGATTTCGGGTTAACTGGCTTTTTTCTGGTAACATGACTATACCTGCATTTTATCTGAAGGGAAATTGGTAGAAATCCATTGCGGGAATCCTTGATATCACTCATTACTGACATTATGCCTTCTAAATTTGAAGTAAAAATTACTTCAAGGTTCTATTTTTATTATTTAATATCTATTATGCAGATCAAAAATAAAAACATGGTATTTTGATTTTATCAATAAATTGATGACAAATTTTGCATTTTAATTTTTAAAATTAACATAATTTTAAATTTCACTATAAATTAATACAAACTTAAAATGGATTAAAACAACAATATCACAAGTTATTAACAATTAATAATTGGATTTGCTTTGGAGTGGTTTAGTTCAGTTATAATGTGAATTCAAAAACTAAAGGCTTCCTGTGTCGATTCTCAATTCTGTAAAAAAGAAATAAAACTCCAATTTCATCAGTTGAATAAAACTTTCATATATAAAAAAATCCAATAGAATTATTTTCTTCCTTTTTTTAAAAAAAACTTTATTTATTTACATGAACCCATATATATTCCAAATGTTTCAACTAGGGTTTGTAAATGTTTTGTACATTGGTGCAAGATGGGTACTAGTCTGATAGCTGAACACGGCTGCTTGATGGTGTTGTTTTTGTGCAAATACATATAAAAATGCTGTTTACATGGCCGGACTTATGGCTAAATACTATAGTTCTGTTGTATATTGCAGGCCACTTGATGGCATTGCACAGAAATATTATGGCCTGTTTTGTGCTTCATGACACTATATGCGAATTCGCACAATTCATAGTTGGCTACCATATCGTCTGATGGTGACTGGAATTCAAGTGGCCACAACTTTTGAAATCTCTATAGCAGAGTAATTTTATTTCTACTTAAATCACGCAGTCTGAGTCACTAAGAATTGTCACACTGTCCCCACCTTTCCCTACATAACCATGTGCAAAACATTGGCAAAGGGTAGGGCCAAACATGGCTGTGCCCGGCTATTACCTTAGTACCATAAGATGTTTAAAAATTGGTTTAAAAAATAAAGAATACTGATTTTTGATAATGAATACAAGAAGGTAATTGAAACATTTGGAATAATATATGGGTTCATGTAAATAAGTAAAGTTTTTAAAAAGAACAATATTTTTAAAGATAAAAGTTTATTGTTATTAACTGTTTATTAATAATAATGGTTTTAAAGAAAAACTTTTTGAATAAAACTATTGCACTTAATATGCTACATGAATGCTCAAATGACACATGATCTCCTAAGCAATAATACACATGATTATATTACAAAAATGAATATTCTTAAATGAATCAATAATGAGTAAAAAATTTGAATAACATTTAAATAATTTACTTAAAATAAAGTTCAAGGCTAAATAAACAAAACAACAAAAGGAAACAAAATCAATGTATTTTTCCACTAAAACATCACATGATAAACATTTCTTATATGTACACAAGCTATTAAAACAATAGCAAACTCTCCATAACAGTGCCACCCAGTGCAAGTGAAATAATCAATGGATGCTAGAAACTAATCTGGGGATTAGAGATTTTATGCACAAACTTTTTAGCATCCATCGATTATTTATAGCTTGCACTGGAAGACACTTTTGTATGGAGAGTTTGTTATTATTTCAATGTATTTTTGTCAAATTGATGTAAAAATATGAGAACTAATTATGAGCTCTTGACTCGTTAACTCGGCTCAGCAATTCATAAAAAAAACGTAAAAAAAAAGTCAAAGTAATATTGGTTTTTAAATTTTCGAAGTAAAATTATGATTAGAGATTAATCAAAGGTATTGTAAGAGTAGAACTAACACTGGAAGGAATTTATCAATGGAACTCAAGTAAGTATAATAGAGTATAAATAGTGTGCGGAACAAAAGAGTGTTGTCATCAGATTTTTTCCACTCACTGCATGCTGTTGTTGTTGCTGTCATAAGGACGTTGAGAAAAGCTGAGGGAAAAGTGCCCTAGACTTTTCTGCAATGGGATTTATTAGAGATTTACTGAAGATATGGGTAAAGTTAACAAAAAGGAATGTAGAGTTAATAGAATTCGTAGAAAGTTTAGAATTAAAATTACATAAGGAGGTTGAGTAAGACTTTGTAAAGCAGGTTTAGTGTTTCAAATATTTGGAAAGTAATTAAAACAATGATGGAATTGCCAACAAATATAGAAATTTTAGTAGTCAAGCAAGCATTCAATAAAAAAAAAAGTCATAAAGTTAGAGCTAAATAAATAGAAATTATTAGGAAAATGTAAAAATGATTCTAGATTTTAGAGATATAATTTAAGGAATGGAGATGATATAGAAAGGCTGAAAAAAATTAAGGTCAAAAAATCCCAAACAAACAATTATTTATTGAAGAAATTAAGAACAGGAAATGGATAAAGCATATATTTATAAATAAAAAAATTATGAAGGATAATTTAAGTAAGAATATACAGCAGAAAAACATTACTGATAAATGATCTTTATGAAAAAGCAGTTATAAGAGCCAAGAGTTTGGAGAAGACAGTCAAGAATGATGTGTGGAACATGCTTTTTTCCAGATAATATTTGGTCAATGTATGGCTTGATTGCTGGACCAGTTTTAGGTAGAACTTTAACCCACAAGCAAAAACTTAAGAGCTTTATAGTATAGTGATAGAACATCCATCTGCCCAAAGACTCTGAATCCACTCTCAGTAAAACTTAAAAAAAAAAAAAATTTCCATGTTTCAAACAAGTTCAAAATTTTTCTTTCAGCCCACACCCAATCTAACTACTAGTCTGAAAAAGGTTTGTAAACAAGAATCTAATAAGGATGAAAAACTATAAAATCTTTATCATCTGGTATTTGATAAAAGTTTTAAAAAGCTATCAGAAAGTGGACTATTTAATGATTATTTTATCTTTTTATGATTGCTAACATAATTATTTTATTAAACAATTCAAAACAAAGCAAAACTCTCCATATAGTAGTGCCATCTTGTGCTAACAAGAGCAATCAATGGATGCCAGAAGGCTTGTGCATAAAATCCCTATCTAGTGTCTACTCATCCAATATCCCCAGACTAGTTTCTGGCTTGTGGCCTTCATCAGTGAGGAGCCTTGGATCTGAGAGCACTAG
This sequence comes from Epiperipatus broadwayi, assembly GCA_028023455.1. Lineage (NCBI taxonomy): Eukaryota > Metazoa > Onychophora > Udeonychophora > Euonychophora > Peripatidae > Epiperipatus > Epiperipatus broadwayi. The sequence continues at coordinate 2,403,836 of JAQFVV010006367.1, forward strand.
ATAGGGATTTTATGCACAAGCCTTCTGGCATCCATTGATTGCTCTTGTTAGCACAAGATGGCACTACTATATGGAGATTTTTGCTTTGTTTTGAATTGTTTAATAACAATTATGTGCTAGTATGAAATAGTGATCATGTGATGTTTAGTGGTTTAAATAATTATTTTATGTAAGCACTGTGATTTTTAAAATTATATTTTACATACCTTTTGCAAAAAAAGTGTGCAATATTTTGAATTATATGTATTTTAGTGAATAATAATCATTAAATTGTTTCTAATATGTAATTTTTTATGGTTTTATGAAATACTGCCCCCCCCCCCCCCCAAACTTAATGGATCAGTTTCTATGTATTATATCTTATTTTGAAAGGATCAATATAGGACATATATTATAAAACATGTTTTCAGCAACAACTGTATTTAATAAAATAATATTAAAGAAAATATACTGATGTTTTGACAAGATAACACTTGTCTTCAACTGGTTTAATAAAAACCCAGTAATTCATGTGGTTGTAGCAGAGACAATTGTATCCTGTGGTTATTATATCATGACTGCCCCTAAAAACGTTTTATAAAACATCTTTTGCCCTTGAGAACATTCATTTTATAGTATTTAATGTAATTTCAAATACTAACAACAATGAAATAAATATACATTTTATTAAAAATGATTTATATAATGAAAATTTCAGCTAAAAGATTAAAAAATGTCACCAGTCAATTTACAATTGTGATTCTAAAATAGAAAGAGCTTATATATCATTATATTAGTAGAATGTTTTGGATTATTATACTTAAAAGCATTTTATTTCAAGCTAACAGTTTAAATAGCAAAATAAAAATAAAAAGGCACTGGATAAATATATAGCAAGACAATCTAGTAGCAAAAGGTTAATTCATCAATAAAGAGCATTAAATAAGCAGACGGACAAATATAAACACCAACCACCATTTACTAATCAACAAAACTATAGAATAAGCAAATAAATTGTAATTCAAATTGTCAAATTCAACTAAATGTGGATAAGTTCAGGTTTACATCTAGACAGTAGACCTACTGCTAAGTGATTAATGCCCAATCAATGCAAGCTGTTGCTTGACTTCAATAATACAAGACGTTTGAATATAGCAAAATCATATACTATTTATTTATAAGTATACTTTTTAAAATAAAATATAAAATTCATTAAATTATTAATAATTATAAGTAGAGTGAACAAATACTTTTATGCACTTGTATTGCACAGAATTTCTTACAATAATGTAAGCTATTTCCAATTAAAAGAAGGAAAAAACAGGCAAAATCAATTAAATATTTTTTTTTATTGTTGATAAAGTAAATATAATACTAGTAAGTTAGCAAATAATCATCAGATATGACTTAAGTTTACCTGCTGTAACTAACGATTGACAAGGCATGGTGTCCCCTGAGTAAACAATTTTCCAGCCGGATTTGTGAGTAATAGCTGCCCCGTAGGCATTTTTACAATGTTTAACACGTACTGTAAAAAACTAATAAAGAAAGAGTAAATTTATTAATATATATATATAATAGTTTTGATAATTTAAATATAAAATCATCAGAAATACATTACTTCAAAAATCTTCATTTTGATTATAATAACAAGTCATAAAGTGCATTTTCAAACACTGCAGATTTCAGTACAGCACAATTTATAATTTGTTCAAAACAGCAATTACAATGTTTATAATATACAATTGCAATTTCAGGAATTACAAAACATTTGCATTAGAATTATCATTATGAATGAAGTTTCTTTTTACTTTAGAACATATGTGCTTACGTAGGCATACCCATTCATGAAAACCAGTGTTTCTCAAATTTATTGAGTCTCACATGATCACCATTTTCTTATGCTTGCTCATAACTGTTATTAAATAGGTAAAACTCTCCAGACAGTAGTGCCACTCAGTGCAAGCGAGAGTAATCAATGGATGCCAGAAGGCTTGTGCATAAAATCCCTATCTAGTGCCTACTCATCCAATATCCCCAGACTAGTTTCTGGCTTGTGGCCTTCATCAGTAAGGAGTTTTGGATCTCAGAGCACTGCACCTAGGTGGCACTACTGTATGAAAAGTTTTGTCTGTTTATTGAGTGTAGTGACCCCTTTTTACAAAAAAAAAAAAATACTCAGCATCCCCTGAAAATTTACCTTCTTTAAGCAATTAAACAATAGTGATAGAGTTGCGTTGGTTTTATCCATCCACATTTCTACCATTGTCTTATAACATAGTAAAAAAAATGTTGTAAATAAAATACTTTGAAGTTACAAAATAATTTTCTTTAATCAACCATAATAACATTTGCAATATATATAGAAAATTATGATAACGAAGAATAATATTAAAATAAAAGTCATGAATAACATTAAAAATAATCCTAAAGGATAAACGAGTGCACTACTATCAATTTATTAAAGTTCGGCTCTGTTTTTATCCGCAGTGATTTTAAATAACTGTGATTAGCTATTTGCAGTCACTTTATTTTTATTTTTTAATTAACAGATTTATAACCATACTTAGCCTGATTCTGCTAAATATGATGAAGGAAATGCAATTAAAAACTTTTGTACTATAAACCTTAGTTCAGAATAAAGTATTGATATCTGTGTATGCAGCCAGAATTATTTGTAACTGTCTTTGAATTTAAATTCCTCATTTGTTACTGCTTCTATCAGTTCTTTTTGTAATTTTGGTAGTTCTTTTACATTTGTACTTGAAAATAGTACAAAACCCAATCAGTTATGTTTATTTTAAGAATATCTTCAAATTGTGGATTAAAGTCAAAATGGAAAGTCTCCAAACAATAGCTAAGCAGGTCTTCATTATATTATTTAATGTCAACAATTTTAGAAATTGGCTGAATTCCTCATCTTAAGTTTCATTTGTAAAGATGTTTTGCGATATATATGAAGATAACAGATTTTGGTTTGATTAAATTCAGCTTATCACCTTAGAGCTATAGATTTGTTTCATTAAAGTCATTTTGGAATTGTAAAGCATCAACTTTGTTTTTCAGAAATTCATGCACCGAGTCAAAAAGATTATATTATAAAATCAGTCCAAATGGGTATCTTTTGATATCCAATGTTCTATATGAAGCAGCAAGTTTTCAGTACAAAGTTGCTGAATCAATATATCATTCAAAAAATTGTTTTTGATTTTGTTGATTGCTTTATTGACATAATATAATGATCTAAGTAGGCATTTATTCAAACTTTTGTCCAAGAAATACTGATGATCAATGATACAATGTACAGCGAATACTTTGAAAACTGCTTTACAAGACAACCACTACGATGATCTATCAGCACTGAAGCATTATCAGTAATAACTGAGAAGATATTAATTACTCGTGGAGACTTAATTCTTTACAAAAACTCTTTCAATATATGAAATATCAATTGTGCTGTAATATCGGTTTGTAAATTTTCAGCAAATAATTCTTGGCAATTTTTTTCTTCTTATATGTATCACATGTATGCTATAAGTAAGGCTTCATTTCCTGGAAAAATTGACTGATCAAAATGTATAGATAACTGGGATATTTTTAAATACTCACATTAATGAGTCTTCAACATCTTGACCCATTTTGTGAATTCTTCTTTGCAATATATTCTTGCTCAAAAAAATTTTCTTGGTAATATCACATAATGACTTTTGTAGCACAATGATTTCACTTATAAGCAATAAAATTAGTTCTTCACCAATAGTATGTAATTTTCCAAATTTAGCAATGGGTAACAAAATATTGGTAAAAATCACATAACTCCTAATCATCTTGTTGGATGCTATTAATAAAAAGTTTTGTCAAATGTTCTTGGAGTCGTGAAGACTTCATAGTTTCATTTGACATATTTTTTTTTATCATATCAGTAATGAATTGTTTATAGATGACTGAATAAAGCCATTCAAATATTCAATACTTTATTCCCTATATTTTTTTTCAGGTTCAGCCATGATATTATTTATATAAAAAAAGTAAAAAAAATTTTTTATTTTTCATAGCAGAAGTATAAAATTACCAAGATATAACAATTTTACAATTTAAAAAGTGCAATTCCTTTCACCAGAACTAAATTTTCTGCAATAGTTGTGTTTTTAGAATAGCGCTCACCAATGAAACTAATAAAGTGGGTTTTACTTTTACTCAGGAAATTAAATTTAAGCCAATAAACATCACATGATCACCATTTCTTATGCTTACTTATAACTGTTATTAAAACAGGCAAAACTCTCCATATGTATTGCCACTCATTGATTACTCTGGCTTGCACTGAGTGGCAATATGTATGAAGAGTTTTGCCTGTTTTAATAAATTAAATTAAATTTATTAAGAAATAATTGGTACTTGTCGGTTAGCCGAACCGTGCCATGAGGCGACACTGCAGTACCCATCAAGAACTATACAAGTGATAAATTTCTAGTGAAGAAATCGCTGTAAAAAATAACAAATGTATTGACAACATACTTCAAATAGTATTGTACTAGCATAAGCCTCCTACAATTTTATTCTTTGTAAGTACTAGAAGATACCGAAATATACATTAGATATGCAAGATAATGTATAAAAATACTCACGCATAAATTGCTATCTTATTAAAATGACAATAACACTATTTTATACGTGATCCATAACTTATAAAGAATGAAGATACAGAATATAAATTAATTTTTTAAAATATTTATTGCACTTGTACTATTGTAATCTGGTTGTTGTCAGAAATAATTTAAATTAAATTTCTTATATGTTATATTATAGTGCAAATAAATTATTACATATAATATATTCTTGCTAATGCATGCTAGACTTCTTGATAATGCATAACATGTTTCCCTACCAATACTCGCTCAAGACCTGTCAATAGGTTTGGTCACTCGTACTTGCATGTTTATTTGGAAAATAATGTGATCATTGTGACTTCACCTCTATATTACACAGCAGATGAAACAATGTAATAATGGTTTTTCAAAATTTTCTTTCTTCTTTATATTTCTACTATTCTTTTATTTCAATCAATTCCAATTGCAATTGGGTTTAATACTGCCAACACTCACTACAGGTCAGCATCGCTCACTTTGAAAAGCATGTTTAATTTTAGAATCTCACGATCATTGTTAACTTTCTGCATCAACAATAACAAATAAAAAGTTATTGTAAATAAGATTTAATTTAAAAATTAGCACTTTTTTTTTAAAATAAAAAAAAAATGGGAGGAAAGGTGTTAATTAAGCAAGAATGTCTGGAATAAAATAGTCTATCAAACTGATGCTGACATTCTTCTCATACAATTATGAAACAATTACTAATAAATTTTGAACTTCATAAAATAACTTTTTAAGATAGAGGGGAAAAAAGCAACAGCAATTATGTTCTGTAAATATTTTTTTCTCATTATTAAAAATTTAAATAACTACTCATACAAATGGTTAAATTTGAATCGTGTTACTTTTAAATATATATTTGTTATATACAGAGCTCACAAATAAGTTCTTAACAAGCTTTGCAGAATATCCCCAACCCCAGACCTGTTTCTGCTACTGGCTTCCTCAGTGAGGTGCTAGAATATTCAAGCATTAGAAAATTAGGTCATGTGACATATGACTCAATTTCTTTGTAATATATATATTTGTATGTGTATATGCTTATTTGTATGTTTAAATACATTTTTATTTTCTTATATGCTTGCATTCTGTTTGACAAATATTATTGATCTTAAATGTAATATTTTATATTGGAATTATTATTTCACACACTGCACATTAAAATGCAAAGTAAAAATTTATTTTTTAATATATAAGAATTGACCACAGTATTCAAGGTATTCCTATAACTACACAGAGGCAAAACTCAATGCTTGTGTACGCATAAAGAATGATGATCATGTGATGTTCAATGGCTTATTCCTATAACTCTGAGAGATAATACTTAACAATAGAAAAATACCTTATATAAATAAAATCTGACAGAAACAAACTCTATATTGTGTATCACATTTCAGCATATTTCACAATTTTACTTAGTCAAACTTATAAATTTCTTATATTTTTCTAGAAAATATCAGTCTGTGATACATAAGTTTAAAAAGATGAATGATTAAATTGGAGAACAACATGCACTGATATATATATATATGAGAACTTTATTAAATTTAATCTATAGGTAAGATGAAATAAAAAATAATTCTAATCTATTAAATTAGAAACATTCATATTTATTAAAAAGCGATAGTTGTGAATGAATCCCTGGTAAAGATTAAGTATTTGCTCAATTTATATAATTATTTATCAGCAAAATAATCTTTAAATTTTCTTTATTTTTTAAACCCTTCAAAACATTTTCTAAAACGTTTTTAATTATATTTAAGAATACATTCCCCCATTTTGTTTTAGTTGAATATTAAACATTCTCTGCTTTTTATTTTCAAGATGCTATAATTCAAAAGTCTTCTAAAATATTTAAGTTTCCTGTTTCTGATTGGCCAAATAATCATAATTTATAATCTTCACACACTTTATTAATCACTTGTTTTTAATAATATAAAGAGCTCATTATAATTTAAGATATAGCTCTAAAAAATGAGATATCAGAATGTTTATTCTGATATCTCATTTTTTTTAGAGATGATAACTAATGACCCCTGATAATAATGATGAACTGTAATTGCTGGGTCAAAATCCATTGCCTAGTTGTCACTATCTTGCATTCATGCAGAGATCTAACATATAAAAAAACATTATGGCTAACTTATTTCTATAATTAAATCTTTTTAACTATGCCAATATCTTTTTAAAATAAATAGAATGAATTACTGTTCCTAAAAATTTACTATATGATAAGCTAATATAAGACATTAAATTTTCCCCACCTAACCAATATCCATCCACGATTTACTACATATTTATATTCTTTAAACAATATTCATTAAACATACAAAAAATGGTCCCAAACATCTTAAAGGAGTATAAATAATAAATAAATATAATACTTCTGTTAATACAACTTATAAATTACAATATAACAATTCGTCAATTGCTAAAACAGACTCTTTAATAAATAAAATAACTATTGCCAAGCGCTTTCGACTCCTACGAGTCCTTATCAAGGCAGTATAAAAAATTCTATTTTTTTCTCCTAAGCAATAAATTCAACATTTCATTGCATTAGCCCGGAACAACTAATCGGAAAGCTGGTTAATTTTGAATTCATAGCACAAGATGGATTTTGTATAAGATATGATTCTTTAATCTTGTGTTTTTTATTGTGCAAGAATTAAAGAATCATATCTTATACAAAATTCATCTTGTGCTATGAATTCAAAATTAAACAGTTTTCCAATTAGTTGTTCCTGGCCAATGCAATGAAATGTTGAATTTATCGCTTAGGAGAAAAAAATAGGATTTTTTATACTGCTTTGATAAGGACTCGTAGGAGTTGAAAGCGCTTGGCAATAGTTATTTTATTTATTAAAGATTCTCTGTTTTAGCAATTGACAAATTATTATATTGTAATTTAAAGGAGTATATAATTATTATGACCATTATTGCTTATTATTTTTCGATTTCATGATTTCCATTCAAGCAATCAATTATAGAAGTGTTTATCAATGGAACAACAAAAGAAAATAATGGAGTTTTACTTTCTAAATTAAATAAACAATAATCTAAAAAATTAATAACTTTTTCAAACTTGCTTTATGACTTATGAACTATTCTATTAAGTGTTACATTACCAACAGTCCATTATTAGATAAATTCCAAATACCTTAGCAAACAAATTCTATCTATTCTTCACTCTTAACTTTGTTAAATAATATCTAGCTGTTCTACTTTTTAGTTTACTTTAAAAATAAATATCCATCAAATGATTTTATTGTTCACATAACATTCACTTATGCTTAAAAAAATGATGAAACCCATGTTATTTTTCTTCAATTTCTTTCTTCCACTGAATATATACATTCTCTTAATATTTTTCATCACATATTTCTAGTTCTTGTTAAAGTTAGTAATATTTTTCAATCAAACATCCACATAAATATATAGCTTTTATTAATTACTTTATTTGTAACTACAAAGTGGAAGTAATGATCTCCACTGAACTAAATGGCATTGAAAATCAATGAAAAGATGAAATAATACCATTCTATCTTTGGGCTCTGTTGTTACATAAGCTTAGTTTTTAAAATATACAATGAATTTTGTCTGTTGTTTTAATTTATATAGACTAAAATGTTTTGCAATCACCGTTAACATATTCAAAGAATGAAAAACAAGTCTTACTTCTATTTATTTATTTAGAAGTTACAATTATTTGTTTATTTTTATAATTACTTTATTGTAACTTTTTGCTACATAAATACATGATGAAGTGCATTATATATTTTTCATTTCTAAAAATATTTATTATTTCTTTCCTCTTTATGAAGAAATAATTAATGATTTTAAAAAAAAATCCAATTTTCACAAACTTATAAGAGAAAAAGCTTCGAAAATCCAACATTTTTTATGATGAATATAATGCTTTCTACCATGTCAAATAATTTTATACATACTGATGAATATCATAAAAGTGTATGCAAAATTATCTACCATTTCTTCTGGAAAGATTATAAATTTAATAAAATATTATTTCTAAGCATTGCTTTCAACCAAGTTGGTCACATTCGTAGAACTAATATAACTTGTTAAAACAGGCAAAACTCACTATACGTATTGCCACACACAGCAAGCTAGAAACGTATAGTGAGTTTTGCTTGTTTTAACAACAGTTATACACAAGCATAAGAGGTGGTGGTCATGTGATGTTTATTGGCCTAGAACTAATGTAAGTTTATATAAATAGAATTTATAAGTTAATAATTTACAGATATCATTTGCATGATAATGCAATGCACAAGTCGTTTTTATTTATTGCATTGATGTTATGCCTCTTTATATTTTCTTTTTCAATCATTGCACTCAGTGCAAACGACTTTAATATTAAGATCGAAATTGTGGCCAGACTTCATTTCATGGTCTAAAAATATAGATTTAATATTAGCGTCTTTTTTAGCATGTTTATATATATATATATTGTGCCGCTAATGAACAGCGTTACATGTCTGTAATTTTTATTAAAAAATAAAGATAAAAATAATTTATAAGCAGCTTAAAGATTTATAAAAAAAAAAACCCCTCAACAACAAAAAAAATCAACTGAACCTCGACTGAACCAACGCCCGGAACAATGCCTAGATTGTAAATAAATGCTGCCGCAAACTCTCTCTCCCATTGTCGATATAAAAAATGGAAAGCAGGTCCTGGACCCAATGGAGACCAAAAAGTCAACCGGTTGGAAACTGACAATCATGAAAACCTAGGTAAAGATACTTTTAATTAGCTGTGTACACAATTTTAAATGGAATAAACTTTAATTAACAGACTATTATAACCATAGCCTAAAGTCATTTATATTTTTCTTATGCAAAATTTATTGCGTTATTTTATATTATAGTAAATATCATCATCATCATCAACCATTATCAATCCACTGCAGACTGAAGGTCTCTCCAGGTTTAATCTATCTTCTCCGATCTTTAGCTTCTCTTCTCCACATCATTCCTGCACACTTTCTTATTTCATCCATCCATCTCACATGTAGTCTCTTTCTGGGTCTTTTACAATCTCTTGGAATCCAGTTTAAGATTTCAATTGTCCATCTATTATCATCTCTTCTAGCAATATGTCCAGCCCAACTCCACTTCAATCTTTTAATTTTTTCAATGTCAGTAACACCTGTTTGTTCTCTTACCCATACATTGCGTTTTCGATCTCTTCTTGTTACTCCCAACATGCATCTCTCCATACTTCTTTGAGTGGTCTGGAGTCTCTGTATTGCTCTTCTATTAAGTGTCCAAGTCTCAGATCCATAAGTAAGAACTGGTAAAACACATTTGTTAAAAACCTTCCTTTTCAAACACATAGGCATATTTCCTTTTAGTATCAAGTTATTTCTACCAAAAGCACTCCAACCAAGTTTAATTCTATGATTAATTTCATCCATTATGTTTCCATCTGTATTAATAATCTGACCAAGGTATTTGTAACTGTTAACTTCTTCTAATTCATCATAATCAATCTTTATTTTCATATTTTGAGCAAATCGATTAAACATTACTTTAGTCTTTTTAACATTTATCTTTAGTCCTACTTTCATCTGATAACTCCTGCAACATTTCCTGCAGCTCTGAAGCATTATTTGCAAAAACAACTATATCATCTGCAAAATCTAAATGACTTAAATAATCTCCATTTACTTTCACTCCTTTAGTTTCCCATTTTAATCCACAAAATACTTCTTGCAACACTGCTGTAAAAAGTTTTGGAGATATGGAGTCACCTTGTCTTACACCTTTCTCAATGTTGACTTTCCCAGTATCATTATGTAATCTAATTGTTGCTGTTGCATTTTTATAAATATTCTTTAAAATATGACAATATCCTGGATCTATACCTTGATGATCCAATGCTTTAATCACTGAAGAAATGTTTATAGAATCAAATGCCTTTTCATAATCTACAAATCCAAAACATAATGGCAACTCATATTCATTTGTCCTTTCTATAACTTCTCTCAATACCTGGATATGATCTACTGTACTAAAACCACTTTTAAATCCAGCTTGTTCCCTTGGTTGGTGGAAATCCAATGTTCTTTGTAGACGAGTTGTAATTATCTTGGTAAAAATTTTGTATAAAACTGATAAAAGGCTGATAGGTCTGTAATTTCTAATATCTTCTTTATCACCTTTTTTAAATATTAATATTATTACTGCATTCTTCCAATCATCTGGTACATCTTTATCATTTAGACATTTGGTATATAACTTTGCTAAAAAAATTTCTATTTCTTCACCTGCTTCTTTTAATATATCAATTATAATTCCATCATTACCTGGAGCCTTTCCTTTCTTCATACATTTAATTGCATGTCTCACTTCTTCATTTAAAATTCTGGGCAATTCAGAAGATGTAATAGAAATAGGAGGTACTTGTTCTTTATTACTATATAATTCTTGATAAAAGTCTTCTACCCATTTCATAATGTCATCTCTCTTTTTAGTAATAATTCCATCTTTTTTTCTTATTGCAGATATAAATTTCCTACCAATACCAAAATGTTGTTTTACATTCTTGAGACTTTTATTTTCTTCTACAGCTTTCCTTGCTAGTTCACAGTTATACTTTCTTATATCATTTTCAACTCTTTTCCATACCATTTTACAAAATTCGAGATATTCAATCCTTTTTAATGCATCATTTTTGTATATCTTCATATTCCTTCTTTTCTTCATAAATTCTCTAGTCTCAGTAGAAATTTTATTGGTCAATTGCTGCTTTTTTCTACCAGCTATCTTTGTTGCAGTTTTTAAAAGTGTATCAGTTATTTTCATATTAATTTCATTCAAATCTGAATCATGTTCAAAATCTACTAATACTTGAAACCGATTTGTAAGTTCTAATTTTAATTCATTAGAATGTTTCTGAAGATTAGGAATATCAACTGTAAAAATTTGTTTTTCTTAATAATTTTTGTCTCTCTAGTTTTGCATTAACACGTATCTTACATCTTACTAATCGATGATCACTTCCTGTGTTAAATTTATTAAGAACATTACAATCTTGAAATATGTATTTTCTGTTAGTCAAAATATAATCCAATTCTGCTGTACCTTCATTGGGATGCTTCCATGTCCATTTCCTTTTAACATTTTTCTCAAAAAAAGAATTCATAATATAAAGTTTTTTTTTTTCAGCAAACTCCACTAGTCTATGCCCTCTCTCATTTCTATTACCATAACCAAAATTACCTACAGCACTTTCATCTTTCATTTGTTTACCAATTCTAGCATTAAAGTCTCCCATAACAATTTTAAAATGTTGTTTACTCTGATCGAAAGCCTTTTGTACATCCATATAAAAATCTTCTACTACTTCATCACTATGAGCACTTGTTGGGGCATAAACCTGAATTATCTGCATTTGGTATCTGCTATTAAGTTGTATAACTAATCTTGCCACTCTGTCTGATACACCATCAATCTCCACAATGTTGTTCTTCCACTTTTTATTTATAATGAATCCTACTCCACTTGTATTTCCAATATTTGTGCCTTTATAATAGAGTACATGTCCACTTTTTAAATCAATTGTCTCTTCACCTTTTCTTCTAACTTCACAAAGTCCAATAATGTCCCATTTAATATAAGACAGTTCTTCTTCTAATTCTTGCAATCTTCCTTCACTTGAAAGTGATCTGCAGTTGTAAGTACCTAAATAAAAAGTCGTCATCAAATGGCAGCCTGGGTCCGCAATCAGGGGATTCTTAGCACCCTCCGCCTTCAGCCACCAACCGCTGCCTTGGTTGGTGACTTTACAGCCTCCTGGGAATAAGGGCCATGATTTATTTTTGTCTGTCATAATTGTATATATCTATTGGGAAAATATCATTTACACAAACATTCATTCTGCCTTATCAGGCAACTGAGAAGAAAGACCATGGTGTTTCTTGATCTTAAACTCAGAGGTAAAAAGCCAATAAACTCACCATGCTGGCTAATGCATGTTGGTGAGCAGCCCATCCATGTTCGTATACTATATGAATAATGACATAGTAATAACAGCTGCAACGACAAGAACGTATGGAGTGGACATTAGGAGTTTGCCCTGCTCGGTTCCTTTAAAGCCTCCAAGAACAATCAAAGGGTCTCCTTTCAGTATATTTTTAAAAAAAATCAATATTTTGTTAGTATTTTGCTCCTATATATATATTTGAGCCACACTTATAATACTTTAATAAAAAAGAACTAATAATTAAGAACAAAGAATTAATAATAATTTTAAAAAATGTTATTGAAAGTTAAAATTTATAAATTTTTAGGTGCGCATCTCAGATATATACATAAAATATATATACATGACAAAAGGAGTGGGATGGGATATAGGGTTTGAATACGGATTAGTAGATGGAACTATGAAGCTCAATCTTAAGCTAAGAGTGACTGCTTCAGTATACTATAGGAATAATCACATAGTAATAACAGCTGTAACGACGAGAATGTATGGAGTGGATATTATGAATCTGCCCTGCTTGGTTCCTTTAATGTCTCTAAGAGGAATTAAAGGGTCTCCTTTCAGTTCACAGCAAACTCCTTTCTGCAGCCATAGTAAATATGTGTGCGTAAATAATTAAACATTAATGTTTGCTTTAAATGTTATTTTGTCTATTTTCTCTTTCTCTCGTCACTGCATCACCAGTAAATTAGTGTAGAATTATGTTATGTGTTAAGTAAATATGCTGGACCCTGAGACAGAGTGTGAGCTAGTCATGGATATTTCAAGTGCTGGATTGTGGGTCTGTCATCCAAAGTATGCTGATTATATAACTTATGATTGGCTGGCACCTGAGGTTGATCCTCAAAAGAAATAAAATGCTTTGGATGGCAGAGATTTGAATCTAGCAGCTGAAGTGGGTCACGGTCTGAAAATGTGATCGAGTTATGCTTTGCATAGCTCGGGCTGACCGTGGGTATTGTTGATGGCTCTGCTATCAATGGTATTCTACCCTCTGCTTGAAGGGCCGGTCCGTTCATGTAATATTAAAATATAAAATTATGTTAAATAAGGATGCAAACCCAATTAAAGAGCTTTTATTAAACGGACCCAGTTCAATATATTTGTGTCATGCTCTTGTAGCACAGTTTGCATGAGACTAACCATAGTAAATTGCATTACATGTTGGTTCATTATATTTAATTTTATAAACTATTTCGAGAGCTTAATTTGGAGATAATTTATCTTTAGTATTCTTCAAAATTTGATTACGGTTAAGAGGGGGTTCTAAAACTAAAAACTTAATATTGAAATTGTTTTCATCTTTTTAGATATATGTGGTACAAAAAGAAGGCTGATCCATGCATTAATATTGTTATTAATATTAAAATAAGCAAAACTCTCAATACAGTGCTGCCACTCAGTGCAAGCCAGAGTAATCGATGGATGCCAGAAGGCTTGGGCATAAAATCCCTATTTAGTGCCTACTCATACAATATCCCCAGACTAGGTTCTAGATTGTGGCTTTCACTGAGTGGCACTACTAAATGGAGAGTTTTGCCTGTTTTATCAGCTTGAGCAAGCATAAGAAATGGTGATCATGTGATGTTATTAATATTCCTAGTGTTTAAAGATGAATAGAATTTTTTAAGAGTTTTATTTAATATATTAATATTTTATCCTAAATTGATTAAGTCTTTTATATAGTTTTCAATGTTTGTCATTTCTGCTGCTTCAAATTTAAATAATTTATAGTTTATATACAAAAAACATTTGAAGCCAGTCAATTTATGTGAAATTGAAGTATAAGAATGTGGAAGAATTACACCATGAACATTGATGGGTTTCATAATCATTTCATAATTAATTTGTGAGTCTGAATGTTGAATATACATATTTATCATTTGACATTCATTTTTTATAGTCCAAACTAAAGAAAATAAATAAGATAACTTATCCTTTATATCAATAATTGTTTTTTCTTCAGCATAGATAAGAACATTGTCTATATAGCGCATATATAAAGAAGCTATTGCTGTAGTGAACTTTTTTGGAATACTTCAATATTAGTTTTAGAACCCCTCCTAATCTTAATCAAATTTTGAACAATACTAAAGATAAATTATCTCCAAACCAAGTTCTCCAAATAAGTTTATAAAATTAAATATAATGAACCAACATGTAATGCAATTTATTATAGATTCTCGGGCCAATTGTGTTATAAGATCAGCACAACATAAATATATATATATATAAATGCGCTAAAACAGACCCTAATATTAAATCTATATTTTTAGAACATGAAATAAAGACTGGCCACAATTTCGATCCTCTTAATATTAAAGTCATTTGCAGCATTGATCACAATGATCGAAAAAGAAAATATAGAGGCATAATTGATTGCAAAAAAACATCGTTGCAATAAACAATAAAGACTCGTGCATTGCATTATCACATAAATGGTATATATAAGTTATTAACTTATAAATTCTATTTATATAAGCTTATAGTAGTTCTATGAAGATGACTGACCTCATTGAAAGCAATGCTTAGAAAAACATTTTTATTAAACTTATAATCTTTCTAGAATAGTGTATCTTTATTTTTAATTTTTTTACATTCAAATTAAGAAAAGAAATATTTTATTGAGTTATATCATATTGAATGCTGATTACGAGAATTATATTTACAGCTTTCAGTACTACTCAGCTTTATCTATTTAAATAATTTTTCCTATTAAAATTTTTAGCTATTTATGGCTAAAAATCTTTTAAAGATTTATTTTAAATTATCTTAAGTTCTCTGTTGTCAACATGATCTCAAGAGAAAATATAATCAATGTACCATATTATTTTTTTTTACTTATAACTGCATTAACAGTGTAATCCAAATTACATCACTCTATTATACAATCATCCATGTAAACATGATAATTAACAGATTCAAGACAGGAAAAACTAATCAGAATGCCAACTAATTTGTGGATTTCATTACCCAGTGTCTATAATCATGCTTACATAGAATGAATTATTACTACTATTAAGAAATTATCAATTCTTATCTAAAAATAAATTTTTTGCATATCATACTAAGACAATTGACCATTATCTTGCCTTATAGTATAGACTCAGTGTAACATATACTGCAATCCAATAGCTTCAATACTTTTAAAGCTTCGTATGGTTTAACAGAGTAATAAAGAATTCTATGAATTAAGTCTTGAAATATAAAAGCTATTATTATGAGCCCTTATTTTCTTCGTATTTTTCATTGCTCTTATTATTGACTTCCAAATCTACAATTATATTGTAAATATGCACTATTATATTACAGTTTGTTTTTAAATAAACGGATGTAATTTGTTGTTTAAACCTAATGTTACGCCAAACTTTTTCCTTCAAAAATATTTTCTATTTTGACAGCCTTAAATTAAACTTCTCCAAATCTAAACTTCAATTTAATATTTGTTTCATCACACTTCTAGGATGAGATTTCATGGGTGGTTAATTTCCTTTCGCAAATCAGTATTCAATTCCTCCATTTCATCAATATCTCTCTTGATATAATCTCACCGATCCATAAAACAATCATAGCAATTCTACCACCCTAGACTGAGTAATCAATGACAGAATAATATGATAACACAACATTTGACCGTTAGTAGTTGTAAAATTCCTCTTAACACAATTTCTCAATATTAAATCTACATTATAAATTTTAATGAGAAATTTACACCATTAACCTCCTTTAATTCTTTTACTTTTAAGATATTTATCGCAACAACCCATTTTTAAGATCTATATTCTTACCCTGAATAATTAATTTCTCATTTGCTTAAAGAAAAATATTTTTTATTTAAAAAGTGAACACCACATAGTTTAAAAAACATTAACTCAATAAATTACCTCTTTTAAATTTAACCTCTTATAGGTTTCATCGTGGAGCATCTTTGTACGTTCAGTGTCATGACTTACAAATGAAGAATTAAGGTACAATCTGCAAAAAAAAATATATATATTTGATTACATTTATAAATATATGGCATATAGGTATATCAATCTTTAAAAATATCGCTAAAAAGCAAAGAGTTCTCCAAATAATTCCTCATACAGGAACAATGAAGGAAAAGGCAGTAATCATTAGATTCACCAACAGTCAAATAGTGAGGGTTTGGTTATTTATTCATTCATGCTTTACCCTCTATCTGAGAGTATATATATACAAGTATTCGTAAGCATGATGGATTTTATTTTCATTTTTTTAACAAATAAAAAAAAAATTATAACTTAAGAAGTGTGACTTAAAAAATGCAATTACAAAACAAACCAATTTCTATATGTGCTCTATTTGGTTGAAATTTAAACACCCCTAAGATATATTTCTCTGAAATAATCAATATTTCGAGCTGAAATTTCATATTTCATGGTAAGAAGAACACCAACAATTCTATGAATTTATTAATTCATTCACAAATAGCTTTACCAGCAGCACTAAATTTATGAAATTGGTTTTTATATAATTTTTCTCTAAGGGCATTATATTTCATATTATTTGATGCAATATCTTAACATGAACATCTCAATCACAAATCTGATGCCGTTTAATGCCATGATAAAGTAGTAGATTCGTAGCCCAACCCCTAAGCATTTGAACTTCTTATGAAAGTCATTTGATTATTTATAAATGACATGCAAAGCATCACACAATTCTCCTAACACCTGCATTAGCAGCAGTAATCAATTCCATATTACTCTACTCTAGAGACAGTTGTACAAGCAATTCAATTCTCTCAGAGACAAGAGATAATAGTCCGAAACTAGTCTGGGAATCTAATTAGTGATGTATGATTATTCAGGCTTACATAAATGATTTTAAAGGAAAGTGAAACAGCAGATTACAATAAAGTTCTAAATAATAAAATAATCAAAAACTAATATTTGTCTTTGAAATATAATTATGTCATCAAGAGATAATATTGAGTAAGGCAATAAACCTCAAGAGTGTGCCCTTGAAAATGTGAAGGTAGGGACCTCTACAGGTCTTAACCACAAGCTTACGCTTTGCTTTTACCAAAGATAATTGAAATTTTGGATATACATTAGTTAAAGCATCTTTTTTGTGATGCATAACATATTAAACATGTTGACTAAAATTAAATTAGGCAACTTCAGATAGCTTCTAAATAATAGGCTTTTTTTTTTTGTTTAGTGATTTATTTCCTTTTTAAAACATTTGATTAAATCGTAAAAGTGATCCAGATTTTACTGATTAGTAATTTGTTTTTTATTTTATTATGTATGCTATTTTTTTTCTTTAATGTCATCAATCTAAAATTAATCTATCTCTCTAGCTAGGATCCAAAACTTTTAAGTACTCAATCAGATACTCCTGATGTGCAAAAGTAACATGATTTAGACTGTAGTTATAAGAAAACTCACTGTTATATAATTACTCCATAATCCAACTATACGGCAAAATATTATGTCATTTTTTTTTCTTTTAAAAAGACAATAAATATGACTTAGATTTGTTACTAATGCTTAAATATACCTAATCTTATTATTTATAATTAATCAATACATGACCATTTATTGTTAACCTATTTATCTTAACTTGTTAACTATTATACATTTTTCAGTCTTAATTCATATACGGAAAATCCATTTAAGTTGCTACTGGCCTTTATAGCGATATAATACTTATTTCTTAAATAATTGTTAATATTAGTTTGTTTTTTTAGAAATGTCTAAATTTATATTTTTATAATACACCCTAATGATATAAAGATCTCATTAAAGTTTATAATGTAGCTCTAAACATTGAAATCTTAAAATAGCCTGTAATGCAGGACAGCAAACAATAGCAAACTTCCCCCATCAATAGTAATGAAAAACTACTAATTCAATTACCTATTAAAAAAAAGACCATGGATTAAGATTGGTACTCTATGCTATTATAACTATGAACACTATGTCAGCATCTGGGGAATCTTCAATGATGGTCACTGCAACCAAGCAATAAGAATCCCTTTGATTAACATGTTATTACCTATCACTTGGCCCTTAACAAAAATCATTATAGCATCCAGAATTCAAGTCCATATAGAAAAAATGATCTTTCAATTTTGAGATAATAGTTTAAGATTTAAAATATAACAAATTAATAAATGATATGTGAAAAATTTTACCTGACTTGGTTAGAATCTTCACAGTTGTACTTTCTGAAAGTTTTCAGCCAGCCTTTCATGAATGGTGATGCAAAAACAGTTAAAGGAAGAACATCGAGACCAGCTTTAAGGAAAGCAATTCTCCTTTCTTTTAAAATTGAAAATAGACCCTACGAAAAACATAAAAAAGTGTTAGTAATTGAAAGCTAAAACAATTATATAAATATATAATATATTAATATTTCGAACATGTTGCAAAGCTTTTTAAAAAAATGTAATTTTTTTTTTCTTTTCTATATAAGTATAATAATATTCAAGACTAAATGGGTTTGTAAGTAATCATTAAAAACCAGTCAACACTTAGACAATCCCAATATCAATCAACAAATTCTAATTGTTGTCAAGGCATAATTGTAAAACTTTTCTCGTCTAATATGTTTAGTGTTCTCTCTCCATAATGTAAATAAACCCTATTTTTACTAACTTATTTTCAAAAACATTTAAAATTTACTTTCAATTTCTTTTATTAAAAAAAAAAGTTTATCCCATTTCCTCTTAAAAATGCTTATTTGCTATCAACATTTCACCAACGAATGCATGTCTACCTAGTTCTTTTTGCATTTTATCTAACAATTTCTGAGTTTCCTGTTCAATACAGCAGGCATCACTTACGAATGTTAAATCATAATCCGTTTCCAAATTATTTTACATATCTCATTTATATTGTAAGAACATATTACATTTTTAATCAATCCCATTCTGTTTTCTGCTTTTCTTTTTGACTCTTATTCCCAGCTTCTTCAAAATAAATATCCCCTATTTTCCATCCTTTAGTTTTATTATTCCCATTAAATATTAGAATCTTAAGACTTTTCTTTTCCTTTTACAAAATATATAAATATCTATACTTGTCCATTTCTTCAAGATAAATATCACTCATTTTCTATTCTTCAATTGTACCATTCTCATTAAATACTAGGATCTTAAATTTTTGCCTTCCTTCAAATTAATTTTCATATTTCTTACTGTTTTTCCATATTTCATTAATAATACCTACATACCTTTTACACTGTTGCGAAAAATGCTATATAATTTACAAAAAAAGAGAATCACCATATTATGTAATTTTCTGGTCACAAATCGTCCCTATTGCTAATTTTTATTACTCAATCTCCAATTCTCTTAGACACAAAATAAACAATAAAGATGGTAATGGACATCCCTGTTCAATTCAATTTTACATTAAACTTCCACTAATTCTAAATCCATATCTGATACTTATAAGTGAGAAGGGATGATTATCCTCTGAATAGAATTACAATCTCATGTTGCGTTAATAAAATTCAATTGATTATTAAATATCCTTGTAAAAGATTTAATCCTTATCAATTCTTACATTTTCACAATCTATTTTTATTCACTCTATCATAAGTCTTTTCTATATTTAAAAATATTAAAAATAATGATTTTTTCCCCATATTATTCCCATCATCTGAGATTCAATGAAAAAATTGTCTCCTATCTTTCTTCTTGAATGAAATCCATTCTGCGTCTCCCTTAATATTTTATTTTCTTCCATCAAGTCCTAACTTTATTCATTAAATTATATATGTAACAAATTTATAAATTATGAATTTTTGCTACTGGTCTATAGCTAGCTAATAATCTAAAATCTTTTCTCTTTCCTTTAAATAATAATCTAATTTTTATAACCTTCCATTCATCTGAACTATTACTATCAACCATAATTTTATTAAAATTTTCTTTTAATCAAAGCTTTGCATACCTTCCTATACTCATTACTATTTCAATTGCAATACAATCTCGTCCTTTTCTCTCTCCTTTTTTTCAATTTATCTATTATTCTATTTAATTAAGAATCTGTCAGAAATTAAAATTTTTAATAAATCATATTTCAAATTTGTATTACAAAAGTTTGTAGGACAGATTCATTAAGTTTTTTTTTTTTCAATTTCTTCACTATTTTCATACTCTTTTCCCTCTGTTTTTAAAACATCTTGTTTTCTCTTATTTCTTGTCTTCATCCTTGTCTTCTATTACTCTTAATTTTGTCTTTTAACTTAATTCTATTTTATCTATTTCTATTTTTCTTAAGTAGCTACCCAACCAAATTTTATGATCTCTTTTTTCACTTGATTCTTCCCAGCCATTTTATAATCTCTACATGCCTTTTTTCTTATTAATTTCTCTTATTGATTCTGTTGGTTATGAATAAACATTTGCAATTTCCTTCACTTTATTCATTTATAAATGTTAAAATCACCATCTTTCATAATTCTTACCAAGACACCAATAAATTTATTCAATTTATCATTATTGCTTATTTCTCATACATGCTAACAACTTTTCTAGAAGTTCCTCAAATTCTATTAATATAAAATTATCATCATTATTATATTCTTTTCCTTCCTCATCAAACACTATATATATATATATATATTTAACTATTATAATTTTTTTATCTACCAATATATAATCTAAGAAAATAATAAATGTATGAACTAACTCAAGTAAAAAGAAAAAAAATACTAATAAAAGAAAAAAACCACAATTACTTCTTTATAAAACTGCTTTAATATTTCAACCAGCGGACTGGTTTTCATCAGAAAGCACAGCAAAATGGCTACTTCCAGAATTTAAACATTAAAAAATTACAAACATTCACATATCAAATAACAAAATTAATTCCTATAGGTTAAAATTCTTTCTTTATAAAACCTTTTTAAAAAAAACTTCCCTTACAAAATCTCTTATAACACATTCCTTATACAACAATTCTTATCAATCAACCAACTGATAAATATCTCATACCTATTGTTTTAAAACAACAACAACAAAAACATTTTTTGTTACATTTTCATTTACCATTGTCAAACTCCCTCCACTCACAACTTTGATACCATCCATTTCAGATAAATACACTAATGATTATTACTAATCATTTTTGAAACTAGAGATTATCTTTAGCACAGATATAAACTTTAAACCTCAGTTATAAAACTTTACATAACCCTACAAAAATAAAATTTTTTACTAACACAAATTAAAAATTACTTAAATACAAGTATGTACAATATAAATGTCTCTATACAAAAACCTTGTACAAAAAAACCTTTCTTTAACAAACTAAAACTATACATATATTATTATCAAAATTACTCCGAATCTATAACTCAACCAGACTAGTTTAGCTTTATGCTTTTAATATTTATACATTATTATATATAAAAAAAATCATACACATACTATTATATATAAAACAAATCATTATACATATTTTACTAGTCCTCATATAAAATAAAAAACTAGACAGTAAAAAACAGTTCTCTAGGAAACAAAAAAACAAAGCACTAGGAAACTAGGTAATTCAAGGATGTGATAGTACCTATATTTATATTCATACCATGAGGATGTAATATCTTCAATTTAAAAATAAAAAACTTTCCTTCTGCTTCCTCTCTCTCTCATGGAAGAAAAGTTATCGTCCAATATGACCACTCTTAAATCATCAATCGAGTGATCAGATAAATTAAAATGTTTAGAAACTTAACTGGTCTGTCTTCATTTTTATCTAAAATATCAAACCTATGGTTATTTATTCTAATATGTAGACTGTTTGTTGACTCACCTATGTAATGTAATGACTCAAGAACCTATTATATTCTATTAAATACACTAAGTTCATACTTTGTCATTTTGCTGTGATTTCTGATGAAAACCAATCAGCTGGTTGAAATATTAAAGCAGTTTTGTAGAGAAGTAATTGTATGTTTTTTCTTTTATTAATATATAATCAATAGTATACTACAGAGTTTGTTTTGACCATTAAAATTCCCATCATATATACTTCACTCAAATTTCAATCTACTTTTTTATATATCCTTTTTAATAATGCTTCATTCATAATCTCCAGTCCATTCATTTTATTAATATGATCATTTATGTCTTTACAATTATATTTTACATTTATTCTTTCTAAACTCAATTATCATCCCTATTTAAACATTTCCAAATACTCTTTCACATCTATTATACTAGGATATGAATCTATTTCTCTTTACCCAATTTCAACTTAACCCACATGTTCTTTATAATTTCTTAAAGAAGATATATCTTTAATAATATTCTCTCTTTTCTTATTTTCAGCAAATCTATTTAACACCATTCACATTTCTGAAGATGTGATTCCTTTTCATTTCTCAAATGTATCTCTCAAACTGACACCAAATTTGGGTTTTCTATAAAAATCTTTAATTCTTCTTATCTCTACTTTTTTGCATGTGCATAAAAAAACAAGTTTAATAATATATTCTTATCTTATAAATATTCCCAGGCATCAAAAAATCCTTTTCTATCTTTACATCCTCCATCATTCTATCATTATTCACATTATCTTTTACCTTATTGGTACTATGAATGAATGCATATAAGTGCCTTCTATTATCCTATTCTTTAACACATTATATTGTAAATTGAGGCAATAAAAGAGCACTTAAAATGTCATTCATTTATAATAAATATTAGAATAAAAAAAAAGATTTAGTAATTTAATTCATTAACTTATATTAAAAGATTAGGATTTTTCCTTCCTTACTCAAATATATATTATACTGGATGGCTGTCCATATATCTAACACTGGAGGTGCCACCAGGCTTTTCATATAAACTGGTTATGAGTAAAGGGCAGGTAACAAGATGGGTGAGAAAGGTAATGCGCTATGCAAAAGATTTGGATAAAGAATTTATATCAGTATATTTGTACAAAAGATGGGATGATTGTGTTAAGAGGATTATTGAGTGTTATAGTAATAAGGAATGGGATAAAAGAATAAATTTATTAATAAAGACTAGGGAGTTAGAGAGATGGAGAAATAGTATGGAGAGTAAAAAGAGTTTAAATATATATAGAAATAAACAGAATATTAGGTGTGAGTTAATTTATGATAATAGTAAGGAAAGTAGTTTACTGTTTAAGGCTCGAACGGGATCTTTAGCTACAAAAGAATATACATGTAAATGGAAAAATATGGGTGATTTATTTTGTAAATTATGTAAGGAAGGAATTGAAAATATTAGGCATTTGTTAATTGAATGTAAATGTTTGAAAACAGAAAGGGTACATATAATGAAGTTGTGGAAAAATAAATATGAAAAGAGTGATTATACAGAAAGTGAATTGTTGGTTTTTATGCTGGGTTTGGGAAAAGATAAGGGGGATTTAGATATAAAGGTTATAGAGGTGACAAAAATTATGTTGTGGAAATGGGATAGAGCAGATTATGGGTAAATTTAGAGTGGGGAATGTAAAAGAAAGTGGCTAACAGGTTTATCTGGGCATAATTGCTGAGATATTCTTGATTTCGTTTAAGGAGAAGCCATAATACATCACATCACATCACTGGATAATTTACTTCCATGTTGGGAGAATATTAATGATGACTGTTCTGACATACCTTTATCACTTACTTAATCATTAAGCTAGTTCAGCTTAGAAAGAGATTCTTATTTAATAAACAATTGATAGATAGACAACTGCAAACAAACACTAGGCAAATTTAAATAATCACAACATTTATTAAGTACTAAGTGAAAACACAAAATAAAATACATAAATTTAAAATGAATTAATTTCATTTGTGGATGGTTTCAAAAAGATAGTTTATTCTTGTTCATTTTTAAATTAAGAAACAATATTATTCTTCTGACACTAAACAATTCTTTTATGAAATGTACAATTACTTTAGCCAATTGTTCTTTAATAACTTTAAAATATTTGGATATTGTATCGTGTGTGTAAAACCATATCACAAAACATTCCGGGACTCATAAATACTTATAAACTAAAGAAAGGCCAGAATTTGTCTCATCAATAATAATATAGACCACATTTCTGGTGTTAAGGGACCCAGGTATAGACTATTATCTAATGAAGAGCTTGACAGAGATGTTGCTGATAGAGATTCTGAAGATATTAAAATAAAATATCTTATATATAGTGGTAATAAAATAAAATGTTCTGGAATCTGTACCAAAGTTAAGTTAACAAAGCCTGCTATTAAAAATAAACAAATACCCAAAATTAAATAATATATATAGCGATTTGGACAGTAACATGGCTGCCAAAGGATAGATATAAAAAAGGCTCTAATTGCTCATGATACTTCTAAAGAATGAAACTTTTACATAACCCATACCTGACACATACATGCCAATAATGATGTGCACTTAATATATTATATAGGAGAATACACACTAGGTTTCATATACTTTAAGAGAGTTAACGCAAAAGTAATTAAAGTTTTTTTTTATTTTTTTATTTAAAGATTATTTACAAATGAGTATTAATATATAAAAAAAATTACTTTTTAACCATCTTGATAACCCGGAGAAGAAAATTACCTATAATGAATTATAATGCTTGCGAGGATCAAAATTGGTAAATCTTATACTAACAATCATAAACTGGTTTTAAATCAATAATATTCAATCGTCTACTTAATGAAAGACTGATATACTTATACTCTTGAGATATGATAAAAAAAAGAACTTAACTCATCCGTATAAGGAAATTAATTATATACATATAAAACATTATACTAATATTAAATTATATCAATATCATAAAGTCATCTAATACTTAAATCTAATAATAATTATTTTATAATAAGCACACATATCTCTAAATATAAATTGAATAATGCCTGGCCTACTTAATATGATTAAAGTTTCTCATATATTCTCATAAATCTTTTGTGCTGCAGACTTTTGTATTTAATGGTCCAGTTGAATGAGTATGTATGTTTATTTGAAGATCCAAGCCATTTACATATCTATTTTCTGTTAGGGTAAAAAAGATGTTTCAATGGGGAGGTTGTTGATCGGCAATATCAAAAGTCGATCTTATTTGCAGCTTATATTACACTGATGAATGGAGTTATGCTTGTGAAGATAAAAGTTCGTCATTGGGTAAACCCCTTAGCCACACATACTAATAGGTATAGTTACTGAAGCGGTTGATCCTTTCATTTATAGTGATTGGTTCTGTTAATTAGCTGCATCTCACATTATAACTGTGGGGAACCACTGCAAATTCTTACTTTGAACGAGTTGAATATAAATGAGCAATGGGGTAGTTGGAAGAGTACAAAATCACCAAAGAATGTCGTTATAAGTAAGTAAAAAAGTAACTAAGTGAAGTTTATAATGAATTTGATGGCTTTTATATGGCTATAGCCCCTTTGTTTTTCTGAGAAACTTCTAGGACCAGGCCTTAATCAGATAACTCCAGATAAACCAGTACTTCTAATTATTAATTTCATTCCATACTAACTGCTTTGTGGAATTTTACTACGACAATGCCCACTGTAAGAAAATTATTTATCTTTTAAATTAAAGCAATAAAAAAAGCATTGAAGTACACCAAGCAGTATATGAAATTGTAAAAAAAAAAATCTTATACAAAGATAAGCTATTTTTATCTTTAAAGTTCACTTAATCTCTTTTTCCTTTTTAAACTAAAATTATAACATAATTTGCACTACAGAATGTTACATATTCTCATATGTTTATGTTATATATATGAGCTTAGTAAAAATACAAATTAATTACAATATAACCTTTTACTGAACTGATTAATATTTGCAATCTTATATATAAATAGAAAAACTAAAGACATAATAATAAATAAGCATACTATTAATCAGAAATACTCATATATAAGACACTCACATGATCACCATTTCTTATGCTTGCTTATAACTGTTATTACAATAGGCAAAACTCTCTATATATATTGCTATTCAGTGGAAGTCAGAATAATCAATGGATGCCAGAAGGCTTGTGCATAAAATCCCCATCTAGTGCCTACTCATGCAATATCTCCAGACTAGTTTCTGACTTGTGGCCTTCGTCAGTGAGAAGCCTTGGATCTGAGAGCACTGCACCTAGATCTTAGGATCTAGTGCAACTCTCCAGAAACCACCTTTTATCTCTTCTTAACTACAAAACTATGAGTCTTAAATTGAAAACACCATCATATTTTCAATCCAAGCTTATTAGCTTATATAGTCATATAGGTCTGAACTCAGTTCAGTACTTATACATTTTGGTGACTTTGGTTCTTTAATAATCATAGCCTCCACTATCCTATTAGGCAGATTTGGTTTTAAGCCAATAAACATCACATGACGACCATTTCTTATGCTTGCTTATAACTGTTATTAAAACAGGCAAAACTCTCTATACGTATTGCCACTCAGTGCAAGCCAGAATAATCAATGGATGCCAGAAGGCTTGTGCATAAAATCCCCATCTACTGCCTACTCATCCAATATCCCCAGACTAGTTTCTAGCTTGTGGCCTTCGTCAGTGATGAGCCTTGGATCTGAAAGCACTGCATCTAGATCTTATATGACTATATAAGTTAATGAGGTTGGATTGAAAATATGACGGTGTTTTCAATTTACGACTCATAGTTTTGTAATTAAGTAGAGATAAAAGGTGGCTGCTTGAGGGTTATATTAGATTCTAAGATTTGTGCTCTCAGATCCAAAGCTTCTCATTGACAAAGCCACAAGTCAGAAACTAGTCTGGGGATATTGGATGAGTAGGCACTAGATAGGGATTTTATGCACAAGTCTTCTGGCATCCATTGATTACTCTGGCTTGCACTGAGTGGCAATATGTATAAAGAGTTTTGCCTGTTTTAATAACATTTATAAGCAAACATAAGAAATGGTGATCATGTGATGTTTATTGACTTAAAACCAATCCTGCCTAATAGAATAGTGATGACTATGGTTATTAAAAAAACCAGTCACCAAAATATATAGGTACTGAACTGAGTTCAGACCTATATGAATATATAAGCTAATGAGCTTGAAATCAAAATATGATGTGTTTTAAATTTAACTCATAGTTTTGTAGTTAAGTAGAGATAAAAGGTGGCTGGAGGGTTGCATTAGATCCTAAGATCTGGGTGCAGTGCTCTCAGATTCAAGGCTCCTCACTGATGAAGGCTAGAAACGTCTGGGGATATTGGATGAGTAGGTACTAGATGGGGATTTTATACACAAGTCTTCTGGCATCCAGTGATTACTCTGGCTTGCACCGAGTGGCAATACGTATAGAAAGTTTTGCCTGTTTTAATATAATACACTCTTAAACAAATATATAACCGTGATCATAAGTAAATTTATTTAAACTTTAAAAATAATTTGTTCAAAGTTTTATGAAATTCAAGCTATAAATAGCATGTGAACAGGTATTTAGACTTGTATCATATCTAAATATTTAGACTATATTCAAAACAGTTGTCATATGAGAATTCAAACTTGCTTATTTTATGTTGGTCAATGATTAATATGACATGGGCCAATAGCAATAATGGTTCAGAACTTATTCCTGTATTTAGATAGCCTGATGTTTAATTTTAAATTATGAAATACCCACAAATTAGTTTATCTATAATATTTTCAATAATATATTAATTTGTTTTACTCTGGTACTTAATTTGGAATATTAGTCTATTCTTTTCTTTATTCTCTTTCTCTCTCTCTAGATATATATATACATTTAATTGGTCTGTTAGGTAGCAAATATATTGACTAAAAAATCCCTTGAAAAAAATATATTCCACAATTTGACTATCAATCATAAATGCTTTCTTACTGCCCTCGTTTTCCAATTAACCCATACTAGACAGGAGAGCAATTATTATTATGAATAATTCTGTGTTTGCAAGCAAGATGCTTTATTACATAAAATCTGTTTCTAAATCCCAATAACTATTCTTAATTGTGAAAAGTTTTTTTTTTTTTATTCCTATACTTATTTAAACCTTAATGATTTGATTAAAAAAAAAAGTATATAAAGTAGTAGACTTAAGTTTGGTAGTTGTGGAGGGAGCGTACTGCTGCCGTCAGATGGCGGCAGTACGCTCCCTCCACAACTACCTTAAGGTTCCCAGTTCTCAAAATTTAATAATAATTACTGTACATGATAAATAAAATTTATTACATTCAAAAAATTTTTAAAATAAAATACTAAAAGCAAAAGATTTACAATGTCTAAAAATTTAATGTAAATAAAAAGTTTGTATCATTCATCTATTATTACACCTGAGCTATAAGATTCACATACAGGTAAAGCTGTGAATTTTTTTTTCAAAAGCTGACTGACTAGATACATCAAATATTGGTCAGTAAATGGATCAGCCAGATAAATGCCAATTTATGAACTGTTAAAAAATATGTGACTAATGCGATGCAACTGGCACAATTGCTAATGTGATGTCATGTGATTATGAACAGCACTAAAATCTGGTTTTCCTTTACCACTTTATTGGTTAAAAACTATTTAATACTAATAAGATTTTTATATTTAGACTTGCCTTTTGAACAGAACCAATAACTTCAAGTAAGAAATGTTGTTATTATCAAACAAATTAACTAAACGCCTTGTGCAGATTAAGATAGTGACAGAAAGGTGAACTCAAGAAGTGAAAAAGTTTGGATTAAAGCTTAATCTATCAATGTGATTTTCCAAGCAACAAATTATATGAAAATTTAAATGATCCATAAATGATTACTTTCTAAGGAATAAATATTACTTTCAACAAAATGGTGGCATCATTGTATCAACATATAGATGCCGCATGCTTTGCATTTCGTTTTGAAGACGGATGAGAACATCACCATATTCACCACAATTAGCTAATTAAACAATATTTTTTGCCAATGAGGAACTTTAAAAAATGCTACATTTCTCTCATAATCACCACTATAAGATCTAAGCCAGACCCTGCCAAATGCCACAATATCCTAACAACAATTTTATGATATAAGCAGATATTTTCAGTTTAGTCATGTATGAGTTTAAGCATTTAAACAATGTGAGCACATTTTTCTGAGATATTTGGAATTGTGTAAAAAGTGAATCTTACCAAATGATGATCACAGTGTGCATGAGAGATGAAAATACAATAAATTTTCCGAAGAATTTGATCAATATTTTCTTCACCATAAAAACGAATCAGCTGAGTGAAGGTACCCTCTCCGCAATCTAAGAGTAAACAGCCATCATCACTGAAACAAATTAAAAAATATATATATACATACTTTGTGTATGATACATGCATCAAATATATTGTTGGGGGGGGGGGGGGATTCATTCAAAGGTAAAAAATACACAGCAGTCCCATATTCATAATTTCAGTTATCTGCATTTCAACAATTATTAAATAAAAATGAAATATCAATTTGCTATATCTTAATGTTTAAATTCACAGAGAATATACAGGATGTTCATATATCTTTATATGTAGTATAGTTAAGTATTAGATAAATGCTGCACCTGAGTTGGTATTTTAGATCTAGTGTCTGAATATCCAGTGCCTCACTGAGGAGAGCCATCAACTTGAAACCGGTTTGGGAATAGAAGTAATTCTAGATAAAGATTTTAAATGCTTTCTCTTTTGTCATTTATCGGAAAAGTTGTTTAGAGCTATTATCACGCTCATTATATTACCTTTATATGCGTATTAAAAATGCATATAATAATAGTTTACTACTATGCGTATTAAAAATGCATATAATAATAGTTTACTACTATGTGAAAATTTTAGTATGTATGCAGACATAAATGTCATAAATTAATGAAAAAAATTGTATGTGTAGAATGAGATAATCATAAGTCCATTCGTTACTCATTTAAACACATATATAATTCTTATTATAAATTTGTGTGAGGAGAGGGAGATAAATCAAAGTACTCTTTCCAAAAAATATGTATATAGCTTTCCTTCAATATCCATGACTGTAATTCATCACAATTCAAAAACTTACCAAATTAAATTAGAAATTGATATTTTTTTTTTAATTTTATAGTTCATATACATATACAGTATGTGTACACTCTTTTGTGCATGTTAAAAGTCTTATTAATATTATGATTTACTATTTGAGAATTTTAGTGTGTGCAAAAAAGGCATAGAACCAAAGGTCATAGAATCAATGTTAAATTTACTTCTGTTCATTACTCATTTAAACACATATACCAATCTTTAAGTAAGTTTCTATTAGACATATACATCCATCAAATGTTTTATTGCTTGGACTTTCATAGGAGTTTGAGCATCAGAAATAATAAAGCTAGTCACGATCCATGGACATCGAGCTTCAGAGTCTATCATTCTGCCAACGCACTAAATTATGCAAAGTATTAGATATTAAGTGTAAACACAAGTGACAACAGTTCATTATTTTAAGATATATTTTGCTATTTAAGACTTGTTTAGATTAAAATACTCTTTATGGGTATAAAAACTGGAAGAAAATAAGAATGCTGTTAAAATGCTGTATATTGATCAAAACTATGGACATGTAGAAAAACATATTTTATTGATCAAATCTGGCAAACATTCACTCAAAACTAGGGATGGTATTCATCTGGTATGCAAGAATAAATCTTAATTATATAAGGGCTCAGTGCAATTTATAATACAGATCTTATGTTAAGAACAGGCAAACAATGATAAATTACCACAGATAACAATCAAGTGTTAGTGCTTGACTGTAGCATCATACTGCCTAATAATTTTTTTTTCCCCTTGTAGGTCGAGAACATAACATACATCTGTAAAGAAGATGCTGTATTTTATATTCGAGAACTCTGAATATTCTTTCTAAATTTCACAAACATTGATTTTCTAAATCAATGAAAGAAGGAAGGCAAAATAATTATAGAACTAAATGAACAATTTTGAATACTTATTCAATCCTATTCAAAAAGTTTAAATGCGAAACAAAAATATTTATTAGTTTTGAAATAAAAAACAACTACTAAAAAAAAAGAAAGATAGGCATACTATTTCTGGCTGCATATGTCATTGTAAATGATTATTAGCCATCCCAAGTCCATAAAAATTGCCCTGATTGGTTTAGTGCAATGGTAGAGTATCAAACTCTGAAGTGTGAGATTATGGATCAATTCCAGTGCTGCACGTCCAATACTCAAACTTCTTATCAACTCTCAAGCAATAAAATCATTCGATTATTTTTTTTTATGTATATAGTTTAGAAAAAGAGAAACAGAGAAAACAATATGAATTTGGGGATAATTATATGAACTATTTGTTAATCAGAAAAACAATCAATCTGGACCACATACCTGGTTTAGACGTTGTGGTGTTTTTTCATTTCTCCTGTAGTAAACTTTTTTACCTGAGAAATTTCTATATCTTGCCTAATAGTGATTAATTATATGCAAACATTTATAAGTAAATAAATATTTCACCTTGCTAATATTTTATAATTTTTAACTATCTGCATTATATATAAATTCATATTAGTTTAATAGTTGTAAAACCTTTGGCACTTAGATTTATGACACTCCATCCTACTCGATGACACTATTTCCATGCAAAAGCACAGAAATATGCCGTTTACACGGCCAAACTTATGGCCTATAGAACAGTTGTGTTCATATTAGCCATTGCAGGCCTAGATTGCATTGCACACGGCCCGCTAATGTACTTCGCGACACTATACAAATAGAACACACTTCACTTATCGCTTAATGTACGATGTGAGAGTGTATAGAATTCACCTGGTCATAACTCTTTTAATATGCATTCGAAGTAATGATCTTGCACCCTACCTGACATACTGTTACATAGCAATAATTGTAAGCCCGTCGCCGCACTTCCCTACACATCTTTGAATGTGAATTTAATTTCAAAAGGGTAGGTTCCAGCACCATTTCAGAGAATTCACGGGAAAAGTCACGTTTGCGCGAGAACAGCTATGAGACTACTATGAGACAAATCAAATGTCAGGTTGCATGTCGTTTTAGAAATCCTAAGGTTGGTTTGATCAGAGTAGTGGATTTATTGGCCCATCCTTGCTATGCGCTGAAATATGTAATTAAAAACGATAATTTAGAAAAGAATGTTTTAAAAAAAAAGTAAATGTATTTTGAAAGAAATTCAATTATTTCATTCTATTAAATAACGTTGTTTCGTAAAGAACAACTATGAGACAAATCAAATGTCTGAGGTTGCACATTGTTTTAGAAATCCTAAGGTTGGTTTGATCAGAGTAATGAATTTATTGGGTAATCCTTCGGATGGACAAAAACAGCGGTCACCCCCCCGCACATTCCAGTGCTATGCGCTGAAATATATAATGTAATTAAAAACTGTAATTTAGAAAATAATGTTTTTTAAAAAAAAAGGTAAATGTATTTTGAAAGCAATTCAATGTTTTATATCTAAAAAAAGTGTAAATCCCCAAAAAGAAAAGAAAGTGGTCAAAGCGTTATTTTAAAAAAAATTAAAATGTAAATCAGTCCGGTAACATTATATCTATTTGTTTTTGCCTAGCAACAGCGCCATCGAGCGGGATGGCTTGTCATAAGTATGAGTACCAAAAATTTTGAATATTACTACTGCTTATAATGATAACACACTTATATAATCAAAATGACATATTTTGGCCAAATAATATTAAAATTCTATTCACTTCAAACATTATAACTTAAGCAGAAGAAGAGAAAAAGAACAACCCATAAGACATGTATGAATTCTTTTGTGGATTAGATTTGTTTGTTTAATCATTATAGAACTTATTTTTATTATATGTTTTTAATCTCACTTCTCTTGGACTTGGATAAGGCCATACTTATTTACAAGTGGCTGTGAATTAAATCAAGTGTTTTATTGCTCAGGAGTTCATAATAAATGCCAGTATCAGAGAAAATAGGATGGAACCATGACCAAGAGACTTTGAGTTCTAGTCAGCCACTGTACTAATCCATGCAAGACATGGTTGCTTATGATGACAGAAGTCACACGCAACTAAAAATGAGAAGCATAAAGACACATTCAAAATTTGGAACAACATGGTAAATTATCACAAGGAACTAAAAGAGACATAAAGGCACTTCAAAAAGATAGTAGAAAGATGGCCATTTGCAAATAATTAAAACCATTTATCAAACAAAAATATGGCTTTATTAAAAAAAGATCTTTGTTCTTTAAATAAACAATATTAAAAAAGTAATATATCAACATTGGATTTTTCTCAATTGCTATCTAAACTTTTAATTTGTAACTTGCTTCTTTTTTCTGATTTTATTTAGCACAAACTTTGTTAAATACCACTTTTACCTTGTATGAAGTATTATAGAACTGACGTTTCTTTCTTTGCTAGGATGTGATGATCCTGTACCAAGAAAAACAATTTCTGGATATTCTTTATCTGAAATAATAAAAAAAGAAAGAAAAAAATTAAAAATCATAATAAAAATTTATTTTGAAAACTGCATGAAATTTCATAAAAATATGTAATTAAGATCTATTCTCTTCATTCTTCTCCCAAATCATGTATATTCAAGCTTGATTAATCAAGGAATACTAGTGCTTATTTATGTCCACATCCAGTACTATCCCTAAACTAGTTTCTGACTTATAGCCTTAATTACTACTGAGCTTTAATTTAATGCACCCCCTCCCCTTTCAAAAGCATCAACCATTTTTTTTACTAACATGCTAACTATCTGAAAATCCAAAACATGTTAATTTTTGAGTCTAAATGAACTTGCTAATATGGTTTTATAGAACTGAATTGGCCAGTTTCATTGTTTCTTTAATAGCTGTAATATGGCAACTCTTTTCATTAGGATAGTAGAAACCGTCAATTATAACATAACTAGATATTAGAAACAATTCTCCCAATGCTATCTACTATAAGTTGGAATAATTAAATTAATGAACATTAGATGGTAATAGTTTTTTTGTATCCAATGGAATAAAAAAAATTGTTTTATAAAAACAGATAGGTTGTATTAACCAGCCAAAAACGTGAAAGATGCCTCCAGTTACTAAAGAAACTGAGAATACCAAAATATGTAGTTACTGGCACTATAGAAGATCTGTATGATTATACAAGCAAATTGGCTTAAGATTCAAAACATGAAGACATTTTGAAATTCAGACTATTAGTATGATAATGAATAAAATGAGGTTGTTGGATGAGAATGAAATTAGATCCAAGCTCATTACTGACAAAGACTACAAGCAAAAATTAGCCTGGGAATGATAATAAAACTGTTTTTGGATACAAAAAGCATTATCATCTAATACTCAATGATCATTCAAGTTTACAATAGATGGCCCTGAAATACAGTGAAGATAATAGCATGATAATATAAATAGAGATCACACCACCCTGGCCAATGCTTAAATTAACTAAGAGAATTGACTGGGATGATGATTTACATATGATAACCAATTAATTACATGCTCTTATAGTTTATATTTAGAAATGGATGTATGAACTTTGTAAACATAAATATAAACTATGAGCTCAGAAATCAAACACATATTAGAACTTTCCTCATCAGTGATAAAGGTGATATCATAATTTTGTGCAGATGATGTTACCGCATTCATCTAAATGTGCCACAACGTTCTCAATTGATCATGTGTGTCAAGCGATAATGTAAATTGTACTGTAGCAGATTATAGCCAAATATAACTTTTTAATTGTTCTGTCCTCTCTATATCAATATATGTACTAATCATTAGGTACCATGATCAAGTGATAATACTCATCGTGTTAGCCTGTTATTGCATAATTTAAAAGCCGTCTACTTCAAGAAAGCATATATTTTCAGTATTTATTTAAATCACAACATATTTTTTTACTTTGGTTTTAACTCTTTTACACAATCATCTTCAATCAAACAAAAATGAGCCTCGATATAAATGTTAAATAAATCAATCGTAACATTCAATAATTTAATAATTATATTTTAAATAGTTTGTCATTGCTTGTTGCTTTCTTTACACACAATTTCATATACCTTCTTTTCTTACTTTTTTGAATATCGTCATAGAGATTTTAGTAAGTATTATGATCCCATAGTAACATCAATTATTCAACCATCATCTTGCAGGGTTATTATCCAGCAACTATTATCTAATACCAATATAACTTTAAACTTTTTTTTCTTTACCATCTTTTATGTACTACTTTACAAGTGATTATTTGAAATACCAGGCACTCTTACACCTGGACCCTAATTGTAAATATAGGGGATTTGAAATCAGACTTACAAGTCCCTTCACTGTCCACACTATCTCATACTACTGACACACATGACCACACACATGCAGAAACGATAACTAATCACCAATATACATATTTCGTGCTAAACCAGCACTCATCAGTTGGTCCAGATTACCATCTCCAATACATATATATATATAAAGATAGCAAATCCTTACACTTTAATGGACAGGCTTCAACCTATTCCAACTTCCAACTCTTCAGCCATTCATACCATTGAAAATTGGATGATAGAATTCCCAAATCCCATAATGATGCCAATATTTTTGTCATGCCCATGTTGACCTCAAGTCACTTTAACCCTTCACGTATAGGACAGTATCCATTTTACTCAGATAGACTTATCATAAATTCATTTTTTTAAACTTCACTGTATGATCTGTGCAATATTACAGCCAGTTAATGTCATTACTTATATCTACAAAACACATCTTCTTTACCAAATCAGAAAACTTGCAATATTTTTAAATACTTTCTCCCCCCCCCCATCTCTTTTGTCTCTTATCTATCCAATATATCCAAATTCTTTTGCCTTGAAATACATGCCCAATCCCATTCTGCATCATATTATCTAATAAATAATCCTGAGTTATTCTACACTGCTAATATTATCCTTCCAAATCCATGCTTCTAAAGCTTTCAATCTTATCATTTCCTTTTTTTTAATTATCCAAATTTCTATTATATAAAAAGCTGCACTCCATACAATCTTATTTTTTGTATCTAATAACAATGGATTACAGAATACCATTAATGCGATGTGATATGAGATTGTACCATTATTTTATTTTAATAACTTGTAATCAGAGCTTTTTAAAGTAAATTTTGAGTTTAAAACAAGGAGTTGATTAGAAAATAAAAGTAAATCATGGTATTGGTATTTGCAGGGATGTGACATTTCGTTACCAGGGGTGAAAGTCACATCTATATTACAAATGAATTTTTTTTTTAACAGTCACTACTTCACACTCATATGATCAATTCCAAAGGGTCTATTTATTTTTATGAAGTTAGAATGGTCAAAATCATATTTATTTATTTAAAATATGGATACTCATTTAAAAATAGTGGCTAATTAAGATTGATGGCATATTTCGGTTCTGAAGTTGAGTGTCAAATTTCAAGTAAGCAGAGTTAATAAAAAAATTGATCTACGTAAAATATTCGTTAAGATGTACAATATTATTATGCAAAAAGCTGTTTATTTTTAATTTAAAAATAAATTTATGAATTAAAAAAACAGCAAAAATATTTATTTCAAATAGAGGAAACTAATTTGTGAGAATATAAAGTTAAGTGTGGTATCAGAGTCCATTGGAGTGTATTATTATCATACTTTTGTTTTTATGGCCAAAGTTTCAACATTTGTCTGATCAATTCCAAAGAATCTATCGATTAGACAAAAAAATAAAAGCACATTAATTTATCGGCTCTGATTTCTTTATGTCTCCAAAACACTCTGCCTTTTCAAATAATCATTATTACCTTCTCTCATAAAATCAACTATTTTTTTCTTACTCTCTAAACTTTTTTCTAACTTAATTTAATTATTTCAATTATTAATTAGATATTCTTAGAAGTCAGAAATAAAAGAAAAAGTATAAGACCCATCACGAACTAGCAATTGATTAACTGTGTAAGATATTTTCTCCTTCATTGCATCTTTGTGAAGGAATACTGGGAAAGCTTTTGTCCTACAATCAACAATTTAAGATTGATTTCTTTTACATGTATATTATTTCCTTAAGAACGATTTGATATAGCTTTCTGGCCTTGGATAACGAGGTTAATTTGCTAAAAATAATCAGAAAAGTCTGACTGCATTGGTACGCAGTATTCTCTGGTTTACTCAAATGACAAAAAAAAAAAAAAAATGGCAGCAATGAATCCAAGCAAATAAAAGAATCAACATGATACATATAGATGCATTTGCATTTCATGAGCTAATTTTATATATAGAACTCACAACAAAACAAGCTTTGTAGAATACCCCCAATCTCAGACCGGTTTCTGCTACTGACATCCTCAGTGAGGTGCTAGGATATTCAATCATTAAAGTTCTATATATAACATTTGTAAACACAAGCTTACTAAATTAGGTCATGTGACATCTGACTTGATTTTTTTTGTAATGAGCTGATTTGTACAATCAGCATAAAACTCAACTTTAACTTTTTATTCTTTATTTTTTTCCTCTTGTTTTTATTTTTATGAAATTAGAATGGCCAAAATCATTTTTTATTTATTTAGCATATGGATATTCATTTAGGAGCATCTGCGAACAATGATGATCATGATATTTTAGCCTGAAAATTTAGTGACAAATTTTATGTAAATAATACACGCAGAATTATCTCCTAAAATATTATTATGAATGCGAATATTTACCCCTTTTCTCTTCGTTTAACTAAAACTTAAAATTCTATATGTGACAGCTAAATTCTGAATTATAAATTATGACCATAAAAGAGCTCACAGAATCAGTTTCAAGGCAATCCCTTTCATCAGTTATGCCAAGCTTATTAATTATAATCAGTGTAACAATTAATAATTGCATGTTCTCATCTTTCACACTTTGAAATAAAGCAAAAGAAATCTATTTAATATAATAAAATTCGAGATTGTATTCCGACTCATGGTTATTAATATTGGGACTTGACACAGATGATAAAGACGGTTCATCTAAACAGTTCCGAATCTTGTATTGTCATAGTTAATGATTCCGAACTTGGTTAAACAAAAAGCTAATAGAAAGCACTTAAATATTCTCATTCATAATAAATTAATAAAAAATATGAATTACATAAAATATTGGTTAAGATTACATAAAGATATTACATAAAAAGTTGTATTCTTTCTTTATATGTAAATTTATTCTACTACATAGTAAACAGAAATTTAAATAAGAAATTTAATTAGGCATAAATGGTAATTTAGGGGGAAAAAAAATCAAAAGTACACATATTTATTTTAGGTAAAAAAAAAACTTATTTTGAATGATAGATCAGAAAGGAACTATTACTTCTGTAAATATCACATGAAACACAAAACACAATAAAAAAATAAAGTAAAATTTGATCATCCAAGAATGTGCAATAATTCAATCATGGCAATATGTATGTGACTACATTTGAGACAGTGCCCTTTGCCCTGATAAGAATGGTAAATTCAAAAGCAAAATGTTCCTAGATCAATTACAAGAAAAATAAAAAAATTTAATTTAGTTAATTAAATAGAACTACTGTGCACTGTCTATCACTTAGGTAATCAAACGATACAAAATCTCTCTGACCACGCAATTATTTATTTATTTGAGATAGTGTTTTTGAATTACAAAAAAAATTATTTTTGAGGTTACGATTTTAAAAATTTTTATTAGAAAAGAATTTTCACAAAAATGAAAAATTAATATAAAAAAAAAAAAAAACTGCAAATTTTTAATAAATATCAGTTAAAAATGAGTTAAATGCTCATAATAAACCATATCAAATTTTCACAATATTTAAGGGTTCAATTAAATTTGTCCTGGGTATAAACTTTATATGAATTAATTATATAATTTTAATGTGCAAATCAACGCATAACGGCAGAGCTTCTTAAATGTAAATTCCAATACCCTATATTACATATATATAGCCACAGGTATATAACAAGCCTGTGTTTCAGTTATTACATTATAGAGATGTCTGCCCATCCTTGCATATGTATTAAATGGATTATGTCCTGTACATGTGGGGTTCAGATTGACCTTAGGTCAACATGGGTGTGACAATAATCTCGGCCTCAGGGTGGCCTTTGAGCATTCCATCATCAGATTTTCAATTGGATGGACAGTTGAAGAGTTGGAGTGGATTGAAGCCTGTCCATTAAACTATGAGGATAGTCTATCTTAATATATATCTGAGCACTTATACTATATATGTGTGTAAAGATGATAGTCTGGACCAACTGATGATTGCTGGTTTAGCATGAAATACGTATATTGGTGATTATTTATCTTTTCAGCATATATGTGTTTAGGTGTATCAGTGTTATTAGATAGAGTGGAGAGAGGTGGGTGGTGTGAAAGTCTGTGCTCATATACCCTATATTATATAAAAATTAATGTAAATTATAAATACATAATAATTAGAGCCCGTGCGCTTTCGAGAGAACTTAACTCTCATAATCATGGACAATAAGGAGTAAGCATAACCAGGTTGCTATATGCAAATACATGTAAATTAATTGAACCATACATGCAAATCTAATTAATCCATTTCTTAGAAATTTTATAACACGCATCTTACCTATTTTTAGTTTTATCATCCATGGCAATAAAACATGCTTCTTTAACTTTTCTTTTAACATCATTTCTCTCCCTACAAATCACTCTTGGATTATCAGGTTCACATGCATGACCGGCTGATTTCTGCATCGCGAATATTGAGCTGCATGTCGGGTCTGTTTGAGCTTTGTTGTAAATAGGAAAGATGCATGTTATAAAATTTCTAAGAAATGGATTAATTAGATTTACATAGATGGTTCAATTAATTATTCATGTATCTGCATATAACAACCTGGTTATGCTTACTTTTTATTGCCCATGATTATGAGAGCTAAGTTCTCTCAAAAGCGCTTGGTCACTAATTATTATGTATTTAAAATTTATGTTAATTTTTATAATAAATTGAAATTTAACTTTAAGAAGCTCTGCTGTTATGCATTGATTTGCGCATTAAAATTACATATACATAAAAGGCAGCAGAGTGTGAAATAATTTCTATTTATGAATTAGTTATGAAAATCTTATTTTTAAATCAATATTTATATTTTAATCCCATACAAAGACAAAAGGTAAAACTCCAGATTAAAGCATATATTCAATAATTATATTTTGCAATTATTAGTTGAATTTAGATTTTTTCCCACCCATAATTACTGAATGCTCCATAACATTCTCCATTCACCTAATTTTTAAACCCCACAACATTAATTTAGATCATAACAAGAAGTTATAAATTTAGAGACAAGAGAATCCATTTTAGGATTAACAGCAGCCATTGACATTCTTTTCAGCTTACATTGGTTGATAGTAACGACATCTATCTTCAAACTAGTTTCCAGATAATTGATCTTCTTACAGTGGAAAATGTTTGAATTTTTAATTCTTAGTGCAAATGCAGCATCTTTTACAAGAAGCCCAATTAATTAAAAAACAATGAGTCTGACACGCAGTCATTTAGAATCCATTGATGTAACCCATTTCTTATAACTGCCTTTTAGAGCTAGAAGAAAGATGACACCAACAGTTTAACTTGATGCTTTAATTAAAACTTTTTATTAATAAGCAAAATATCAATTCGATTTGATAAACGAAATAAAAAATAGTAGATTTCTAAATAAACTACTATAAACATTCATAATTTTTAAATTTTAAGCAATAATTAAAAAATCAAAAAACAACCCCAGAATCGCTCATAATATGGTATTAAACTATTATCAACTGACCTTTATATAAACTATTCAGTGAAGATAACTGACTTTTTAAAATTTTTAATTTCTCAGGCACTTCAGAAATTTGAAGAACTTCATCGATGACGGAATTATTATCAAGTTCAATACATTCTTCTCTAAAGAATAAACATTTTTTTAAAAGAAAAGAAAAAAAACATGAATTAAAGAAAGTAACTGAAAATGTACAGTATAAATTCAAGTTTTAAAAATGATCATTTAAAAATGTTAGAAGATATTTTATTATAATAATTATCATAAAATTCACATAGATAATATTTTTTGATCATGTAACATAATAATACTTGACAATTTGTCCTGTATTTTGCACACATCTTCAGAAATAAAAATTAAATGTCTACGAAAACACAAATAATGAGAACTATCAATCAGTAGCTTGGAATGGCAAGTGATGTTCAAGCACCAAAGTCATAGAATAGTTAGATTCAGTTGATCATACTAAGATTTTTTTGCCTTTTCTGAGTTGGAAATTGATCTAGAAACTCTCCAATATGTCAATCTTACACTAGGCTAAATCATACAAGATATCTCATTATAAAACACATTAAGAAAGTGTCTGGCTGAATGCAAAAGAAAAATTGTTCTGGATCTTAAAAACCAAATGAGAAGAGGTGCATAACAACTTTATTAAATTATTTAATTCTCATACCCAAAAATGCATTTCATGAATAACCTTTTCCAGTTGTTGAAAATTTTCACTAAAACGAAATTGAAGAATTTCATTTGATTTTATTAATGCATGGTGAGCAATAGATGATTTGTCCCAATTATTTTACTACTTTTCTTATGCTTTTTAATATTTATTAAAATAAATTACTTGTTGTCCTATCACAACAATGCTAACAGATAGGCTAATCAAAATGAATTACTCTTTCATAGCCAATCAAAAACAGTTTCATAAATGCTGTATAACATACAATTATTAACAACCATTAAGAGCCTCATTTTACTAAATTGATATCATTTGTGTCCTTATTGGTATTTTATTTCACTTCTAAAAATGTTGAGCAAAATAAAAAGCAAAACAATGAATATTATCCCATTACACAATATCATCTAAATATTACCAAATCATTTTATGAATATCTATTTAGTATAAAATTATTGACAAAATCATATTTTGTCTTAACACCCTTTGCAGATCATGTGTCTTCCTTAGATAACATTAACTTGTATTAATACATTAACAGAAGAACTGGTCACAGAAATCAGTTTACAGTGCCATCTAGACTTAGTCAATATTTGTATTGTTAGCTCTAGGGAAAATATTAATATATATATATATATCACCAACTAAATAAGAAGGACGTGTTCTGTGCTATCAATTCTGTGAGAAAACAATTTACAATGAAGGATTTAGTTCACATATATTTATGGAAATACAAAAAATAAAAAACTTGTTTTGATTGTAATGATAAAACCGAAGAATGTATAATTGCAATGCTAATTTTGCTACTTTAAATGTTAAGGACGGAGAACTAATAATAAACTAATGTAATTAATTATTGATGTTCTATAATGCTTTAGCTTGTTATTAGCTTTCATTAACTTTCCTTCAGCTTACATTAATTGATACAAATAACAACTTCTGTTCAATTAGAAAAGTTATAAACTTAAGAAATGAATAAAATAATTTTAATCAAACAAGACATTTTTCATTTTTAGCAAGAGGGTAGTAAATACTTATAAGTATGTATGGTTTTCCAGTTTAAACTAATGGACTTTAGTAATATATATATATATATAGTTTGAATTTTCAAATTGTTAATTTTACATGGCAAAATAAGAGAAAAAGATAGTCACTAAGAGTGGCCCCTACCAAGTGAAAACTAATTAGCTATAAAGTAATCATAGGAGGCCAGTTATATTGTCACTTTAATTTTACTTATTTGTAACTTCTGCACACAGAAAAAGGATGTTATTACTATTTTATATAAACTAAAAGAATAGCCTTAAATAAAGTTTAAAGATCTCTCAACAAGTAGAAAGAAGTATAAGAGTCAATATAAGATACTAAACTAGACGATATTTTAATGTTTTATTCTAATTCCTTTAATACTTACTATGAATAACAAAATATTTGTAAAATTTAGCTGCTTCTTTTTTCAAAATTATACCATCTAGCAATTATATCCTTATCTTCATTTGTTCTGAACAATTTTTTAATATTCTCTTCATGTCATTTTCCTTACACACTTTCTGAAAAATTTCTTTCCATCTTTTCTATTAGTTTTACCTAAACATTCATGTGCAATCCATTCTTTATAAGTTTTAAATTCATAAATCTTCATGATTATTTCAAAATATTATAAAATCTGTCAAATCTTCTAAATTGTGTTTATTACAATATCACTTTTTCTTTTTCGACAAACATTTTTAATTATTTTTTTTATCTTCTCTTGTTATCTATCAATACATGAATCAGCAGAATGCTTCGAATTTGGTCTGTGATACTCCATCACAGATGTTTTTACATTACCAGTCTCAATCCACAACCTTTCACATATCCTTTCCAATGATGTTCTATTCATATTCTCTACTCCTTCAATTTTATTAATAAGAGCTTTCATAAGACCTGCTATCAATATTTTGCAATTATTCCTTTTAAATTAGACAAAATCATTATTCAAACCTTCCCACATATTCTCATTTTCTTCATTCACATCTTCTTTGTTTTCAAAAGTTAAGGATATTATTCTGCACAAACATTTCTCTTGATCTAATTTCAATCTAAACTATATATGTTCCTTAACAATTTTTTTTCGCTCACTACTTTTCTGCCACCTAGTATAAGTTTTAGTAATCGACATACTACATGACAAAATGTAGTGATCATTGAATCACCAAATAATAAATTTTTATTGCTCTTACTTTCTACCTATACCTCACCTCTTCCTATTTTTATCAATTACAATAACTATTTCCTCACACCAAAAATCCTTCCCAAATTCTTCATTTTTAAAATTATCTTTTCCATTATCATTTATATCTCTAACAACATCTGATGGAAATACAAAATTGAGGGCCATCATGTACTTTAAAAACATCATTACTCAAAAATATCACCTGAGTATATCAATTACCAAGAACACTGATTTTTAGAAAAAGAATCCAATATAAATGATATCTCCAAAATGTCACAACTAGTAGAATTATTATTTGACCTGAGTGTATAATGTGGAATAGATCCCAAGTTTCTACGGAAGTATAAATCAGGGTATTTAAAAACCCTCTACTGAGTTTGCTGTGAAATAAAATATTAAATTATATATATAATAACCAACTGTATTGTAAACAATGACAAAACATGAGCTCAAAATAGATTAAAATCTTGGTAAACAGAATAATACATTATTAGATTGATTTCTTTGTTGCCAAATTGGTCAATTATATGT
This sequence comes from Epiperipatus broadwayi, assembly GCA_028023455.1. Taxonomy (NCBI): domain Eukaryota; kingdom Metazoa; phylum Onychophora; class Udeonychophora; order Euonychophora; family Peripatidae; genus Epiperipatus; species Epiperipatus broadwayi. Next base: position 2,448,681 of record JAQFVV010006367.1, read on the forward strand.
TATCTGTACCATCTCTAGAATTGTTTGGAAATCATTATAGTTTCTAACAGCTAATACATCAGTATTTTTTTTCAAATTTTCTTAGAATTTACTTAAATCTATATTTTTATTTCTGAAAACAGTTTAGATTTTTTTAAAGATTTCTTTTATAAAATTACATTCAATAAAAGTTAATTCAAAGTGCAAATTTAAACCAAAATGGCAAGTAATTTAACAGAAACAATAGTAAATTTTTAGCATTTAAAATTAATTTCATTATTATTAATTTCATTAAATAATAATCAATCACGGTATTCCAGAAATAAAATATATTTTAAAGAAACTTACCGAATATATCCTAGTTTTTCTCTAAAATAATATTTTAAAAATGCATCCCCTCTTACAATGCCTTTTAAGTGACCAATTTCTTTGAAATTACTAATTGGCTAAAACAAATAATAAATATTAGTAAATTAGTATATATGTATGTATATGTATTATTTCTAATCACATCTCTATATTTCAGAAATATCAATTAATGAAAGCAGAAGAGAATGTCAATTAATACATATATAAACACACATACACACACATATATTTATATAACCAATATGCACACTACAAACATACACAAACAATTACAAATAATATTAAATAATTATTAGAATACAGCCTAGAGTGAATACCAATAGAATGTAGACAGATTGATATCTCATTACTAAGAGTTCTAATATTGGCATTAAATTTATGCAGGATTCTCAACTGCGCCAACAATGAGTAAGATATACAAAAATCATATATAAGAATCGATAATAATGATCACTCTTTACCATATTCAAAATACTCATTGAGGAGATATATTCAAAATTCTGATCAACCCTTAATGTATAATCTGAAAATGCAATTCTACACCGATGCTTGCCAGTAAGATTCGCAATGCTCAGAAAATTATGTATGTGCTATAGTGTGTAACATTGACACAAAGAATGTAACCTGAAAATCTGTAAAATAAAAAAGATTTGCTTCCTTCTGTACAATTATCATGATTGTATATGCTACATAATATTTAAAATAATTTGTAAAATCATCTGAATCTTTTATACAAATAACCCTGAATATATATATAATAACAGTATGGAAAATAGGGGTTAATAAGAGAGAATCTGAGATTACAATGTCCCAAAATTGGGTAGCCATTTGGAGCAGTGCACCACATTAGGTTTGAATTATGAGGAGATGGGAAACCGTCATCATTCCCAAATAAATAATATAAAATTAAATATAACAGGAATCAACTTAAGAGATCAGCACAGAATTAACTATAAGTTCACCAGCATTACACAAAAGTAATAATCGTTCGTCATCATGAATGATCAACAATAAAAATAAATCAACAGTCAATCTTGTGACTGTACTTGAAAGTGGTCCACTGTAGACCAGACTAATTATTAGCCACTGCCAAACCTAGGGCAGGAATACAAATAATACTTATCTAGATGGACATATTTAGGAGCCACTCCATCAAAATACAACAATAAGTCAAATAATGCTGAGATACTAAAAACATCCTGACCATCATCAATGCTCTGGTCACTTAGTACCATTAATGTATTGCCCAACTATAAACTAAATTTCTAAAGAAATAATAAATAAAATGAAATGTAGTGCATAAACTTTAAAGGATATCCCTCTTGTGCCAATCAAGATCATCATCAACTGGATGTCCATTATGGATGAATCCAGTCCAGTAAGCAAAAGCTCCATAATTGTTACTGTGAGAAAGAGATATAATACAGCATATAATAATTTATAATATTTTACAATTAAATAAATTCTCTGGAACAACTCTAAACAATGAAATATAAATTTATTAATAATAATTACATTAAAATGAAATTAAGTAGAATATGGCTATAAATATAAATTAAGTATTCTGATTTTGATTAAAATACAAAAAGAAATAAGCTATCACATTGTGATTTACCAATATCTCAATAGATTTACATAAAACACCTATATATATATATATCAGTATAAAAATGTGCTTATATAATATAAAATGAACATATTCAAATTGTCATAAACTAATAATAAAAATATGATTAATTTTAATCTATATGTGTCTATATGGCACACATCTATAAAAGCACAGACGTGCTATAACATATGAAAATTGTCATATAATAATAAAAAAGAATAAGCTATCACATTTTAATCATACATAAATAATGACTGTTTTCACATATATATGTAGGTACCCGTGGAAATGCATGCTCACATTGATATTTCATTAGTTAAAAAAATAAACTTTTAAAACCATATTATATTTTCACCAGACATAATTAATTCAATGTCAAAAAACATAAAATGCCCACATATATGTGTATATAAAAAATATAGATAGTCTGAATTCAAGCTATTAATTAGTCTCTTATTTTTTTGTTGGTAAGTTTTCTTTAAAAGTATATATATATTGTAACCAGTTGGCTTACATCACACACACTAATATAGTGTGTGTGCATAAATATATACGTAAAATAAAGGAAAAGTAGAAATAAACACAGAATAAATTTTTGTAGATTTTTTTTTTATATTTCCTAAAATAAAATCATAATATGTAAAGGGTTAAATAATAACTCTGATTTAAAATAAAAATAGTTTTATAAATTAAACTTTTAAAAAGGTCTGAATAAATATTATTTTTTATTTTATTCTGATTTTGAAATTTAAAAACAAACTATTGTATTTTTGAAATTTTAATTAATTAAAATTTTATTATTTTAAGTAAAAACATGTATATGTTTTTAAAGGGATTAGAGAGCTAAAAATAAAAACTTTGTTTTCAATGAAGGTGTTGTTATCACCTCAGATAATTTTATAAAAAGGGCTGATAACAAACTAGCTTCAGTCTGGAGAGTGATTTTAAAGAGAACAGTTTGGCTGGCAGTTTTGTAAGAGTTAGCAGAAGAGCTACCTGTAAAGAGTTGGTATCTGTAGCAGAAAATGGCCATAGTAAAGCTAGCTGCAAGAATGGCTAGTATAATTATCAAGAGAACTGCCATGAGGATTTAAGAATGCAAGGAAGTGGCTGCTCTACATTTCACTGGAGGAGTTTGAATTTACATGGAGGAAACGGGTCAAGATTCTTTGTAATTCATAGCCTTAAAAGTGTTCTGGAAAACAGCTTGCTGACCTTAATCTTATAAAATCCAAGTATAAGTGGAACTGACTACAGAAGGAAAAAAGCCAACCATCCCTGAATTATGTACTTTTACCTGATAATGACAATTGCCTGGAATGACCAAAAAACAGCTTGCCCAAGAGAGCAGCTGAATAAAGAAGTAGTTATACGTATGCTGCTGTGTCTACATATGCGAAGAGAAGCACAGATAAACTTGCATACAAAAGTGAGTTGTTTTTCAATAATTTATTTGATGGACATTTTTAAATCTATATTTTTAAATTTAAAGACATTTATAATTAGTTAAGAGGTAACTTAATAAAAGCTTTCTAACCTCTGGAAAATTGACTACATATTTTTTTAAAAGAATAAAAGAAAGCTATAATAGAATTTGATAAACTGATTTTTTTTTAATATTGATACACACGTATATATGTAAATTTTATGTATATTCAAAATGAAATTATTAATTATAAAAGTGTTGTTATTTATTATTTGACAAATTTAAATTTGTTAATACTCTGTGCAATTCTATATGCGTGTTGTAGTAAACCTGGCATAAGTATTTGTATTATTAAAATATAATTTAAAAGCTTAATCACGTATTATTGTAGAACAGGTTTAATATGTTCAGAATTTTCACGCACACGCATGTATGTGTGTGTATATCTGTCAATTGTATTGCAGATACCAATGCTTGTCAATTGTAACACATATGTAACTTTTAATCATTTTTTTTTATAATTATTTTATGTTAATTGAAATGTATTCCTTGTATATTATAAAACGCACGTCTGTGTACGGATATATATATATGCGTTTGTAGAAACTTATTAAGAAATATTGTAAATCAATATGATAACTTTAATTGTGTATATAATATTGTATATCATTCAAAATCAGAACCCTTAACCTATAAGACCTTAAATACCATTTTTTTTTTATTGTTATTAATAAACTTTTATTTAATTGTTAAAATTGTATTCCATCATCTCTTGTTCACATACAGTAATAGAGCCCATGTTCTCTGAGCTAGATTTCGGACATGGATAAATGGGGATGTGTTTAGTGCTTTGGGCATCCAGAGATGATCAATCATCATCCTGGTTGGCGCAAAAGAGGATACTCTTTAAAGCCCATGCACTATCATTTTTTATTTTACTTTAGTCTTATTAAAAATTTAAGTTTATAGTTGGCCAGTACATTAATTTGGCCAGAGCATTGATGATGATCAGCATGTTTTAAATGTCCCAGCATTATTGTTTAGATTTTCTGATTATTGTGTATTTTAATGGATGGGCACTAAGCTGGTGCATCCAAGTTATGTTTATATAATTGCCCAAGCTGGCAAAGGCTCAATAGTTAGCCTGGTCTACAGAAGACCCATTTTCAATCCAGTCACAAGGTTGACTGTTGATTTATATATTTTATTGTACTAATTTGTTTATTCCCATCAATGATGATGATGGATGGTTATTTCTCTCTAGTATTTACTTATACTGATATTTACTTTATAATGCTGGTTGATAATAATTATGCTTTAGTTGCTCTTCTGAGTTAGCTTTTGATCTCTCAATGTTCTCAGAGATTCTCTAATCTCATATGCTCTCTTAAATATACATTTTCATAAATATTTCATTTTAAATGGACTGGGAGTGATGATGATGTTTTCCCATCACCCCAGATTTATACCACCTTCTCACTCCAGGTTCATACCACTTATCTACCCCCCCCCATCCCGTTACAATATATATATAAATTACTTTTTTGACAGTCCTTCATCAAAGTTTTTTTTTTTCAGATTGCTCTTAATTAAGTGTAAACTTCTTTAAAAATATTCTAGCAAATTCTTTTGTTCAATATACAAAGATTTTTGGAGTTTTCCTTTTTTAATAATATTAGAAACGTATCTTACTTTTAGTTGAATAAAGTTATTTACTTTATGAAAATTTGTAATTTAAAAATTTTAATTGTCATTTTCAAGAATTTATTTTAAATAATATTGTTCTCAATATCTGCTCACCAGATTTACTTTATATATATGATGCAGTACCTTTATCAGGGCTGTGCATATAGATAAAACAGTATATGTATGAACTATATCAGCAAGCTGATGGAATCTCTGGGTAAGCTGGTCCCTTCTAAAACACTAGACTGGCTTATTATCATCTTTGGAAAAGGTATAATCCAATAACTGTTGCCATATATACAGTCAGCTCCATTTAGTCTAGAATATGATAGACTTCAGGCATACCAGCAAGTACACAATATATATGAACTAATGCAATAGCAGCAGCTGGGTCTACTATTTCTTGCCTTTAGTTATAATGTCATTATCATAGCACTATATAATTGTAAAACTCTAACCTGTAATATTTTTTTTTTATAGTCAGGGTGGAATTTTTTTTTTAAAAAAAACAGTAATTAAAAGTAAATTTTCTTTATGTTGATTAAAAAAATTTACGACTCTTCAATTCACCTTAATTCTTCAAAAAGTTTGTAAAATTTTTATTAAAATCTTTAATTAAAAAAATTTCTTAATGCAATCAAAATAGATAATGAAGTTTTATAATTACTAGTATATCTATTGTAACAAAAACATGCTTGTTTTAATTTCAAAATCAGAATTAATAAAATATTAATCAGACCTTAATCAAATGTTTAATTTATAATTTTTTTTTAATTCAAAATTATTTAATCCTTAACTATTATTCCAGTGTAATATAGAAGATATCTACAACAAATTTTTGTTTGTATTTCTACTTTTCCTTTCAACTTTATATATATATATATGGACACACCATTACTATGTTGTTGTATTCCATGAGACACACAACTATCTCCATATATACACATATATAATCTATAAAAGAAAAGTAGATGAACAGACCAACTACAGGAAAAATTAATAACTTTGGCTAAATAAACAGTAACACATTGGCTAAGTGCAGTGAGATCTCATATATATGATATATGCTATAATAAAAAGAGCCAAAAGATGTAATAATAATAATGACTAGGCTTTATAAATCAACATTTATTAAATTTTAAGAGGAGATATCTCAATTCACTCTAACAAAATATAAATGCTCTCAATATAGAAAGCATATACCAAAGAGTAGTTAGGTTATAATATACTCTTTCTAATATTTTTTATACACCCCCTCCAATATAACAACATATCTTACCACCATTATTATCATTTCATTGAAATGATCTGATTCACAATTCAAAACTCTTGATAAAGAATCATAACGTTTCTTAAGTTTTCTTTGTGCCACTTTACTCTTCAAAATAATTTATTTTGCTAAAACAATTTTTTTTGGAGATGAATTTAATATAATTTCATTTCCTTATTTAAATTGCCAATGGGAGACTCAATACATATAACGATTTTACTACGTATCATATTGTTCATGAATCGGAAGGAATAGATGATCATTAAACACTAAGTAACATCAGTTATCTATTCACTATATTTCCCAGATAAGGTTTACCTTCCTTAAAGTCTATTTAGTTTCCCTGGTATATTTATAAACATCAGCTTATCAACCTCAAGCACCAATCTACTGATTATTCAGAATTACAATGGGTAACCTCCATAGATTGCTTCCCCTTCTTTTCTTTGGAGGGATTTGCCCGACTCTTGCTAGCTCAGTATCTCAGGGAGGGTAGTAAAACACTGTGGGAGAAAATAGACATATCATGAGCATAGAAGAATAATCTTTAACTGGACTCGTTGAAAACACATAAAATATTTCTGAACCAGATATTGACGTGGTGGAGTTGTTAAAATTTAATTCTAATGTTTTATTACACCTGTTATTCTTGCAACCCCCCCCAAAAAAAAAATGAAATTGAACTAACACTCTCAGGATTTCTGGCCATCTTGATTTAACCTACGTTTGCACATATATGTATTGTTTCCGTAAGTCATTATTAAGTAGAAAATAATTACCTCGTGAATATTATGAGAAGATCCATCATACATTTCTTTTATTTAATGACGTTTAATAAGGTTGACAAATATAAGACAACACCATCAATTAATGCAATAACTATACATAGATTCTCTCCTTATATTAGAAGAGAATGAATCAACAACTAATATTAAACAAAAAAAATACATATATATACCTTTGTTCCCGGGAACAGATGAAGTTGATATACATCGGTAAGCTTATGTTTAGAACAATGAATATAGGCATTGTCCCAAATAGTTCATTCTTTCTGTACAGTCTTTGATTTAATAGTTGTAGAAAAGATTTGGATGTTTAAACCCAAGTCCTTGGGCATTGATTTCTGGCAATGAGCCGATGGCAAGATCTCCACTGGTTTACATCCGCGGGCTACTGGGTAGGAGTCCAACATGTTTAAACTTTATCCGACTCTACTCATAACACTTCTCTCCAACAGTTTTTTCTTTGTTTGCCCGCGTGGCAGTCACTTATCTGTCCTTTTTTTTCTTCTTTTATTTTTTCTCGCCTACCCGAATGTCCAGAGTTTTCTTCTCAACTTTCTTTTCTTCACATTTTGGGTCACAATCAAATCGATTTTAAATGTTGATAACATTTTACTTTCATCAAAATTCCTACTACTTATCAATTCATCTTAAAAAACATTTATTTGTACTAGCATTTATATTGTAATTTAATTAATTAATATTCTAAATTTAGTCATCAAAGACATAATGACAACATTTTTGAATTGCACATTCATTCATCAGTTAGAGAAAAGTTCTAATTCAGCAAAAACTATACACTAGATACAAGACAATCTGATTAATTACTATTACAGTTTAATAATGATTACATAACGTAAGAATATTTATTTAACAATAACTGAAAATGGGAATTGTAACTTATGTATTAGGTATATATGTATTCAATATCTCACATATTAGTGCATATTATTTTAAAATTATGAAATGATTTTGTACAAAATGGCAAACATTCTGTGCACCCTGGCAATCATTATCGATGTATTCATAATGGTATGTGTCCAGCGCTGTGGTGATCATTAATCTAAATTAATATAAAATGATTCCAGATATTCAGAGACAACGGTTAGCTTATCTGCATTATTACATAATGAGTTCAAAAGGGAGACTTTTAAGTCTGAAGATGAAGTTGTAATCAATGAGAATATCTCCATAATGTTTGAGAATTTATGATTTTGACATAGAGAAGTTAAGTATGTAATTAAAGCAGTTTACATAGCTCATTACAGTATGTCTCCAAAAGATTATACCACACTAGTCATTCCTGAGTGCTGACAGTTGTCCTTCTTTGAACCATTTAATTAACAATAGTTAGATACCCATTTACCAATCAATATTTGAATGGCTAGCTAGATTAATGATAAATCTGAGTTTTTTTTAGAAATTCCTCAAACAGCAAGAAAAATTCCCAAGCTCTGTTACAGGTTTGAACTGCAGATCATAAATATAACTGATTTGCTGTGTACCCAACTATGACTGGGTAACCAGAAAACAAATATACAATAAAACTCGATAGAATTTTAGCAATAATTTATTAACAATTTAGAAAAATAATTTAACACTATATAAAGTCTGCATTTAAGTGAGTTTAATTCCCGGGTTAATTATTGAATAGCAAATAATGTTTACAAAGTTAAAGGTAAACTATTATTCACTTTACTTTCACTAATGTCTATAGTCTTTTCACACAACCCTAGAGGAGCCTCTTGAGGTGTTTCAAAATAATAATAATATCAAGACAGTCTGTTATAAGCACTAGTCGGTTTAGTGACCTACAGGAATCAAGATCCTGGGAAAAGAAATCCTCTGATGATGATTTACGGCTCTTCAACTCGCAAACACACTAACAGTAGCAGCTACCATAGAAAAAGCCAGCAGTCTTTATCTCTAGCTTTTTAAAGCATTTCTTCTTTTGTTTCTCTTATCTTTTCTGGAGTGAATTACTTGGCTTTAATCAGTTTGTATTATTTAGTTTGTTATCATACAACAAAATTCCTTGGCTTTTGAATTATACAATTAATTACTCTCTTAGGAATTTATTTCCATATATGGAAAGTTTATAAGGTCTATAATATTAATTAATTTTGGGAATTTATTTCCGTATCTGTAAGGTTTTACAATTAATTTAATGTTTTAGGAATTTATTTTCATATAAGGTATCAATATATAGATGCGTCTATAAACTATGTTTAATTGAAAACATTTCTTTTCAATGATTTATTTATTTAAGTTTAAACATTCTTTAATTTTTGTACTCCTCCCCTTACTCCAGAAAATAGTTTATGCTTACATGTGGTAGTTGAATCTGGCTGGTCTTCATATCTAATGTCTGGGTGATTTAGTTGTTAATCCACTCTGATTCGGTGTTGATTCTAGTTCATGTTCCATGTTGCAGTTTTCTGGTTTTTCCTCTTCATCCTCGACCCGTGGTGTTGGTTCCGCTGTGTCTTGTCTTTGTTGATTTTCATTTTTTCGGCCAGTTACGTATATTTTATTAATAATTTCTTCATGTATGGATTTTGTTCTTAGTTTATAAGTTTCTAGTTCTTTTCTTAAAACTGTAATCTCTTTTTGAAATGATTCAATCCTTCTCAGCAGCTGTCTTCTTATTGCCAATGCTGGTGGTTTAATACATTGCCCACCCTTCACAGAATTACGATGCCTTTTGTTGGCATTATCGGTCATTTCTAAAGTTTTTTAAACGAAAGGACATTTACTAGTTTTATAGACGAACGATTGTACATTTTCTAGGAACTCTTTATTAAAGAAATCTGGCTTTTTGTATGCTGTTTATCGATCAATAGGGAATTTTTTAATAATTTTAATTTGGACTCCTAGTTCATGAAATCACTCCCTCCCAATGATAAGGTTAATCTTTACTTTTACAATGTATAGCGGTAGATTCATTTTTTTACTGCAATCACATGACCTACTAATTTTAGTGCAGTTCCATTTACATCACACACTCTAATGTTCGTTTTCTCCCATTTATTTTCCTCATTACCAGATGATGACGACATCCAGTCTGATAGTGACATCAGAGAAATATCTGATCCTATCTATTTCCATTAACAAGTCTTTGCCACAAAGTCACAGCTTCATCATAAACTGGTTTAGAACTTGGAAGCCCATGTTTTTAATCATATGGTAACCTCCCCTATTTCTTTGCATAGGCAATTTACTTATGCTTTTCCAGTTACTTTCCTGATTGCAAATATAAGATAAATGTCCTTTTTTTCTGCATTTAAAACATGACTCTTTATGGCACTTACATTCTTTTGATATGTGGCCTCTTTTACCACAACAATAACATATTACACTAACATCCTTAGTTTTCTCAGATTTCAACAGCATGGACTTTTCTTGTTCTGTTTTAAACACATTCGTTCTAGGGTTTTCATCCCTATGTGTGCTAAAAACTTGAGTCTGTTCAAGTGTTAATTCATAAGCTATGCCTTTCTTTATGGCCATCTCATACGTAATCTCAGGTTCTGAGAGAAATTGTTGTCTGAGCCTATCGTCAGACATTCCCCATAGTAACTGGTCCATGAGTATTTCGTCCATGAACTCACCATACTCACAGCTTTGGTCAATTCTCTAACAGCTGTATTATAATTTTTAATCTTCCCACCCTCTAGCTGCTTTCTTCATCACAAGGTTAAACGAGCTATGGGCTGTGATGGACGAGGCCTGAAATGATTGCTTAATTTCTCTATTAGATCCTCTTACTTTACTTTCAGAGTAATAGGTAAGTCAAATAATCTATTTACTACTACCATTACTTGAATACCCGCAAAACACATGAGTGCAACTACTTTCCTTTTATTATTTTTCAATGCCACTCAAAGTAAAAAAGTCAAGCAACTGCATAATGTACAACGACTATTCAGACAGGTTGCTAATCTTGAATTCAGGTATACTATTGTGCCCAAAAGCATTCATGATTGATTACTGAACAATTAGCCTTACTACGAACTTTAATTACTATAATTCTGTACTTTTTTTACCTAAGTTTGAAAAACAAAATGCCAGAAGCTTACTAATGGCTTAACTCTTTCCTATTTTCCTAGATTTGAACAACAGTAACTGCCAATAATTTGGCTTTTTAACTTATCCGCTATTCACAGATTCAATGCGATTGCGCCAATAGTTTGCTGTGTCCCCAACTATGACTGGTCGACCAGCAAACAAATATACAATAAAACTCGACAGAATATATTTAGCAATAATAATATATTAACAATTCAGAAAAGTAATTACTATACTAACCTTTAACACTAATATAAAATCTGCACTTAAGTGAGCTTAATTCCCCGGTTAATTATTGAATATCAAATAATGTTTACAAAGTTAAAGGCAAGCTATTATTTACTTTACCTTCACTAACATCTATAGTCTTTATCACACAACCCTCGACGAGCCTCTTGAGGTGTTTCAAAATAATAATAAAACCGAGATGGTCTGTTAAAAGCACTAGTCGGCTTAGTGATCTACAGGAGCCAAGATCATGGGACAAGAAATTCGCTGATGATGATTTACTTCTCTTCAACTCACAGACACACTAACAGTAGCAGCTACCACAGAAAAAGCCAGCAGTCCCTTTTCTCTAGTTTTTTTAATCATTTCTTCTGTTGTTTCTCTTATCTTTTCTGGAGTAAATTCTTTGGTTTTAATCAGTTCGTATTATTTAGTTTGTTATCATACAGCAAAATTCCTTAGCTTTTTAATTACACAATTAATTACTCTCTTAAGAATTTATTTTCATATATGGTAAGTTTATAAGGTCTATAATATTAATTAATCTTAGGAATTAATTTTTGTATCTGTAAGGTTTTACAATTAATTTAATATTTTAGGAATTCCTTTCCATATAAGGTAAATTTATAGGCTCGGTTCCATTAATCAATGTATAGATGTGTTTATGTGACTTTACACTATGTTTAATTGAAAACTTTTTTTTTCGACAATTTATTTATTTAAGTTTAAATGTTCTTTAATATTTTGCAGATTAATGCATTAACGCTATAGCAAATGGTCCTTCACAACTCTATATATACTGTAAAGTTCAAACTATTTTTAGAAAATTTTTACCTGATTTGTCTGATCCGGAAGAAGAGGAAAAACATGAGGACTGATTAAATTTAATTTCGTTTGAAGTCTGTAATTGGTTCGTGTACAAGGACCACTATTGTGATCATTAACAACAAGATGAGAGATGTTTGGGTTAAACCTAAAAGTAAACAAAAAAATATTACTTTTATATAAACATAAATTAGATCAATTACAATCTATTTATCAAAAGACGAAGAAATATATCAATTATGTATACATCTTTTGAAAAGGTAGAATGAGTGCCAGAAAGCATATTCCTGTAAATAATTCATAACGAAACACATCAAAAGTAAATATTGTCTGCAAATTGTTCCAGTGAAAAGATGACTGTTTTCTCTTTCTCTCCAAGTTGTCTGTGTCATCTTCTCTAAATCAACATGTGTTATGCAGTGATATACTTTAGCTATTCTCTCTAAAATTTTTAAGATGTTAGTATGTCTGGATCATGAATTATGACATGAAATATGATAGCGAGTTCTGTACCATAAACCAAAATTGAATATGGGACTAATATTAAATTTTGTTTTAAATTGAGCCAAACTTCTACAGAAATGTTTGAAATGATTCAAACTGTATATAGTAGTGAACGATGAGTTACAAGAATGTTTTTTATACGGTTTGCAAGATTTCCTGATGGCAAGGAGAGCACCGAAAATAATCTATGAAGATACAAGATATATTATCACATTTCATGTTGTAATTCATGTAACAACTTAAAATTTTTTGCAGTAAATAGCTGAACTATGTTGCTATGTAATCCTACAATTGATTCAGGATGGTATTTTAGGCAGTTTGGAGGAAAAAACAATCATCTTTTCAATAAGACACAAATGTATATATATAATAAATATAAGAAAAATAATCTCAAAACAGCTCAATGCAGACTGTATATATATAATAAATATAAGAAAAACAATCTCAAAACAGCTAAATGCAGAAAAAAGGCACCTCCAACAATGATAAATAAGACATTGTTCACATTGTTAAGGGTATAAATTTAAGTGTTTTTCCATTCTTATTTTATCCTGTAATTAGAAATAGCTAGGTAACTATTTGCTGGCCAATAGTTGGTTGTTTACAGACTGGTTATTTTAAAAAGTCCTAATCGACCCTGGGAATTTTTTTGCATATGTAATACCATTTCATAGCGAAGCCTATCATATCTACATATCAAACACACTGGTTTTTTTTTTGTTCACTAGTCCAACTTTATATGCTAGTATATATGCCATACTATGAAGAATTTATATTTTTAAAAATCATATTATTCATAATTTTTTTTATTTTAAAAAAGACATCATTAGTTATTTGTCAAAAGCCAAGTCTTCTATATCAAACTATTCTGTTATTCTATTGTTTAAATTTTCAATGCCATTCTCTTTTTAAGATCAATTATCTTTCTTCTTCTTCAATTGTTTTTTCTTTTCCTGCAGTCTTTTTCTAAAGTCTGTTTCATAATTCCTCTGCCTATAAGTACAATAAATCTTTGATTTACTTCCCATTTGTAAATTTTCTTTTTTTTACTTACTGCTTCCAATCTTATCCTTCCACCTTACTTTTTCCATGTTGCTCCAAATTTTCATTTTTAAAGCTTCCGATATTTTCTTTTCATATTATTTAATTGCCAATGTTTCTAATTCATGTAAAGCTATATTGCAAATACAACATTTAACAAATATAACTTCCTTAAGCCATGGAATATCTTACTGAAAATCTCTTTAGCCGATGGCATTCACGTTTTAACTTCATCACTTCTTTTATCGTCAGTTCACTAACTTTCCAAATATATAAAAACACAATTTTAATGATACCTGTCATTAATTTTAATTATTTGTTATCATATTATCTTGTATAATACATTAAGTATTTAAAAAACAACAACTAAAGATTAATACAAGTAACTTACAAAGCTTTTCACAAATCTATACCCTTTTTTTTTAAACATAAGATGATAGAACATTAAAATAAACATTGTGGGGAAAGCAATTCCCTTATTAGTATTTAACCAAGTTTTAAAATTAGTTGAATGCAAAACACTAAAAGTCTCAGCAAAGCAGATGTGGATCTGTAACACTTAAAAATACTGTATCTGTAATACTTTTTTAAAAGGTTTTTATCTAGATATCCATGTCATAAACACCTAAAATCTACATGAAGTGACGGAATTGTAAATGTAACATACCCGAAGAGAGAGGGAGACTAAAGATCCATTATTATAATAATCTGTTGAAAAGTGAATATTTATATACAAATAGATTATTAAAAACTCCAACTGAACAAAAATGAATGTAAATAAATATATTATAACAGTAACTTCCAGTTATTATTATTAACTTAACATACTTTTATCTCTAATGAAATTATTTATAAATATAAAATCTATTTGAATATTTTAATATGTATACATATACATATATACTATTTACATATACATGTGAACTTTAAATAATACATACCTTAAGCTTTTGAGTAATTGCCAGATTTGAAGTTGAGAGTAAATACTTTTATATATATATTTTATTATTAGATCTTGATATTTATTAAGATAACAATTAATATTTAAATTAAGCATGAAAATGAAACAAAAGACACGAGGAGATTCATTCTTTCTTTAGTTGTTGAAGAGAAGAAAAGAAAATCATTTCTTTTTAAATAACTTTTTTTTTTATAAATATTACTATTCAATGTTTGGAATTAAGTATTAACTCTTCCAAATTAAGATAAATCTATGGATTAAAAGACTATAAGGAAAATATTTAAATTTTCTATTAAATCTTAAAAGGAATAGCAATATAAAAGAAAAGAACATTTGTTTGAATTTTTGGAAACTACGTTGTTTTAACACTTCGTTATTCTTCAGATATATATAAATTTAGAGGAATTATATATATAAAGAATATTGCAATGTGGAGTGAGTAGAATAATTATTGTATCGTAAAGGTTTCGAAACCAACTGCCATGCTAAATTGAAATATTTCTTGTAAAAAAAAACGTCTAATGATAATAGAAAAATGGAGAATAAGAACATCAACATTCGAAGAATATTTACTTTATATTATATCAATCAAATCATTGGATATTACTAACAGTTTATCAATTAAGGATAAATAAATCATCATTATACCAATGAATTAATATACTTCGTAAAAAATCTTCATTAGGATTATGAACTACAGACTTAAATATCTATTCTTAACTCTGGAAAATAAGTTTTTCTTTCTTTATTTATATATATTATAATAGTACTTATATTATTTTAATATGTTTATTATTATTATTATTTTTATTTCAAATTTGGCATCATTATATTTTAATAGGAATATCTAAATTTAATATTATAACCCGAATTGAAAGTTTGACATAATTCATCAAAATAAAATGAAATATTAAAAAATGGTTATAATTTAACAGATATTTAAAATAGATTTGATTTATTATGTTTATTATATAATATAATAAATATTTAATGTATTTTATTTATTATAAATACATATAATATATAAGTTATACAATTGTAAATAGTATTTATATATATATATTAACAATTATGAAACATATATAATGTATCCGCCCACGGAACCGTGTCAACCACCACTACCTATTCTAATCCTTGCTTGACGATTCTTTTTTTTGTTGGCACCCGCTGTGTTCTTCCGTCCGGGGATTACATGATGTTCTGTGACGATAATTTCTAACACCTATACACGTACGCTTTATTTATTTTATACATAGATTCGAATCGAATCCCAGTAATAGGCGCCAGGAGAACTTTTAGAAGAGTCCGCCACGTATGTGCATAAGCCCACTCAATTATATCACAAAACATGCCCGTGCCTCGCTCCAGTCGGAAACATGAAACGAACACAGCCACAATTACCCTTCACACTACCTCCGTTATTATAATCATAGAAAGGCCCGCCCTACATCCCACAGAACAAATTAATCCAACTTAACTTTAGTCAAAAAACAACATCACGACATAAGCATAAAATCAATAAAATCCCACCCCCAAAATATCAACTACATTCATTTCCATACAAACAAATTTACGCTACAGCATTCATTCCGATATATATAAATTTATGTTGAAATTCCAAGCAATTAAATAACAAAAAAAATTAGCTACATAAATATTTATTTAATCTGTTTAATAATGATTAACGCAGGTATGTGATCGGCAAGCCGAGACAATTAACGGTAAACTTCAAATTACTTTGCACATATTATTTCAGACTGTTGATCAGTCGGCAAATTTATTAGGTAAAAAAATTCTCGAACTGTTCATAAATGATTAATATTAATTATACTGTTTTAGATTACTGTCTTTCTAATAGTTCTGGATATAAAAGTTATTTCTTTAAGTGCACAATTGAATATAACAAATTTTACGATAGCTACCTGTGAAATGTAGAACGACTGTAATGGGATCCTGAGCGAAGATTATTCTTTAATGATGTATTCCGGCGATTTGCGCGGTCTCCAAGCGAGCGTGGTCCTAATATGAGGTTCTCCGGTGGTATGAGCATCTTGATGGCAATCAGCTGGACTGGACGCGGAGGTCCGGCGGTCAAGCCGCGAATTCTATATTCAGCAACGCATGGCAGTTAGATTCATAACGTCTAATAAAAAATCAAGTCTCTTAATAATTTCTCTAAAGAAGAGCACAACTGTCCTCTGAAAACGCTGTTCGGCCTTTTTGATCTTTGCCTTCACGCCCTCACACCTTGAATTTTTCTCCTCCAATCAATCCCATGCACCTGTGAGTCCCTTTATTTGATAAGTCCATCGCGTGTCAGCTCAACTCCGAGATTTCTGGGATTGTTGACATTAGTTTGGAATTTAACCGTTTTTCTTAGGTATTGTTTCTCTGGGGACAGAAATCTGAGTCGTACAATAGCGGTGTACACTTTCTCACACCTCTGTTTCTAATTTTGGCTTGTTTTATCTCGCGTACCAGCACATATCCTGCCTATTGTTTCAATTTCTAATTTTACATTTACTAATTACGTTTGTACAAATTAATCTTAGTTGCTTGGAATTTCAGAACATATTGCTAATTAATTTAAATTATTTTATAAAAGTTAAACTTGCATTCAATCATTCTTCTTTAATTGATCAAAAATAAATAACAAAAAACTACAACGACGGATTATAAATTTATTCTTAGCGCACACACACAAAATAATAAAATAACAACAATTTTTACTCTTTTTTCAATAAATCGACAGGTCCTCTTATATAGCTGCGTCGGCTTTTGAAACGACGTTCTTCGCTTTATTAAAGCAAGACTTTTATAAAGTTTTGTCCCTGTCGTTATTTCGCAATTGATTATAGTTGAATATACCCCCATACGCCTGGGTTTGAATACCATGTAACGCTATTCCGTTACAATAATAAGAACTGTAAATAAATTAATAAGTTATATAAATTATTAATTTTTGAATCTAGATATTGTTTTTATATATCTTTAATTTAAATTATATTATTTACTTTTGAATAGTTTATTATAACATAGAATTTTATCATAGTGTGTTAGATGGGAATATTATTTATTAATATTTTGAAATGATAAAATTCATCCTTATTTATTTATTGATATCTTATTTATCTTTTACATTATATTTTTTATTGTTTATTAAATATTGAGTTATTAACCTGATCTCTTTGTCTAAATTATATTATATATATATGTTAGTATTATAAACATCATATGAATATCAATTATTAGTTAATGCTTATATAAAGGCATATTAAATAATGACTTGTTTTGAAATTATCCCTGAAAAGAGCTAATTGCAAATTCTCCATGAGTTTGAATATCGTGGCATAATGGTGACTGAAAGAGGGATGAGAGATGGATGAACTAGTCTAAATTATATCAAAATTTATTTAAAAATTATTGAGCTAGCATAATAAAAATGGATATAATCATGGATTTAGTATTTCATTGATTCATTTCTAGCATTCTACCTGAAGACCCAAAGTCCGATTGTAGTGAAATGCATATTCTCTTTCTGGTGAATTTAATCATCCCATTATATTTAACAAGCCCAATTTAGACTTTAAATATAATTGATTCCGTTATATTCGGCGCATCAACTGGGGCTATTAAATATAATCGATTCCGTTATATTTGGCGCATCAACTGGGGCTATTAAATATAATCGATTCTGTTATAATATATATATATATTTCATGGGACAATTAAGTCCGAATGTGTTACCAGGATAAATAGCAAATTCTAAAGAACTATTTTTAAATAAACTTACAAATATATTTATCCTTTCAAATATCAATGCCAATCTATTTTGCCTGATAAATCTCCTTTTATTATACAAAATAGATTGGCAAGGATATACGAAAGGATAAAAGTATTTGCAAGTTTATTTAAAAATAGTTTTTTAGAATCTGCTTGAAATTTATCCTAGTAACATATTTGGATGTGATTATTCCATGAAATGTATATATTCCTAAACGGTTATATATCTGATCAGCAGTAAAAATCATTTACGTGCGATTAAAATTATGAATATATATATTATAAAGAAATATTAAAAATCAATTTCTAGAAAATTTACTTTATAAATTCAATTAAATGATTTCAACTGTTTGTCATGTTTACTTGGTTTGTAAAATGACCCTAAACAGTCAGAAAAGTGTAATGAGAAGATTTTCTATAAACTTTTGGATTAGATGATATAAACAATTGATTTTAAATGCTATCACCCTCCCTATTCCCACTATAAAAAGTGATCTGGAAACTTAAACATGGTTATTCAATGTGGGCAAATCAACCAAACTAATAGATGGAGACCATCCTATGATTAGCTCTGCAACTAGATGTCACACAATTCTATTATGGATGCAACTTAGGAAAGCAGCTTTGGATTTATTATTGGATTAAAACAAAAATATGAACCAATTAATTTCTCTTCAAAAAGAAATCTTTAATTCATGAATTATTTTGTGGAATTTTTCTATACTTGAGAATAATGTCACATCTATTCTTTCATCTTTTGTTAATTTACAAGACAAAGTACATCAATCTATTATAAAAGAATATAACAAATGAAATTTATAATAAGATGCCTCTGCACATGAACTTGTGGCATCACCTTCCATATATATTGAATGTTAACCAGCTTTTAAATATCCCCTTGCAAGGCAAAGATCTCTCCTTCAGTAAAAAAGACATTATTTATCAGGCTTTACTACTACAAGATGATAAAGGTTTGAGCAGTGTTCCATCTTTGTTTTACACCTTAGCTAAACTAGATTCCATTTTACCTCAAATATTAGCTGGTTAGCTGAATTGATTATAATCTTGCTATATCATCATCATCATCCATTATCAATCCACTGCAGGATAAAGGTCTCTCCAAGTTCAATCCATCTTCTCCGATCTTTAGTTTCTCTTCTCCACATCACCCCTGCACACTTTCTTACTTCATCCATCCATCTCACATGTGGCCTCTTTCTGGGTCTTTTACAATCTCTTGGAATCTAGTTTAAGATTTCAATTGTCAATCTATTATCATCTCTTCTAGCAATATGTCCAGCCCAACTCCATTTAAGTCTTTTAATTTTTTCAATGAGGTCAGTAATACCCTGTTTGTTTTCTTACCCATATATTGCATTTTCGATCTCTTCTTGTTACTCCTAACATGCATCTCTCCATATTTCTTTGAGTGGTCTGAAGTCTCTGTATTGCTCTTCTATTAAATGTCCAAGTCTCAGATCCGTAAACACATTTATTAAAAACCTTCCTTTTCAAACATATAGGCATATTTCCTTTTAGTATCAAGTTATTTCTACCAAAAGCACTCCAACCAAGTTTAATTACACCTGGGTCTGTTTTTACACGGACTTATTTATTTTGAAGTTTCGCGATTTTGAAATTCACCGGAAGTCGAAGTCCGATAATGCGCTATTACTTTAAATAATAAATTTCGCGCACTTATGTTATATTGAAAGTAATAGCACATTATTGGAATTCGACTTTCATCTTAGTAATTTCAATATTTTCAGTGCTTTATAATAGTAAGATTTTATGCAATAATGAAATTAAAATCATGATTTCCACGTTTTATGTATACACACATTAAATTTTACAAGATTATAATGTAAACTTGTTCAAACATTGGGCGTGTTAATTTTGCATTTTAAATCACATTCTGTTTTTGCTTTTTAAAAAAGATCGTAATCAATTATTAATCATTTAGTGTCCGCAAGTTTATTTTTAAAAGGTGAGTAATAGCAGTGAAACGAAATTTGATTTTTAAATGGAATTGAAAATTAAAGACAAAAATAAGAATTTAATTTTTAGTTGTTAGTTTTAATTAAATTTTTCCCAGCAGTGGTGAATAAATGTCTTTTTATTATCGTAAGTCTAAGTTCATAAACAATTAATAAAATCATCGTCTCAAAGATTAATTACATTGTCACCAGAAATCCATTGACTCAACATAAGTGTGAAGTTAGCGCTAGTTGTATTTCCTCAGTTTGCAAACGAACGTGTGTTTTCGGCAAATATCGATAATAATTAAAATGTGTATAAAAAAAATGTAAATTATGCATAAAAATATATTATTTTGAATAAAATTAAATATTATATTTAAAAAAAGTTTGTCTTGTATCAATTTTTTTCAAATTTGAAATTTTTTATTAGTCATATTTAATTTCCTTATTTTTTTTTTGCGCGAATTTTAAAGTAATTTTACGTTGGTGCTTTGCTTTTATGCAAATTTTGAAAAATCACAGACCGCATCCCCCCCTTTTCAATGTAAGTTACGTCTATTTTTGCGTGATTTCGTTTGCGCGTGTTTTCTGAGGAACCTATCTAGAGCGTAAAACGAGACCCAGGTGTATATGATTAATTTCATCCATTATGTTTCAATCTGTATTAATAATCTGATCAAGGTATTTGTAACTGTTAACTTTTTCTAACTCATCATAATCAATCTTTATTTTCATATTTTGAGAAAATCCATTACGCGTCACTTTAGTCTTTTTAACATGTATCTTTAGTCCTACTTTCATCTGTTAACTCTTGCAACATTTCCTGCAGCTCTAAAGCATTATATGCAAAAACAACATCATCTGCAAAATATAAATGACTTAAATAATCTCCATTTACTTTCACTCCTTTAGCTTCCCATTTTAATCCACAAAATACTTCTTGCAGCACTGCTGTAAAAAGTTTTGGAGATATGGAGTCACCGTGTCTTCTTACACCCTTCTCAATATTAACCTTCCTAGTATCATTGAGTAATGTAATTGTTGCTGACACATTTTTATAAATATTCTTCAAAATATGACAATATCCTGGATCTACACCTTGATAATCCAATGCTTTAATCACCAAAGAAATATTTATAGAATCAAATGCCTTTTTATAATCTACAAATACTAAGCATAATGGTGACTCATATTCATTGATCCTTTCTATAACTTCTCTCAATACCTGGATATGATCTACTATACTAAAACCACTTTTAAATCCAGCTTCTTCTCTTGGTTGGTGAAAATCCAGTGTTTTCTGTAGACGAGTTGTAATTATCTTAGTAAAAATTTTGTATAAAACTGATAAAAGACTGATGGGTCTGTAATTTCTAATATCTTCTTTATCACCTTTTTAAAATATTAATACTGCATTCTTCCAATCATCTGGTACATCTTTATCATTTAGACATTTGGTATATAACTTTGCTAAAAAAAATTCTATTTCTTCACCTGCTTCTTTTAATATATCAATTATAATTCCATCATTACCTGGAGCCTTTTCTTTCTTCATACATTTTATTGCATATCTCACTTCTTCATTTAAAATTCTGGGCAATTCGGAAGATGTAAAAGATATAGGGGTACTTGTTCTTTATTACTATATAATTCTTGATAAAAGTCTTCTATCCATTTCATAATGTCATCTCTCTTTTTAGTAATAATTCCATCTTTTTTCTTATTGCAGATATAAATTTCCTACCAATACTAAAATGTTGTTTTACACTCTTGAGACTTTTATTCTCTTCTAAAGCTTTTCTTGCTAGTTCACAGTTATATCCTCTTATATCATTTTCAACTCTTTTCCGTACCATTTTACAAAATTTGAGATATCCAATCATTTTTGTATATCTTCATATTCCTTCTTTTCTTCATAAATTTTCTAGTCTCGGTAGAAATTTTATTGATCAATTGCTGCTTTTTTCTACCAGCTATCTTTGTTGCAGTTTTTAAAAGTGTATCAGTTATTTTCATATTAATTTCATTCAAATCTGTATCATGTTCAAAATCTATTAATATTTGAAACCGATTTGATGAAATTCATATAGTAATGGAATATAACCAACTGTTACACTTTCAATAGCGCTATCTGTATGTAAAAACCAAAGTTTGAATCACACACTATAGATAAAAAGAATTTGTATTCTATTAATATATATATATGTACACACCTTTCTAATTTTATAACTGCATATAATAATCATATATATATAAATTTATTTGCTGAACCATCAAATCTGAACTGTTACTATAGTAATTTACAAGCCAGAAGCATAAAGAATAATTTATATAAGTTTGTAAATAACATCCCACCTCTCTTATATCAACAACAATTTAAAATTCTCAGGTAGATTGGCATTGATATAAAAAAAATGGGTGTGGGGTTTTGACTTGTAAAATATCATAAAATACATGGACATTAGTTGTCCCGTAAACAGGTTTATATTTTCAATGTTACATATTTGATAAACTGCAAGTTATTTATGGGCTTCTTAAAATTGTTAGCATATATATATACACATAGTAATTAGTTTCATGGTGCACAAGCTCTGACATACTATTTATAAGTTATAACGTAAAATATCAATGCCAAAAGTTAAACTTGTCATTGTAATAAACTAATTACACCAATTCACAATTAAGTCACTAGCCAAAATTAGATTACAAATCTACTGCCAAGGCAAACTACTCAAAAAAAAAAAAAAAAAAAACATGAACACAAAACAAATATGTATTATATATAAGTAATTAGAATGAGAGTTGGAATTAAGAAAAGATAGATAATAATAATATATATTTGTTTTATATTATGTTATTTTACACTTGAGATATCAGTCAGCCAGGGAAACCATTGGTAATGGATTAGTAATTTGAATTTAATTGGAAACTGTTTGCTAAGTTATAATATATACATCTTTGTAAATATGTTTTTTAAATGGTTTGATCTTTTTCATGCTTGAATAACCCTATTTTTAATTTGAATATTTGTTATCATGTCAATGAGGAATGACTTATATCTAACAAGATCACATCTTGATGAATTCCCAGTTTTGAATGAAAATATTATGTACTGATGATGTAGTGGCTGGTTTTTCTTTATGCATTTGGTATGGGTACTTAGTTATTAATACATTTATCTGTTTGTCTCTAATTTGATTAATCAGTTTTGTTATTTATGAAGTTTAATGATTAGCTGTATGTAGAGATGCTGTGTTTACATTTGAATCATAATTAACACCACTTGATAGATCCACTATTATCATAAAAATTGAAAAAGCAAATGAAAATGGATTGCATGCGCACACAAATCTGATGAAACTTGGGTACTAATATCGATTGGAAAGCTTATCATTCTAGGTACATCCATGTATGTATATTTTTTTTATCTTATAGCAAGTTAAGTAATTAAGCAACAATATAGTGGAACCAAACAATAATGTTTAATCATAATCACAGATAGTTTACTACGTGTGTATGTAACCACTAAACATCACATGATCGCCATTTCTTATGCTTGCTCATAACTGTTATTAAAACAGGCAAAACTCTCCATACAGTAGATCCTAATATCTAAGTGCAGTGCTCTCAGATCCAAGACTCCTCACCGACGAAGGCCACAAACCAGAAACAAGTCTTGGGATATTGGATGAGTAGGCCCTAAATAGGGATTTTATGGGCATCCATTGATTATTCTGGCTTGCACCGAGTGGCACTACTGTATGGAGAGTTTTGCCTGTGTATGTATGTACATATATTTATATAAACATTTTAAAATTCTTCCTCTAATGAAATATTTATTACATAATCCTAACATTATGCATATATAATTTTAAGAGTTCATTATTAGACTAACCTGTTCATCCATTCTTGATACCGCTCACACTGAAGAACTTTTTCAGGAGTAAAATGTACAATTACTTCTAACGTAGATTCTTTTTCTCCTGATATCTGGTAGGGGGTAAAACTTTGCTGAGAGAGTAATGAATCTAAAAAATCTTCAGTAGGGCATTCAACCACTGCAGAAGAAATAAAAATTATTAAGATTATATAAAAAATATATAAAATGAATTTAAGTACAAAAATTAAATAAAATAATATAATTTTTTTTTTTATAATCTTATTTTTTAATTTTTTATTTCTTCTGAAGATTGCCTTTGCCCTGTTTTTGACTATGTAAAGGTTGGTTTAATTTTTTTTATCCTATTCCAACTTTCAACATGCAAATCAATTTGAATTTTAAAAAAAAAAACATTACCAATAAAAGCAATTGGAGATTCTGGAAGAGAAACAACATCGGATGATTTCACTATCGTACCATTTTCAAGAGTCACATCCTCACCATTTTTTAATTTTCCTAGAAGAGGACCTCTATATGAAAAAACATACAATTAGTGATATCAAACCTTTTAGAAAAATAAAAAATTTAAGGTATTAGCAAAAAATCTTTACATCTCTTTATATTTGGGGGAAAAAATGAGTAAATTTTATTAATTAAATATTCAAAGTCAAGAAAAGTTAAATGTTTTCTTGTTTTATTAGTACTTTTTATTAATTAAATATACCAATAAATAAAGATAATGATTTTCATTTTATAGCCAGCACCCTCCACTCACACACACACATTTGTAATTTCAATATATATATATTAAATCTATATCACAAAAACTAGATGAATGAGTTCTTTGTAAAAGTACTTTTCATTGAACATATAATGTGTATTATTGATAGATCTTAACAAATTGATTTCCTAACTTTTATATACCCGTGAGCAGTTCATATAATGTGTATTATTGATAGATCTTAACAAATTGATTTCCTAACTTTTATATACCCATGAGCAGTTCGTAAAATTACTTTTATAGCAAATTGTTCTCTTTTCAAGTTGGTTAGAGCGTTACTTTAAAATTCATTATTCAAGAATCTAAGGATCCAAGTTCGATTTCCATGCTAGTACTGTCACTGGTCCAAGCCAGCAACACCTGAAGAAGAGAGGAGAATAATACATCTCGAAATATTTTGCATATACTAACCTGTGTGCCATACTAATATGTTGAACATACTTTGAAAATTTAAATAAAAGTTAAACTTTTAGAAAGACATTCAATACTCAGTAGTAGATGATGGAAATACTCCAATATACAAACACAGTTAAAATACCTTCATCACAAACCTTCAGGAAAACAATACTTTTGATATTCATTCGCTAATTTATTGTGAAATTGTTTTCTTTATAAGAATCATGAAGTCTCTGAAATTAGATTAATCATCTCAAATCAATTAGATTTTAAGAGTTTGTGCCTAATTCTTATTTACAATTAAAATTTATTTTCCTTGCAAAAATGTATTACTTAAAAAAAAAAAAACAATACTAAAATGGTAAATAAATGATGCTTCTGTTGCTAGCATAATAAAGTTAATTAATTTTGTATCTCTGCGATTTCTATCATCTTTTAGAGACTCCGTTTTGTCACTTCATACATTGAATATGGAATCAAAAGGTCCTTCTCAAAATTTGATTTGAGATGTTTTGAGAAAATACACATTTTTTTTTTAAATCAATGACTTTTTTTACAAATTGTGTATAATTCTGGATGCATGGTAATCTTAAATTAAAATTTTCTTAACAAATTCAAGGTCCAAATTTGATTCTTCTTATCCAAACTATTATATGATTGTTCACATTCTTGGACTGCTTGAGAGATCATGTGTTTTAACTGATTATACTAAAAATATCTGAATGATCTGCTTTTGATCAAACAATTTCCAGAAAATTTTTACGCTAAAACTTTCTCACAGGATATTGAAAACAGTGCAGGAATATATATTAAATTCTCTGCCCAAAGGAAAGTGGGATAATCAATAATAAGGTATTACAACCAAGTAATCATTAATAGAAATTTGTCATCACTCTCCATTCCCTTCAAACAATTTATTCTACTATCTTTATATTTACAGCTCTAACATAAACCTTTATGACACCATTACATCATTTCCATAGCAAAAGTCTAATTCTAAAATCTCAAAAATTAAAAAGCATGATAATCCTTCTGCATCCATAAATTTATTGTTTACAATTTCAATAAACCTGTTTTGAGAAATATTAAATAAATAAAAAATTTATAAATTCGTATTTATATGAATGTTGTTATATACCATTTCTCAGTCAGCTATTTCTTCATCTTGTAAAGTTAATCATGTAGTTGCTTTCTCTCTATTTCAATTTATTACTGTGCTGTTTTTTTTATAACTGCACAATTCTATTTTCTCAATTACTTTTGATGTCATAATGTATACTTTTTTAAGACTAAATTGTATCTCAGGTATATTTTAGTATACATGTTCAACATTTCCCATAGAGCTAACTATTACCAAATGGCACTGGATTTTAAATAACTACTGTATTATCAATAATACAAGGAATAAGCATTAATATCATAACATTTTCAAAATCGGTCAAAATATTAGTAAAAATTACCACTTGAAGACTGAAAAAGTGCCAGTAAATGTTATAAATGAGAGCTTTGAATTTCTTTATACACTTATATAGTACACCTCATGTCTTAAGCCCTATTTTTCCTTGTGTGACCAAATGCAAAAAAAAAATCCTTTAGCATCAATTGTACCATTTACAACCAATAATTCAAATAACTGTCTATCCCACAGTAAATATATCATAGTACTGAATGACTGATCTAGATTTCAATCTTAATTTTCCACAATATAAAATGTATCCTGAAAAGTATTTACGATGTTTCATATTTTTATTTCATTTGATTACTAATGTCACAATAAAATGACAAAAGGAATAACTTATCCATTACGATATTTAAAATTAAAATTCTGTAAGATTAAATTTGTACAATGAAATATATATATATGTTAATAATAACCAAGTACAGTGAACTCTTAATCAATCATACATGTATATTGTCTACTTTCTTTAGTCTCAATATCCATATCATAGATAAATGTTTTTTTTTATAGTATCCATATTTTTATAGTGGTTATTAAATAATCATTTCCCGAAAAAATATTTTTTCTGCACGAATAGTCTTTGTTTTTTTAAATTTGAAATTGTATTATTATTATTTTACTTAAAACAATAATAATTGTACTATTTGCAATTTTGGGGGAAAAAAATTTTACACTTTTTTGAAAAATAAAAATCAATTAATTTTTTTTCTACTCCTTTTCCATTTTGAAACTGTCTCTTTAAAAAGAAAGATTTTGTGTATGTGTGTGTTTGACCAACTTTACATTTAAAAATCTTTACATTTTCAGACATAATTAAAATGTAAAATCTGTCTAAAGTAAATAAATGTCAATTTTTTTTTTTTAATTTATAAGATTAAAAGAATTAAATTACTTTTTATAATAAATTATTGATTAGAAAAGATTATTTATTTAAAAAAGTATTTTTTCTAACTACTATAAATAATATTAGCTATGATTTTTTAAAACAAATGTAATTAATGTGACATTAAAATTATATATAATTTGTAATTATACATACACACACCCAAGTAATAAGAGTGGAATATTTTGAATCATAATATTTAAATTATGCTTAAAGCTAATACTTATGAGATACTTTATGTGTATTAATATTTCAATAAATAATTATTGCATTAGTTTTTATCGGCTTTTATTCTAATATTTTTTACACGCGTACCATTTATTTTCTGTGTTCCTTTGAAAAACAATGTCTTCAGAGTTCACTGTTATGATTTATAAGAGATTATTTATTTATTTTTTATTTTTAATAATATATGTGAAAAAAAAAAAAAGATAATTATTAAATTATTATGTTCAAACAGAAAAACAAACATAAATACTTACAGCTTGACTCCTAACTTCAAACATTTTTCAAAATTCAGTTGGCCGAGTTTAGGATGTAGCTAAATATAAATATATTAAAAAAAAGCTAAAAAATTAATTTGAATAATATAAATATAAATAGAATACTGTTAGTCAGATCCTTAATTTATGGACTTTTCTATATTAGTGTTTTTTCCTGGATTTGAAAAAGGTCACTCCTTAATAGCAAAAATTAAAGAACTTTATAAAATATTACAGTAATGTATCAATTAAATGAAAAAAAAAAAAATATTAATTAATATTGTTTAAAAAAACAAAAAAAATTAAACTTCTTTCTACATTTGTTTATAAAGAATATTATTTTTTTATATTTTGATAAACATTTCATTAAAAAAAAAAAAAAAATTATTTTTTTCTTTCCTAATGCAATGTTTTTTGTGTTAAATAAAAAGATTATTAATTTCTGCTCAGTTCGTTAATATTATGTCTCTAATCTTTTGATTAAATCACCCAACAATGCAAGTAATTTGTCAATAGCGAATTTCTTTTTCTATATTATAGAGTTCATGAACCATTCATGAACATATAATTAACTCAATTTATGGAAAAAAAAACCTTTAATTAAGCTTTTTTAACAATTCAATTTTATTTTAAAATTGTTAAGGAAATGCTAAGACTTGACAGCATCACTGATATTTTCACATACATTACAAAACTTCTTTAATTAAAACTAAGAAAAACTGATAGTATATTGAACAGAAATCTAACTTCTGCAAATGACAAAATGTAGTAATTGTGACAGAAATTGAATTAATACAAAAGGTGTATTTTTATCATGTACTATGTAAATTAGTCTTTGTGAAAGTTTCTGCTATTCATGTCAAGATGAGTGATGTTAGCGGCCAGATATTAAGTTTCTGAATAAGAAGGTCTCAGAATAAAGGTATTCTATTTGTATTAGAAAAATATTATAACTCACAAACTCTGTTAATAAATATGTTTAGCAAATGTATAAACTACATAATCCAACCTAAAAATTAATAAAATACTCTAAAATGACTTTAAAACAAAGAGTGAATCAGACTAAACAATATATTTAATTATTTTTATGCTTAAATATATTAATTTTTGACAGCTTAGATGTGCTTTTCAGCTAAAATTATTTTTAAAACCGCAGGAAAATATCAAAAGCTATGAAATCATTCCAAACAAATGTACAATAATGAAAAAAATATTAGCTTTAAATAATGAGAATGGAAATCTAGAAGTTATACATAATTACTTATAAAAAAAAAAAAAAATCATTTACCAGAATTTATAATAATGTTCTAACATTAAGAAGAGCATTTCTGAAATTGGAATCATGGGTTGGGAAGAAATGCAAACCTAAAAGAATTATTCAAAGAAGTTAAGCTAGAGTTGCTTTCCATGAGATTACAGTTAATGAATAGGGACTGGGAAATAGCAAAGCAATTACCAAGTCTCACTCACTTCCTCTACCAATCGTCCATTAGGAGAGTTTGTAACTTTTTATTATCTTTACTGTTTACCGTTTATTTTTTTTATCAATATCTTATTATCTATATTTATGATAAACAGAGCAAAACTCTCCATACAGTATTGCCACCTGTACTAAACAGAGTAATCAATGGATGCCAGAAGTCTTGTGCATAAAATCCCTATCTAATGCCTACTCATCCAATATCCCCAGACTAGTTTCTGGCTTGTGGCCTTCGTCAGTGAGGAGCTTTGGATCTGAGAGCACTGCATCTAGATCTTAGGATCTAATGCAACCCTCTAGCAACCACCTTTTATCTCTACTTAACTACAAAACTATGAGAATGAAATTGAAAACACAAAAAATATTTTCAATCTAAGCTCAATAGCTTATATAGTCATATGGGTCTGAACTTAGTTCAGCACCCATACATTTTGGTGTCTTTGGCTCTTTTACAACCATAGCCACCACTATCCTATTAGGCAGGATTGGTGTTAAACCAAATGTGATCATGTGATATCTATATTTATCTGATCAATAACGATATGCTGTCTTCAGTTGATCATAGATCATTTCCAACGATATGGATTAAAGCAATAGAAACAATTCTCATACTATACATTAATATTTTGGAAATATGTAGAATTTTATTTACACAGAGTTGGTGTTGATTTGTCAGCATCTAATAATAATAATAGTAGCAAAAAGTTTTACCTACGACATCATGCAACTAGAGAATTTGGGTACTAATTATAAATTTCTTAATTTTTGAATATGAAAAAAAATAAAAGTATATAATAAAATTAATAAAAATCCCACATTTTACAAATAATCTTTTTTTTCCTATTTAAATACAGATATCATTAGTTTCAAAATGGTAAGTAGCATAGTAAAATATAGAATCACATTTTTTTATAAAATAAAGTTTTTAGATCAAGACTGATATTGTCTATTTAATTTAAACCAAAGTAAAAAAAGAAAAACTAAATCAATATTTTATTAATTGTAGAGGAGCTAATCTTATACAACTCACAATAACAAAAACAATTTTCAAATTTCCATTTGACTTTTCCAAATATCCGAACTCCTTTACATATTCACTTTCTTAATAAATCTTGAGTTATTATATGAAACAAACTTAATTACATTTCTAAATATACAGTATGTGATACATCTTCATTTACATTTCAACCATATCTTGTAGACATTTTAAAGAGCTATTTCTACAAATATATACACAGACTTATAAATTATTTGAAAATGCATGTTATTAAAATTAAATAATAATAATTATTTTTACACAAAGCAATATCAATAATAATGTAAAAATTCACTTATATACTTTCATGTTTTCTAAAACCAAAATCTTTTTTTTTCATCAATTAATAACTTAGCTTTCCTCAGTTACTTCCACAACTTATTATCTTTTTTTTATAGCTTGCCTAAAAAAAATTAAAATGTGTATTTAAGAGATAGACAAGCTAATAAAAAGGTTTAGATAAATTGAAATGAATATAAAGAGATAAAAATAAAATTGAATTATGGAGAAAAAAAATTTGGTTTTTGAAAAACATAAATTTATAAGAGTGAAACTTTATGTTATGATTGATTTTGTAAAGATAAATTACAAATGTGTTTTGTAAATCTTTGATGAATTATTAATATTATTAAGTAATTTTAATAATGTAAATTTTTCTATAATTCATAGATCTTTGTATATTTTATATAAAGAGACTTGAAAAATGACCATAAGACATAGTTAATATAAAAGATGGAGATGTTTAATGGTATATTGTAAATATAGACATGGAAAAAACTTTGGTTCATTGCAACAAAACAAAAAAATAAAGAAAATTATTATAGGGAGAATTATTTATATATTGGAATTAATGAACCAATTTTGAAAGAAAAACAAAGGAATTATTTACTGATTGACTTATTAAATTATACCTAACTTTGGTCATTAAATTTATTTTTGTTCTATCTTTATTTAAAAATAGCATTTTTAAAATTTTAAACAGTTAAAAATACAGCATTTTATCCAGAACTAAAAAAGAATCAACATATAGCATAGATTTAAAAACAATTAAGCCAATCAAAAACTCTTAGTTGATCGGAATGAAAATAATCAGATAAAGATGCAAAACTATCATTAATACACTAAGCTCAATAGAAGAAAATGTATTGCATGAGGCAGGTTTTGATCATGTGATTAACGCAGACTCTGTAAGCCTGAAAAGCTACTTCAGCGAGAATGAGCAAATATTTAATTAGAAAAGTTGTTTACATACAACTAATTATGCCAATTGAAAAAAAAAAGAATTATGTCATATTTCTCTTATTTTCTATAAATCTCCTCCTATTAAAAGACCAAACAAGACATATTTAGCTATATAAGCAAATTAAGGTATTTGAAATTTTCATGTAATTAAATTAATAATGAAAGAACATAATAAGATAACCATTGAATAGATATAGTGCATATAATGCCTATGGCCTACAATAAGCCAATACTTAAAACCAATCATAGAAGCCTATTAGATTGCTATCTAATGCTTACTGAATATATAATTCTTATATGTATTATTTTTAAGCAAAAGACTTTAAATTTTTGTTATGTTCTACTTTGGAGTTAATTTTTAGATTACTGATAAAAGCTCATGGCTAACAGAATTCAATAGAATGATAAATGAGGTCATTTATTTTATAAAATATCATGTAATGGGAAAACTGTCAGTTTGGTGACCATAGAAATATGATTACTAAGTAGTAAAGGTTACATCATTTTACAATCGCATTGCCCAAGCTATGTTAGATTAACTTAGGATCTTTATTTTCAAATAAAAATGATTAAATGTACACTTATTAACTTTTGGCTGGCTAGCTACGTTGTATGTTAACTACATATAAAATAAATCATAAACTTGCTTAATGAAAAAATTTCTGAGTTTTATACAGCTGACTCAAAGTCTGCATTGGAAATATGGAAGGCGGATATGTTTAACCCAACTTTGTAAGACCCATTACGTATTCAAAATTAATAATGTAAATATTAAATTTTATAATATTAAACAAATTACAGTCAATTTCTTACTTTACATATAAAAGCCAAGGCAACATCCTTTGTAGCATTTTCATCCAAGTGAGGTCTTTTAGTGCCTAAAAAAATAAATAAAAAATACTGGCATTCTGCCTTTCTTTCCTCACATAAAAAATCTTTTATTCTCAATAAAATATTTTAATGTTTTGCTCAAAATTAAGGGAGGGCAAGTAATAACAGATATCACTGATGATGATCAATCGAGTGCTTTCATTTGACTGTGGTACTTGTTAATATTTTTAAAGACTATTTAGTTTGCAAATCTCCTTTTTCTTCATAATACTTTTTTTTAAAGCACATTTAATTCATAATGATTAAACATGGCTCAAAGAATCACAAAAACTTGATGGAATTACTTTCAAAATGGGATTTTTACACTATTCATTCATCTGATCAAAGTTAGTTTCATAAATATTCCACACAACTTCCTTTGAAACTTTCTATCTTCTGTTCTTCAAGTGTTGATATCTACCTTCTCTTTAAGATGCTCTATTACTTTTTCTGATTTTCCTTTGCTGTAACATATACTTTTAATATTCTTTTAATTTATTTCTCTACCTATATTTAATATTCTTTCATTTTTTAATTTCTTCAGCGAATGCGCTGTCTTTTATTCTCTCCTCATTTAATCTTAATCTCAAAAGTGTTTAACTACTTTTCCTTTCTTCTTAACTGTTCGAGTTTACATTCCGTATATTACCATGCTCCAGGCAAAATACATGTTGCAAATGTTAATTCCAAATTGTGGACCCATAAATGAATCTCATTATTATATTAAATAAATAATTAAGATCTTAATTAATACAGTAATTGAATTGTAATTATTTTTCCATTATTTTCTTTTATTATTCACATGGGTAGATCTTGACGATGTAAAAACTCATAGCAGTTTATGATGTATCTGAAAATTGAAATGCCACATTAAATTGTTTTCGAGAGGTGGCAAGCAATGGAAAACTATCCACGATAATAATCAAGTAATAATTGAAAGGTTGCTAATCTTTCACATGCGCTACAGTTGTTTCTCAGACAGCCAATCAGATTTTTAAACAGCTGTCTTTTAAGAACGATCAGGCTTTTGAACACGACAGAGATTTTGATGTGTTATGATTTGACTATAGTACTCTATACTGATGATACTTTATCTACTTTCATGCACGAGAATTTAACTTATACATTCACATTAGATATCATGATATTATATTGTTTTAAGATGACAAATTCAAATGCTTTTCTAATTGATTTATTCTCTATATTTTGATAGACTAATAGTCTTCTTCAGACTATAAATGAAAATACGTCATTTTAATTATTTTCTATTTTATTTACTGTTTGAAGTAATTTATACTTTAAGTCACACATATGTAATATGTGCATTACAAATATAAAAAATTAAAATAATATATTTTTATATTGGACTATTTCCATCATCTGTGTGTTGAATGTCCTTAGAAAAGTTTAATTTTATTTAAATATTCTAAATACATTCAACTGTTAGTAATATCACAGCAAACAGGTTAGTATATGCACCAACTGTTAGTAATATCACAGCAAACAAATGTTAATAATATCACAGCAAACAGGTTAGTATATGCACCAACTGGTCAGGCCAGCAACACCTGAAGAAGAGGGGAAAAATACATCTTGAAACATTGTGCATATACTAACCTGTTTGCTGTGATATTACTAACAGCTGGTGCATATACTAACCTGTTTGCTGTGATATTAGTAACAGTTGAATGTATTTGGAATATTTAAATAAAAATTAAACTTTTCTAAAGACATTCAACACACATATTAGATGATGGAAATAGTCCAATATAAAAATACAGCTAGAACACCATCATCACAAATCTTTAGGAAAACAATAAAATAATATATGTTTCAAAATAATGAAGATAAAAAGATCAATAAAAAAAGCATTGAAAATGATAAAATATCCAAGACATCTTAAAAGAATAATTAAATTTTAATAATAAAAAAACTAAGTAAAATAATAGCTTGAATTTAATAATGAATATATCATTTCTATTCCAAATTTTTGAATAGTTATAGGCATT
Source organism: Epiperipatus broadwayi (assembly GCA_028023455.1). NCBI lineage: Eukaryota > Metazoa > Onychophora > Udeonychophora > Euonychophora > Peripatidae > Epiperipatus > Epiperipatus broadwayi. Next base: position 2,483,709 of record JAQFVV010006367.1, read on the forward strand.
TGCAATTATTTATCTATTATTTACACCATTCTCATTTATTTTCATTTTTCTGCATATATCATAGGGTTTTTTTTTGTTCGTTTTAGGAACAAACCCACAATACTGTTATTTTCTCCTGGTTATATTGTTCCTCAAATATTCCTTGATTGTTGACAAATTATGGTCATGTTACCACATAGATAGTTTTTTCCCAATTTGAATTGCCATATAATTTTCTATGCTCTACATTTTTTTCTTTAAATTGAATAAAGATAAGTGCTGGAAATCATGCTTCATTATGGATAGATATAAGTGTGCCACTTCATTACAAGTCGTTAGGTGTATTTTCATGTGATTCAGTTTCAAGTATTATTCTGATTTAGTAATTTTATTCTTGTTATTGCTTTGTTCCTGTTACAGTGTAAAATTTATTTTATTATTTTTAGACCATGAACCAACCAGCAGTTTTCTTCAGAGTTACAAAATATTTAAATATATATTTTTGTAGCTCTGAAGAAAACTGCTGTACAGTTGAAACTGTAAAGAAATAAAATTATTTAAAAATATATATATTTGCATTGTACAAAGTGGTAAAAAAAGATATTATTAATTACATATGTTAATAATCACTGCATAGAGAAGAAAGAATAATAATAACATTTTAAAAATTCATTATGATTTTGGGAAATAATATTTTCACTGATTCTAATAAGCTTAGATGCCATTTCAGTTTTGCTTATACTAATTAAGAGTTTAAATCATTTCTTGAATGCTATGGGATTGATTATTTGTCATGGTTTTGTCAATGACATAATTTTCTCAAACATTACAAACTCAATCACTTTTTAAATATTTCTATAAGAAGCTCCCCCTTTTTAACATCAGTAATTTTAGAGATAAAAATGTTTGTCTATTATAGTCATTTTGATCAATAATATAATGGAAAAGAATGTCTTAGAAAGATCACCTTGATGATAATAAAAATATTTACTATTTTCTCTTTTATTTATCTGCCAATTATGAACACATCACTATGCCAGATTCAATATGTCTGACTCAATTCTTTCTTTTAAAAAAACATTACTAATCCTTTGCCAGTTATCTTATCAAACATATATTACTTTGGACAAGTCTAGTTTTAGGAATTATGGGATCTTCAAGTTCACAATCAAAGTCTATAGAATTTGAACTGTCTGTACTAAGTATAGCAAGGTGTGTCCACATATATATGTTTATATTTGCAATTCGTAAATAAAGTTCTATATTTTACATAATTTACAGTCAGAGAGTAAATTTTCCTTAATTGAATTCACTCTAGAAAATTTACATTGTTATGTATGCTTTGAATTTTCATAAAACCAATGTATGTTAATATAGTTAGATTTATGCAGTATCTGGACTAATATAAAAGTGCAGAGATTTATGTGTAATCAAAGATATAGTATTAGTTGTCATGCATCACGTATTGTGAGTCATGCATGTTCAATAAACATTAACATAGTTAAACATGTTTAAGTATGGATACTGTTGAGTATCTGTGCATGTGATGAGTTTAAAGTCACACAACTGGAAGATAAATCTGCACAATAAAGATTTTATCATATTTTTTTAAAGAAGATTGTTAATGTATTACTTTCTAACTACCTATATATGTGTCTCAAGTGAATAAACCTTTTGATAAGTTTTATTTGTGACTAGAGTTTTCTTATAGTTAGTTACAATACTGCCCAGCTAGTATTGTCAATAATAACCCCAGGAATATAGCAGATTGATGCAGTAAAGTAAAAAATTATCTAAATATAGCAGAAAAGTTTTGTCTACAATTTATGAAATTTGTATTAAGTGAAAGAAGATTAGCCAATTTTCAACAAGAATAAAGGCACTACAACATAATCCTTTAAGCGAATTCAATATTAATAATGAGTGGGTTCAAAAATTTATGTGGAACATGTTGAGAGATACACGCTTCTCAGTAATAGTCAATGAAAAAATAAAAGAATTAACATTAATGTGGTTGTCTAAAAAAAAGTTCTGCATGTGGCAAAGCGACTCTGTAATCCAAAACCTCCTGAGGAAATACTGCATCATGAATTAAAAAAAGAAATTGATTACATATTTCAAACCAATATCAAAACTTGTGGCATGTCTCAAGTTTAGAAATAAAAGTTGTACAACATGAGAAATATCAAGACTGTGATACAGAATTAAAAACAATAGCTAAAGAGTGCAACTTTAATTCTGATCTGGATGACAAGCTCCTTGACCAACTATTATGGAGTATGACGGATAGTTAGGCAAATCCTACAGAGTGAGCTGGAGTTAATATATAAACAAGCAATTGGAAAATGCATAGTACACAAAATTGTATTGGAAAATGTTGCAAAATTCTAAATTAACACAGATGTGATAAAAATTCCAATAGTTATAAATAAAATGGGAACCAACAGGCCAAATCCCAGGAACACTTGTGACACCTGGATGTACCATTGCTGTGGAAAACAGAGTTATTAAAAGAAAACGCAAACTTAAAAAAAAAAAAGTCATTATATGCAGATTGGGACACTTGTCATGTGTTTGTTATCTTTCTTCATTTAAAAAAAGATTTGCAGTCCCAATGATTTAATTTTGCTTTCAAGCTGCATGGGGTCTTCACAGTCACAGACTCAAATGTTTAACACTGGTTCTGATTCTGAACAAGTAGATATAGCTTCAAACTATTAAGCAGTTTTGAAGTTTTAGCTTAAATGGCTCAATAACCAAAACTGCATCTTACTTAAATAAAATCATGCACATATTAATAGTCATATCTCTGTAACAACCATATTTTCTTCTAAGCATTCCCAAGGATAGCTGAAACTGGATAATAGCAAATCCTATATAATGTATGTTTTTTATACATATGTTTATATCTATGATACAATTTAATTTAGAACTGTATATATTAGGGTATCAACAACAATAATTAATAAAAAGCATTAACAGAGTCATGAAAATGACAATAGTCATAAATCAAGAGAAAGAGGGCAAGCATATGACTGGCTGAGTAATGTCACATTAATTGCAAGAGATAAAAAATAGCTGTCTAAATAATATTGGCACTCATGCAGCCAGATGAATACACGATAATTTCCAATTTTTATTTCATATTTTTTAAATCTGTGGAGGAGTCTGTCGATATTATAGAGATCATTGGATTATATAAATATTCTGCAAGATCCAAAAAAACTAGCTTTTTGTAAGCTTTATTATTGTCAAGCATTGGTGGCCTAGTGGTTAGCATAGCTGCCTTCCAAACAGTTGGCCCAGGTTCGCTTCCCGGTCAATGCATTTGACATATGAAAAAAAAAAAAGATTCGTTATTTTCATAATTTAAAAAAAAGCATTTATTTTGAAAGTGGAATTAGATGAAAGATAACAATGGCTCATTGATGATCTAAAAGTTTCATAATTGACTCCAAACTGAGGGGGGGGGAAAAAGATAAGAAATTTTTTTCCATATAATCTAATGAATAATTTCATGTTTTATTAAGAAATTTTGGTGCTTGAACATCACTTGATCTCTGAGAGTGATGATATTGTCATACCTAAAATTTTAAAATTATCACAAGCTCACACATATGTCTTATTTTTAACTGGAATGGGGAATTTTAGGATTTTGTATGTCAAAGAAAACATCACAGATGATATTTTGTTGCATCTTCATTTAATTAATGCATGCAACCCCCAAATCAGCTTTTATTTTGCAAAATAGAGTTGTTGTTTTTTTAAAAGAAGTGTTAAAGATATATATTTCTTTAAACAAAATGCATACTTGCACAATGTTTTATAATTCGTCTATTTAGAATTAACTGCATTTTCCATTACATGATTTTTGATTCTGCTTATTTGTATAAAAGACAAATATATAAAAACATGTTTGCAAAGGCATGAAACTTGTTTAATATTAAATTTTGAAAAACAATTTCATAAAAAGAGTCCTTGGACATGTGTACAGGAATTCATCTGAATAGTTTTAAACTTAATGAGACACTATTTTCATGCATGTAAGAAAAATAAGAATGAAACATTTGAGCTATTTTATTTCAGATATTTTTTTGAAAATGTTTGCATTTTATTTAACTAGATACATAAAAGTATGCCATAAGGAAGCATGTTTTTTTTTTATTTTTTATTAAAGTAATGACTTACTATTGTTTCAAATGTTTATAAAAGGGATATATTGCTATAAACGTAGTTATAAAGACTGTCCTCCAATGTCTAAAAATAGTCTTGGCATCTTTCTTATGTCACGATTGTATTTTCATAAAAGTTCAACTCTGCAATCACTGCCCGTTAAGCTTTTCTTTTGTTCGTTAGCTAGTTGTTTTTGGATAAGTCTCCACCTATGTTGCTCTAGCTACTATTAATGCTAACATTTATATAGTTACTGTCATATTTGTTTTTGTTCTTAAATTAGCTTTATTTTGCAAACAAATTTTAATACTTGAATACATGTGAGAGAACGCCCGTGGTGATGTGTATCAAATATTGTTTTGAAATTTTCTGTATGTAACAATGGACAAAAAAAAATATTCATATGAAGAACAGTCAGAAGATGGATGGTCCTCAGTATTAAGATATGCACAATATCCAAAATAAAATTTTCAATGCATCCCAATAATTTTTATCTTTTGTGATATATTTCTAAATTTATTTTAATTCAAATTTTTTTTAATTTAATTGATAATAGAGATAATTATAAACAGCAAAAAGTATTATAAAAAATCAAATAACTAAACAACACACCCATCATAGCCAGTAGTGTGCCTTTCACCAACTCATAAGAGCAATAAAAAATGCATAATTATCTTTTTTATACTTTAATTTAGTTTATTAACTAGCTGTACTAACCTCGTTCATCGTCTGATGGTGAATCACTGGATAATTCTGCATAAAGGAAAATTACATATATATATATAAACAGAATATTAAAGAAGGAAGGCGAAATAAATTAATGCAAATCAGATCAATTTTAAGAATATACATATATTAATGCTGACCTTCTTCATCTGATGAATTATTATCAGATTCAGTTTTAAGAACATTTTCATCTTCAATGACTTGAAAATTATCTTCTGAAGATTTAGTCAGTTCAGGGCCAAATATAGGGACATATTCCACTGTCAGAGCATTATCTGAAAATGGTGGATCCCAATAATTGTGTTGTTCTATTAATAAAAAAAAAAAACACACACACATATATAAAACTATTGTACTACAATATATATATATAAAATCAAGTATATATATATCACGACTTATATAGCTTGCATTTACAAATATGTAAAATAAAGAGCGTGCTAATAGTTCTAAACAATCCTAGATAAAGATTTTGAATGTGTTCTCTTGTAGCATTTATCATAAAAAAAAAAAAGATTGTTTAGAGCTATTAGCACACTCTTTATTATATATATAATGTAAGTATAGGGGATTTGAACTCAGATTAACCAGCACCCTTCAACTATCCACACTATCTCATACAACCGATACACATGACCACACACATGTGAAAAGATAAATAATCACCAATATACGTATTTTGTGCTACACCAGCACTCATCTGAGTTCAAATCCCCTATCCTTACAATTAAGCTCCCAGGTTTGTGAAGAGTGCCTGGCTTTCAAATATTTATATATAATATAAATAAATGCACTAAGAATAAATGTAATAAATGAAAAACATATTTTAGAACTTTCTAGATGCAAATTTAAATTTTAATATCCTTATATAATGCCAAAATAAACAGTCAACCTCTTTTATTGTATATTTCAGGTGCCATCTAGCCTCTTCAAGTATACTAAACATTTAAACATTTGCTCAGCATATTAGAATAATGGCCATAACTAACTTCATGCAATCTATTTTATCTAACATACTAACAAAATTTTAATTTGTGTTTAAATCTGTCATGTATAAATATATATATATATATATAAACCTTATTAGAGCTAATATCAATATTTAAAAAAGTAAACATTCCTAGATGTTTTAAAAATTATTATAACAAAGAGCAAGGATTATTGTCGATAGCAATAATGATATAGGTCAGTCTGAAGAAAATATTCAGATGCTATAATACACTCATCTAGATTTAAAAAGTGTAGATGAAATTAATTCCTACATTATATCTAGCTATTAAAAATACTTAAAAAAATTTTTTTACGTAAATTATTAAGAAGACATAAATATATAATGGAGGATATAAATTTCAACTTATTTTGTTGACGTGTCAATATCTATGTAAATATTACAATTGTTTCTTTATATATATATATATACACCCCTCAAAGTCAAAAATATATATATAGCAGGCAACACAGTTTAGAATTTATACAAATATTGGAAAATTTACATATCTCCATAATTCATCAAAATTATGCAAAAAGGTTGCTACCAGATTGGTGAAAAATAAATTTGCTGACGCCATAAAGATTGGCCTGATTATTGTATTTTCACATGGTTTGGCCATTTATTCAAACATAATCCTTGTCATTTTTTTCCACTGGTAGAAAATGGCTTTCAGTATCTGGTTAATTATGATTGTAATAACTAACCATATTCAAAATTTGCTCATCCGACTGAAGAATTCAGCTTAAGATTTATATGGATGTATTTCAGAGATATTTCTATACATAATTATGATAGATAATATATTTTTTTTGGGTTAAGAATATACTGCTAAAACAGTTCCATAGAGTAAATAACAAATTCAGAAAACATTTTTAAAAGACTCTCTTATCAATTGCTTATGTAATACTAGAAAGGTCTGCCAAATTGGTGATTAGATGTAAAATGATCGCTAGAAACTTCATGTAATAATTTTATTAAGCCTTAATACACCCACACAAACACACATTACTTCAATATATATAAAACAGTATCATTATCTGAAAGTAATAGATGAAATACGCTTTATTAAAATAATCTTTTATATAATTAACAAAGAAATAGAAAAAAAAATTCTTATTTCAGAATAAGTTTACTATAGAGTGCTTCAATGCTTAAGTTCCATTTTAATATAATTTACATAATTAATCATATACATATATATATTAAAATACTTTTAAGAAAATACAATACCTTTTGCAATATCAGAAATCATCGTAAAGATCCTTGCTGCTCTAAAAAAACTGCTCTAAAATTAAAATAAAATAATGAATAATTAAAGGAATATTTCATTTTTTTTAAAAATGTACAACCATAATTCAAAAACAATAACATATAATAACACTGAATTTCAAAAATCTTACACTTTTCACTTTTCAGCAAAAAAACCTTTATTATAGATTACAGTTCGACTATACCATGCAGTCTTCATCAGATCTTATTCTATTCTTTTAACTTTCTCTATCCTCCATCTTTCTCTAGTATAATGAAAGTGAATAATGTTAAAATGTTTATGAACTGTATTAAGATAATGGAAGGAGAAGTTTCTAAGAGGAATTACTAGAATAAGATGGAGGATAGAGAAAGTTAAAAGAATAGAATAAGATCTGATGAAGACTGCATGGTACAGTCGAAACTAATCTATAATAAAAGTTTTTTTGCTGAAAAGTGTAAGATTTTTGAAATTCGATATTATATATGAAGATAGCAAAAACAAAGGAGGAAGAAAAGAATTTAGAAGAACTATATAATATAATATTATAATACTGTTATATTCTAAAATATATTTGCTTTTGCTTACACGTAAAAAGGCAAATCATACACATGGCAAAAAAGCATCAGTTACTTCAGACATAAATTGAATAAGGTGCAAAAATGAGATAACATTTTAAAAAATATTTTTTCTTAAATTACTAATAAAAAATATCAATATATATATTAGAAAGGTCATAAAATATTTTTCATGTAAAGAATACCCTCCTTAAATTCTCTGAAAAAAATTTTCATTTGTTCTTAAATTTTCCTAACATTTTAATGAACAAGTATTGGAACAAAAAAAATTTGGAGAATCTATTCTTTCTCAATTAGTGTCAATGTACTGAAATCAATAAATGATGAAAATAAATTGTTACAAATTAAAATTAAAAAATGTTATGCCTTATACAGTCCTAGGGCTAGCTTTAAATCAATTTCTTTAGCTTTGAGCAGCTTGGAGGAAGAAAACATTGTCTGGAATTGCAAGTAATGCAATAAAAAAAATGCAGTCACTTTATTTTGTTTTTTTTTTTTTTAAAAAAAAAAAAAGAAAGTAAATAGATAATTCTCAGCAATTTTTATTCTTCCATTCTCAGAATCTTCTAATATTTGACAATCAACAGAAGGAGTGTGTTTATATTGTGAGTGATCTTAATCATTTTGTTTTATATATATATAAAATAAAGCTGACTATTACTATTGTACATTTAATATATTACACCATATACTCATTAAATTACACTCTACAATGCAGTTTAACATATGATTTATTTTATTTCCTTCCTTACAGTTTCAACTGTCCAGCAGTCATCATCAGAGCTTTTAACTGAGATAAAAGCTCTGATGATGACTGCTGGACAGTTGAAACTGTAAGGAAGGAAATAAAATAAATCATATGTTAAACTGCTTTGTAGAGTGTAATTTAAAGAGTATATGGTGTATTATAGTATATATAATTAAGCAATGCAATTAAGAAGTGGAATGAAATTTAATACTATTGTACATTTCTGAATTTTTTTAGTGGTAAGTGTATATATATAAATTTCAAGTTAAACAGCTCAATGAACATGTAAACAAAGGGAGTAAATCACTTTCTCCCAGGCTATGAATTAAAAGCATACACATATTGAAGCTGTGCATATATATACAAATATATATATATGCTGGCTTCACCATTCACTGTGGACTAACTAAGACCCTAAGTCCAACCGCAGTGAATGTATGTTTCTTTTTCAAAATAAATTTATCGTTTTCTCAAATAGTTGCCTAAATTAAAGAAGGAATTGTGTTAAAGAGAAAAGATTTAATAAAATAAAATATAGAAAGTTAAAATTATATTTGCAACTATTTTTAAAATATATTTGGTAGAATTCGATAAGATAAAAATTTTCTTAATTAAATAGAATCCATTAAGAAAAGGAATTAATTAATAAAACATTTTTCTGAGTTAGATAAAATAATAGATAACAGGAAAAATTTGAAACAACGGGCATGATTTGCTACTAATTAGCAGATTAAAGACATAATGGGAAAAGGGTATAAATAAAGAACTTTTCTTTTGTTCTTGGTCTTATGCTTGCGGGTAACCAGTGCTGAAGGTCAGAGAGAAAATCTTAAGAATTTTGTTGGAAGAAATTTTGCTGAAAGATTGGATAATATAGCGAACTCTTGCTTGCTGTACTTACTTCAAGCTGCACTCTATTCTTTCAGCATATAAATAAAAAAAATCCAGAAATGTGTTGCTCTGCAAAAATGCAGGGGTAACCTCTTTGCCTTCGCTCTCCTGAGCCATTCCTGAGGCCGGAGTTCTAATTATGTAAGCCAGCCAGAGAACTAAAGTGTCTGCCCTGTATCCGTGAATATCTGCCCTCAAACATGGAAAAACAAAGTTGATGAACCGAGAAGACTTGCGGTAAACCTCTAATGAACTCATCTTGACCCGCCCCATCTAGTTACCGGTAACGTTACCATAAATTAACAAAAAAATCTCTTTGTAATTTACAAATTCACTCTAGCTAGAATGATGTTTTTCTATATATATGTTTTTTTTTAAATCTATGTGTTCGTATCTTGTCAAATTATATTTCATTAATTGCTTTCTTTTCTTTTTTTTTTTTATATCGTAATGGGAGGGGTTATTATATATAATGGCGGCCATAGTTCTTATTAATTTAATTGAAAAATACTTCGTTTAACTTTCCGCCATTATACTCCCGTAATTAAGTTATTTATTTTATATAAATATTTATTTAGAAAGAAAAGGAAGCAAATCATAGAAAGTGCAAAACTCTATTTTAAAATCAAGATTTAAATTGCTAAATATTCTATTATAAAACTTTCCAAACTTTAACTTAGTTTTTTTTTTGTATATATATAAAAGAAAGATCCTTATCAAATTCCTGTATATTTTAGTCAATGAAGGGTTACAAATTTAATTGTTATATTTTGAAGAGCGTGAAATAAAATGTTCGCATTTATATTTTAGTAATAAGAGAGAGTACATTTTGACAATATGTATTAAAAATTATTAAATAGCATTGACTCTGGGGTGTGTTGGTTAAACTTTAACTAAATCAATAAAATATCCGCCCTCTTGTTTTAGTGATCTGAATTTTATAAAAGGGAAGTTACTATTTTTCTGCAGATTTTCAGTGATAGTTGAGCTTTCTTAATATATATATTTTGCAGAGGGTTTCTTTTTTAAATTTAAAGGTCGTTGACCGTATTTATATGGCATCGTGCCTCGGGTGATTTACTGGGCCGCTCAGCATATATGACAGTGCTTCTTTTGCCAAGTTTGCTTAGGTTAACATACCTACATTCGGACCTTCTGAAAAATAAATAAATTGTTCTGGATCTCATGTCGATATCAGTCCCTTCAATGTACGTAACTGGACATAAGCAACAAAAACTCCGATCCTGAATCCGGGTCACGCGTTTAGCGAACAGGTTCCATTTTCTCTCTAACCTAGTTTAGAGACGGAGAGCTATCCGGTTTTGTGTTAACCTCTTGGTAACTGTTATGTCTCGAGCCTCACAGCCCACTATATGGTCTCGCCTTTGTGCATGGTCTTGTATATTTATATTAATTAGGAAATCTTTCTCAAAATCTCATAGAAATGTTTCAATTATGGCTGGAAATTCCTGCTGGGGTCACTTTATCATTCTTCTTAAATCATAAGTAGGGTTGTGATTTAAACCTGTCCAAAGTGTTTAGTTGAGTTTGACCACCTATTTATTTCTATGTTCTCCAACCACAGAGTTAATGAATCATGTCTCTCTCTCTTGATTTCCTTTATGTAACACTTCCATTGGCTGGAATATTTTAAAGATATTATAATGTAAAATTTTGTCTGTTCTTATCATTACGATCAATGGATCTTTCGTATATGTTTATCCGATTGCAGTGAAAATAGCCTGTGTTCTATTAATAAAGCATTGTATGAATTCTTTTAATGTAAATAATAAAAGTTTCAGTTATCTTTCATTCACTATAAATAAAACCACTTAGTATTGTTTTCTTTTGTGACATACGTATATACATCTGATCATTATATATGTAAAAATTCCTTTTCATGGTCTCTTCTCTCCCTGACCACCGGGCATACATTAAGATTAAATTCTAGTGAGGTTTGGGGAGTAAGTCGCTTAGTAGCAATCTAGAGGAGTAGGCGAGGTTCAAACCCCCTCTATCTGCATCTCTAGGTTAGGTTAAAGCAGCTCTACTTTTCTTACCGTTACAATATATATTGAGCTAGGATGAATTTAAAGTTTACATATTAAATCTTATTTAATTATTACAAAGTGTTAAAAGAAAGATGCTGTCTCCAGCCTAGTATAATTGATTATGAGTTTAATATCTCTTAAGCACTATATTCCATCTGGCTGATATATTAATTTCACTCTGAAATACCAACAATATTCACAAAGATATATTTATAAACATCAGAGCTCCAAGAATAGGTGGATTCATTCTATTCTTGATCCTTTGTTCTACATTTAGTGCACATTTATTTCATAGCCTCAGGGAGTCATTTACTCCCTTTGTTTATATATATATAGATACATCTAATGCTTTAAATAATAATTTCAGATGTTTATGTAATTCTTTTATTGATCTATGGGATAAGAATAGCTATTCGTTTTCAGGTTGATTTCCCTTCAAAGACATGATTGCTAGTGATCTGTCTCTCTTCCAACGGATGGTAATTATTGGGAAGGATAGGTAGAGGAATCAAATTCCTATCGCAACTTCCTCTCTACTCAATGAAATCAGCCCAAGTAAAATTTTGCAATTATGTCAAAAAAAAAAAAAAGATTTTAATAGATTAACAGCAGCAAAGTTTAAATTTGTTATCTTTCTTTTAATGGCGATTGTCAATAATTTTTTTTTTGTCCATTACTATGGTATTTGGCATAATCCTTCACATGCTACTGACATCAACAACATTGTTAACACAAGTGTCGAACTTCACATATTAAGAATGAGAAAAGACAAAAAAAATTTCTATACAAACATATGCTTTATATTATACCGCAAATAAATGCAAAAACAAATGAGCAACATAACACATTTAATAATTTTATATGCCAATATTTAAATATTGATATTACTAAATGCATATATATATATTCTCTCATATCACCATTGCTACTGTCAAATTCCAAAACCATAAATAAATGTACATACTACAAAATATTTGAAATAAATAACAATAACAACAAACAAAAAGATTGCAAATAGATAAAAAAAGGAAAGGTTGGAAAGACCCACCCTTTACATCGAGTATCGTGTTGTCATTATAAAAAAAATGTGGGAGAAGAAATGTGTTTATATTTGTTTGTATGGACATTTTTTAATGGAAGGAATTTCCTACTGTTTTTCTGTATGAGGTCCAAATTGTTAGTGGTCTAGGATGGAAGGATTTTCTATAGTGATGATTGAAGTTATTATGTTTTGCTTATGGATCTGATGAGGGATATAGCATCGCGGTCTTTTCTTAGACTGAAATAGAAGGTTGCAAAGATTTTTTTTTTTCTGTTTACAATCTTCGGTTTGATTTTAATATGCAGATTTGATTATATATATATTTTTGTTCGTTGTTATTGTTATTTATTTATTTCGATTTTTTATTTGTGGCATATATGTTTATTTATGGTTTTGGAATTTACAGTGGCAATGGAGATACAAGAGTATATATTATATTGTAACGATCCGGAGAATAAGTCTTAACGTGATCTGCACTACAGGGCGCCATCTAGGCATTTGAACCTAGAAAAATTTATAAAGTAGGCAGATACATAAGTCAAAAAAAAAAAAAATTTTTTTTTTTTTTTAAATTTTGATTCCGGTCGTTAGCCCAAGTCACTAGCTCAAGGAGTAGCAGAGATTAAATAATATAATATAAATTCTTATCTTAGAATATATAAAAAAGGAATAAAATAAGCCACTGCCAGTAATTAACATACAAAAATTTATTTATGCACATATATATATAACATTTAACATTTTTATTTTAATATGTTTACTTTAACATTTAACTTTATTTTTAACTTTTATTTTAGATTTTTAATTTACATTTTAAATTTTATACTATTATTAGTTCGCACAAATGGATTTAAAAAGGTTTGTTTTAAAACATGTTGAGTATAGATCGGTTACATAGATTCCACGGTCAAAAACATTCCAAAATAAACATAAACGATCAAAATACAAAATCATTGATACCGTCAATTGCAGAGGGAAATTTATAAGTAACCCAACAGCATTCACCATAAGATGCTTGCATTAACACCAATAACTTAAAAGACATCCAAATAAATACATTTTAGATACTCACTGTAAGGTATCAGTATTTACCGAATGTCTATATATATTTTGACCGAATATAAAAACCAAAAACATAATCAACCGGTAACGAATCCATGCAAGCGTCTATACCCAACTTAAATTTAATGCATCTTTATTTAGAGTGTCGAGTATGAATAGACTACATAGATTTGCATTTGAAAAAAAAAAATTCAATTCTTGTTTAACCTTAGGCCAAAGGTTCACAGTCAAACCAAACTTCAATCCATCTGATATATCGATGTGTTCAATGTAATACGAATACGGCAGCACAATTAGATTAAGAGAAGAAACTGCTTCTCATCAGATAGGAATATTACATCTATCTGACGACGAGAGCAATAAAAAAAAAACTCCATAGGAAGGAACTGCAGTCTCCGTCTTATAATTCCTCCCATAGGCAAAACGAGTGTGTGCGGCGTATAATAGCGATTCTGCCCATAGCGAATCTCGTACTACATCTACTAATTACACCAATATATCCAATCCATTGACCTAATTCAACTACGAAATGAATAACCTAAGATTACCCTCCCCTAATATAACTTTACAAATCTATATAGCCATTCACGCCCGACTTAAGTTTAATATTTATATAACTAGTTTAATGAAAAACAGAAATCATAATAAAATTTAAAGAACAAATAAATAAATAAATGGAAATGATTTTACAAAAGAAATACATTAAATAAAATTATAACTAATTAATAAATAACGTTGGTCAGATAGGATTCTATTTCTTATAAATTAAAGACTGAGAAAGTTTATATTTTAACGTTCTTAGTGTTTCAAAATGTTTTTAAAGTTCTTACGATTTTTTTTTCAACGTTCCTCTTTATTCATTGCATGCCATTTGGAATCCACATTAAATCCCCCGACAATCCTGTTGTCCTCAGTATAAGAAAAGCGATGTTTCATTTTTCCATTTTTTATAACAACTGAAGGAATTGAAAGTGCGTCTTTCAATCCCTTCACCTCCAACTCTCCGAATTAACACATCTCAGTCCTCTCTTAATAATCCATAATAATTTCCAACTTTTCCTTTTATATTAATCTTAAGGATTGACTCAACATTACGTCATCGATAATGGTGGTCTTTTCGCTGAGGTCCGATTCCATAGGAATTTCTTTTTATTTGCTAAAAGTTTCTATTGTTTTCCTATCTGACCGTTGTTTATACATTTAAATGCCGAAGGGCTTATTCACTTGGACTAATTAAAATAATAATTTCCATAACATTACTTAACCTGTTTTCCAAATCCAAAGATATATTTAAAGATAAATTTAAAGATATAATTTTATCTCCAAATCTTTTTAAAATTTAGTTTTAAAATACTTTTTCTTTAATAAAGTTTTATTTTAATAATTTTTCTCATCTGTGCGATTTATATATATACGAGTTTAAGGTAGAATTTATTTTCAATTTTTCTGTCTTAAAAAAAAAAATTTTTAAATGCAAACTTTTTATTTTAATGTTTAATAATAAAAAAAAATAATGTAACGTCGTCTGTGCTCGTTACAATATATATATATATGTGTTTGGTAATGTCAATATTTAAATATTGGCATATGAAATTATTCAATATGTTTACGCTGAACATTTGTTTTTAAATTTATTTGTGGTATAATTTATTTATTTTCATAAAATATTAAGCATACATAAAGTATATGTTTGTATAAATTTTTTTTTTTTCTCTTTTATCAAACTTAATATTTGAAGATTGATAATTGTGTTAACAAATGGGGATGACGTCAGTATGCGGGTGAAGGACTAAGCTGAATACCATAGTAACAGGAAAAAAAGTTTTTTTTATTGACAATCGATATTAAAAGAAAGATAACAAACTTTGCTGCCATTAATCCATTCATTTCTTTTTTTTACATAATTGCAAAACTTTATTGGGACCAATTCCATTAAAGAATGGCAGAGTAGAGAAGAAGATTAGACCTGGGGAATTTGGGGCCTCTGCCTATCTTTCCCAATAATTACCATCCATTGGAAGAGACAAATCATTAACAAGCATGTCTTTGAAGGGAAATCAAACTGAAAACAAATAGCTATTGTTATCCTGTAGATCAATATAAGGATTACCTAAACATCTGAAATCATTGTGTCATCTTCAATTGGTCCAACTTGGCCAACCAGGACAAAAAGGATACTTCAAGAAAACCAACTGCAAGTCGTATCTGAATTCAGGTGTTCACCATTAAAAACTGTCTTGTGATTCAATACACATCAGGATGAATAAAGATGTGTCGGATAATTATTGATTTTCAAAATGAGAAAAAAAAAAAAATTAAATGATTATTAATCCAATCGTTTTTTTTTATTAAAGTGTATATGATTGATTTTAAATTTTGATTCATCAATATAAATAATAAGATGCTAGATATTATTTATTATAAAATTTTCTGTTGTTGTTTTGATTAATACACATTATATATGTATGCTATATACGTAGTACACAATGAAAGTTTGAAGTTAAATTTATTATTGTTTGTTCTCATGGGGACCATAATGTAGTGTTAAAGTTTATTTAATATTCTCCTTCAATAAATAATTTATAGCTTCATCATAAGATATGTTGGAAAGATAGATCAGTATGTAGATATTATATATATATTACATGTGAATATTTCTTTATATGTGAGATTAGGAGATGCTATTTTTTATTCATGGGAATTTAGCATGTTAGGAATTATGTAATCTAGTGGTAAACACTTATTGAATTTTCAAAATGAGTGATGACATAGTAGAATATATTAATTCTTTTGGGCCATAATTAAAGTCCTCTTGTAAATGATTACTCTAAGGAGTTAGCATTTCCATTTTAAAAGTACAGTCTTAACAGAAAATGGGGCATATACATATTCAGCACAATATGAAGAGTTAATAATTTTGAGTGAAAGTTAAGGTGATCTTATCTTCAAGAACATATCTATGATTTTGAACCATCATTATTTTTCTATTATTGTATTTTTTTTTTTATGTTAAACAGTAATGGCCTCATTCAGATACAAATGTCAATCCAAGCATATTGTTAACAAATATTGTGAATGTGAGTGATGTTGAAGTAAAATGAAAACTTAGAAAAGAAGCAGATACTGTATGTTGTTTGATTACCATTATTGCCATATGAAAAGAAAATAAACCTTAATCAAAAATAAAATATACCATTTGTTCTATATAAAATGACTGATTTATTTGAAATTTTTTTTTTTTCTTTTCAGTACAAGGGTCATTATGCAAGGTTTGAGACTGTGAATTTACTTATATGATAATTTTATTTTTGTTTTGTGAATATTCAAATTTATAATTACTTGTATAAGCCGTAACTAATTACTATATTTTTCATGGAGGCAAAACTCTCCATGCAGTAGCACCACTCAGTGCAGACCAGAGTAATCAATGGATGCAGAAAGATTTGTGCATAAAATTTTTATCTAGCGCCTATTCATACAATATCTCCAGACTAGTTTCTAGCTTGAGCTTTAATCAGCGAGGAACCTTGGATTTGAGAGCACTGCACCTAGATCTTAGGATCTAATGCAACCCTCCAGCAAAGCTTTGAATCCAAAATGAAAACACAATAATGTTTTCAAGCTAAACTCATTGGCTTGTATAGTTGTACAGATATGAATTCAGTTCAGCATCCATACTTTTTGGTGTCTTTAGTTCTTTAACAACCAGTCACCATAACACTATTGGGCAGAATTGGTATTAAACTATCAACATCACATGATCATCATTCTTTCACAAGCTGTTTTTCGAAGAGGCACTGGGTGGCGCTATTGTATGGAGAGTTTTGCATTAAAGTTGGCAGAATTTTATCTCAACCTGAACAAGTCTTCAGAAGGTAATAGCCAAACTAATACATACCACAATAGCATTACCATGTTTTATTTGGGGCTGATAATAAAATATAATGGATAACTTCAGGCATGGTAAAATGTTTGTTTATTAATGATCATGATACTAAAAGCAAGTACAACTTACTACTTTATTTACATTAAAAATCAAAAAATCAAAGCTCAAAAATCTTTTTGTACAAATAATCAGGGATTCCAATTGACTCATTACAATCTAAACAACATATAATACTAAAAATAAATGTTTGCTATATAAATCCATTCATAGAACAAATAAGTCCAAATATGTTACTAAGATAATTTACGAGCAAGATTCCTAATGAATCATTTAAATGATCTTGCAGAGAAAGTCCACTTTTTGTCATATCAATATAAGTTCATTTAAATGACTCTTTAGATATCTTGCTTGTGAATTATTTTAGTATTATATTTGAATGAGTCTAAATATAGGTAGCGCTGCTGAAACCTTCTAGCATCGATTTGTATTCATTAACTATATTTATCATATATGTGTTAGTTTTACAATTTATACATAGGTTATTATCTCTAAAGAGTCACTAAATTTCACTTCATTTAGATATTTTATTTAATATGTTATCTATTTATTTTAAAATAAAAAATATAATTTCTTGCAAAACCAATTAAGATAATTTGAAAATAAAAGTAATCATTTTCAAAAAAAAAAAAAATTAGAAAAAACTTAGAATTTGAAAGACGTTTTTAAAACAAAAAATTATTGGATCTGAATTCAAAATGGTTTAATATAATTTTAATTCGCATTAAATTTTTGGGAAAAATTTCTTAATTAAAAAACAAAGGAACATGCTATTAATATATATTTTTTAACTATAACTTATAAAGAAATATTTTGCCCTTCATGGTTTCATGCAGGGAATACGCAGTGGAAGATTGTTAAGCTCAAGGTCAATGGTTTATAGTCCAGTCTGTCAATTCAAACTTCTTGTAAATTCTCGAAAAATAAATTATTTTATTTATAGAATATCTAAAATAGACTAAGATTATTTTCTATTTTTAGTCAAGAATATATATATATGAAAAACAAAAACAAGTTTTATATACGTAAAAACCTGCTATCGCTTGTATTAATGATCAATAGATGGAGCTTTACCAAGACCTCCAAACAAGCGTATTTGTTTACATAAACATCAGAGTCAATATTCACTGTCTCTTTCATTTTGCTCCACCCTCAGATCAGCTGATTTCAAGCTGATTTGCTCTCATCAGTGAGGGATAGAAGTTAGAAACTAGACCTAAATATTAACTCCAAGCGTTTATGCAAAACGTTTCTATCAGTTTGCAAGCATGAATTTTTTAGACACCTAAATGTCTTCAAACTCAGCCTATCAAACTAGATAGCTATATGGGTCTGATATCAGTTCAGATTCTCCACATAGTGAAAGCTTCTGCAATCTATATCATTGCAAGAAAACTTTAAAGGTACATTTATGAAAAACAAAAACAAGTTTTATATACGTAAAAACCTGCTATCGCTTGTATTAATGATCAATAGATGGAGCTTTACCAAGACCTCCAAACAAGCGTATTTGTTTACATAAACATCAGAGTCAATATTCACTGTCTCTTTCATTTTGCTCCACCTCAGATCAGCTGACTTTCAAGCTGATTTGTCTCATCAGTGAGGGATAAAGTTGCAGAAACTAGACTTAAATATGTCAGAATCTGAACTGATATGCAAACCCATATAGCTATCTAGTTTGATAAGCATGAATTTTAAGACACCTAAGTGTCTACAAACTCATACCTACAAACTAGATAGCTTTCATAAGCTGGGTCAGTATTTAGGTCTAGTTCTAGACTTCTATCCCTCACTGATAGTGAATAGCTTCGAAATCAACTGATCATGTGGAAGAAAACTGAAAAGGTACATTTATGAATATTGACAACAACAGTTTTATATCGTAAAACAAACTACGCTTGTATTAATGATCAATAGATGGAGCTTTACCAAGACCTCCAAACAAGCGTATTTGTTTACATAAACATCAGAGTCAATATTCACTGTCTCTTTCATTTTTCATAAATGTACCTTTAAAGTTTTCTTGCAATGATATAGATTGCAGAAGCTTTCATTATGTGGAGAATCTGAACTGATATCAGACCCATATAGCTATCTAGTTTGATAGGCTGAGTTTGAAGACATTTAGGTGTCTAAAAAATTCATGCTTGCAAACTGATAGAAACGTTTTGCATAAATGCTTGGAGTTAATATTGATCATATATATATATATATATCAGTTTTAACAATAATTTTACTTAATCATATATTTATTAAGAGAAAGACAATACTTTATGGACCTTTGAAGAGAGAATTAAGGAAAAGATTAATTAAATGCTTTGTGTGAAGTATATTATTGTAGAGTTATAAAACATGGACAATGAGTAATAAAATACGGAACAGATTGGAAGCTTTTGAGATGTGGTCATGAAGAATGAAAAAAATCAGCGGGATGAATAAAATAATAAATGAAGTTTTGAATAGAATAAATGAAAAAAGAAGATTGATTGAGGAAATTAGAAATGAAAAGAGAATCTGGATTGGATATATATTGTATCGGTCGGTTTTGTCTGTTCATTTAATAAGATCTAGCATCTAGGCAAAAGTACCTAGAGTCCAATCATGCGCAAGATACATAAGTCAGGAACACTCATGAACTCTGCCCTATTTGCCTATTTTCCAGATCTAACAACTTATGAGCAACAATTCCGATGATAACGATCTAATTTATTTCTCACTGCCGGCATCACAAAGCCGTGACACAAAAAGACTCTAATTTGAATTTATTCATGTATAGAATATTATTATTAGCGAGATTCTATCATCTAGTGAATTAAACCTTTTATATAACATCAATATTATTACTATTCAATAAATGAAACAATGACTTTGATATTTAGAAATATATATAAGATTTATTAAGTTAACTTGAGATATATATATGATTACGTTATTTGTGTCAAAATACAAATAAAAATGGGTATTTATCTCCCTTAGACGACATTAACCCCTCTTACAATACTATAAAATGATGATATTTATTCAAATTATGCTGCAATAACAAATAATTTATCGCTTTGTTCTAATGTGGCTATTTATACGTCAATAATTAACAGATTACATGGTATACCTAAGACTTTTAATAGCGCTGGATTACAGTTATTTAAAGTTCTTTAAATCCACCATTAATATAACAACAGCACTCACACCAATATATAAGATTATTGAGTTTGATGGCAAACGGTAATTATACTCGACTACTAAAAAAAATAAATATTCGCATTTGCGAAATAAGAATGTATGTGGGAAGCTAATTTAGGAAGCACTCACTGTGGCAGAAACAGCGCATATGAAAATATGAATGAGAATATAAAAATGACAATCCATTTAGCATAAGCGGTACGTGTATGATGGCAATGAAGAGATTCATTCTAAGATCAAAGAAGGTGCTTCAGTTTACGGATAAAGAAGGTGACTCTCTGCAAATGTTGGCAGGGTCAGGTCACAAACAAAGAGTGCGCTTTATTGAATTGCCATAGGCTGGACTTTTGCCAGAGCGGATCCTATACAATGATATCTAGCGCCGAAGAAGTCCCAAGGGGTTTACAAACCTTGTCCTTGGAATTGGAAGTAAAAATAGACGTGACTCGGGTTTTCCGATACGCCCGGGAAACGAAGCACAAATATATAACTAAAGGCCAGTATACACGTAACGCTTGAATTAATATAAATATATAAACTTAAAACTAAGAAATAAAGAATTATTACCTATCTTTATTGATAAAGACCCAGCATACCGGTATGATTTGATTTACTAGGTGGATATGGGATAAGTAAAATTAAAGCTAATATAATAGCTCATAGAACTAGAGGATTTCCCCCCTTTCCCTTTTATTACTTTAAATTACACATAAAGCTTCCCTCAACATATAACTAATACAAATCTTTGGTTTTAAGTGCTTTCATAAATACCTTACATATTATTAGATATATATAAAGTAGGTGGTGGTTAATGATTTCAAGAAGATAATATTGATTTAATTCATATAAGTACATTGATTTAATTCATATAAGTATATTTAAAGTTTTTAGAAGTTGGCTCTATTATTTAATTAATAAAAAAAAACATTTCTAAGAAAACAGATTTTTGCTCTGTTTTTCAAAATAACATTGTACAATAATTATCTGATTGTTTTTTATTTTACTTTCCCAGACTCGCAGGCATCCACTGTAATAAGAATAATATTTTTTTTTCTTTTTCTTTTATTAAAAACTAGATTAACCACCCTCTGAAAAGTAAGGAAGGGGTTTTTTTTGTAAAAAAGATAACGTAGGCATTTGCGATTCTGGGGAAAATTATCGACATATAATTTAGTATACGAAAACATAAAATATAATAATGAAAATAAAAATATTGCCGCATAGACGTGAAATTAAAAAATAATAATTGTTCAGGAGAGGTTTAATGTAGGAGAGATTACTGCTAAGTTATATATAGAGAACAAAGTACATTTGACTAACAAGGTAAGAATTTTTAACAAGGTAAGAATTTACAAATTGGTTAATTCATAATTAATATTAATTTTACAAGGAAGGCTTTACAAAGTGTTTAAAGAAACAGATAGGTGAGATTTGAAATTATGCAATGTAAATTTACGAGTCTAGCAGCATTTGAAATTGTTACCGCTGTACAAACTTGGCTGTTCTTTTGATGATGTTCAGATTTCCCTCGGAGGACTAGATCTAGTTTGACGAGCAGTTATTCAGGCATGTAGTAAGTTCATTATTCAACAAACAGGCATATAGTTATAGTTTATGAGTATCGGGATCCTGGGCGCAGATTTCAGGGAGGGCCATCTCGAACGGCAAGAAAGGTGAAGTGGATTTAATCACGACACATTGGAATCAAATGAGCATGGATTTATTTGGCAACTGCTTTCATTGACTTTTTTAGTTTTTTTCTTTCTGGTCAAAAATTAGCCCATTTTATACTATGCCCCGGTATTTGTGGAATGCTTTCTTGATTGGTTATCGCTAATCATTCACTAATCTCCTACATAAGCTTTACCCATTGTGCTGGAAGATGCCATTGTTAGATAATATGTATTCAAACCGAAATTAATTTGATAACAAATGTTTATGACAAAAGTAAATCAATTAGTTTAGTTTCTAATTTTAATTTTAGAGAAACTTTTAATTAAAGTTATTTTAGAAGATTAAACAAGACTAAGTTTCTTACCTTTAATTATTTTGACTACTTACAATGGCATCTTCCATCTTGGATTTAAAAATAAAAGTATAGTTTAATAGCAAAAATAATTTAAAAGACAAAATTTTATAGATTGTCATATAACAAACTTTTTCTAGTAAATATTTGCTCAGTAGGTTTGTCTCTACAATATCTATATACATCTGAGTCGCAATTACTAAATAATTGCTATAACTTTTATAATTTTTAAAAAATACAGAAAATATAATATAGTTTGGTATTATAAGTTTGTTACAATTATTCCTCCGTTAGCTATTGCGTATACGTATGTATTCGCTACGCACGTATTCCCCTTTTAAATACTATATTTATTATTTTTCTTGTGTTTAAATTCAGATATCTACGCATATATCTTCGTTAAGAAATATGTTAATTAATATATCAAGAAGGGGAAAAATAAACAACAAAAAAAATGTGTTAGTGAGCAGAATATATACACAAGAGTAGGGTTTGAATTTGGCTAGGTAGCGGAAGATTTGAGGTGAGCTGTGAAGCGCAATCTGAATGTTAGATTCCGCTTCAATATTAAGAAGAAACTATAGTATAGTGAGAGATATTTTGGAGAGAATGGTGAGTAGGAACAAGAAGAAAGGGTGGAAAAGGTTGACATTGTTGGATGATTTATGAGATGGAAAGCATTAGGTGGAATTGGACAATGAAGAGAAAGGAGTGGAAAAATGGATAAGTTGGTGATGTGACTACTCTCTGGACATGCCCATGAGACAAAATATTATTGATGATGTTACATAATTAGCAACTGATTTATTATTTGCTAGATCACACACATAAATACACACTAAATATATATATACTTATATTGAAACGATAACTTTCCAAGCCCCTATCGTTTCACCATCAAACCTAATGACACTCTCATCTGTGCTAAGTTCGAACCTATTTAAATGTTAATAAATCTAAAATTCGTTCATGTCTGTATAAACAGTATTATATATTTGCGTGTGAACCAACGCTATAATTAGATAGGATTAGTAAAATTATAGCGTACTAAATTTATTTAATATTTCTAAAAATATTCGTTATATTATTTAAGTTAAGTGTAAATTATTAATTTTGTTGTTTAATATTGTAATTTCGTATGTGGATATATAATCTGTGCTATATAGAAGAAAGACATGATTTAAAATATGTAAAAGCCATTATCTAAAAATACTATTAAATGTTTCTTTAAAAATTATTAAAAGATTTCTTGTTTTAAATATATTTCAGGGAAAAGTTTCTCGAAAATATATTTAAAAGCTATATCAAAATATGTTTGTAAATTATTTTTAATAAATATGTTAAAAATGTTTTCGTTTTAAAAAAATGTTAAAAAGTTGTTTTTAAATAGAAAGAGTTTCTATTATATGTAAGATTAAAAATAAAAGCTGGTCAAGTAATTAAAAGATTTTTGATTGTAAACAAGTGTCATTAACGACCACACCTGGAATTCGTAAAAAGTAAAACTAGTTGAAAATTTACTAATTAAAATCTCCTTAGATAAGAGTAAGTTATTTTAAAATCTAAATTGGACAATTGTTTGCAACGAAAAATCTTAATTATAATAGCTTATGGAATGTTTCTAACATAAGTTATCTAAGATTTTAAAAATCTGGATTGTAAAATTGAAAAATATTTAATTAAATTCCTGAGTTTAGTGAGTCTTGAGGCGATAGATTCCGATAAGGAAAAGATATAAATACTCTGTATTTTTAACAAGGAGGAGAGCCATATTGTTAGTGAGAATTGCAGCCAGTCTTCACAATTGTTAATGTTTAACATGTCCGGCTAAAAGCGGGCATCTTGTTGCTGTTACTCCGCGGGAGAACGGGGTTTCTCTCGTCGAAATGCCTAAACCACCATCATGCCGATAGAAGAGACAAGCCTAACATAATGGGAAAGATGATGCCACCAGCCGCCGAGTAAAATTCACCAAAACTACAGCCAAGAACTTGCAGTCCAGATCAATAATACTGGTACCGTTTTATTTTTCAAACCGCAGAGCTCTGTGTAATTCTGTGTAAATGTAAATAATATCTATCTAAGTTAGCTAACTTTCTTTTTAAAATAATGATAAAGCTAAATGTAATCAAAACTTAGAATCCATTCAATATTTTAAATATGTCAATTGCTATCAAAATTTAATATGTTAAAGTTTAAATAATCTGACATTTATATTTTCCTTTCATTTAAAGTACATTATAAGCGTCTAATTTAAAGTTATATCACTGCGGTTGTGTCTATATTTCTTTGCTTATTTTATTTTAAATGCTTATTATATTTCATATGCCAATATTTCGAAACAGTGAGCATTTAATTTCACGTATATTTTAAGATATTATTTGAAAATCTTCGTATAATTTGTTTGTAGCGTCAACTTTCTGCACTGTTTCGAAATCCTATTTTTTTATTATTTAAATGATTTAATATGCGAAATGTGGCTCTTTTGATCAACCAGTTAAAAACTTAACCTTATAGTTTTATTTAGAATTAAATTTAGCCTTGATCATATTTATAAGTATATTTGACATTTAAATTCTTAAGTCCATAGAAATATACTTTCCCTCCTTAAATATTTATTATCTATAAGTAACTTAATAGATCGAACATGTCAAAGTACAGATGTAGTAATATCCCCTTTTGTAGCATAGACGTTTATTACCAGGCTACACAAGAGTTGGTCCCAATTTGATAGAGCTAATATGCTATTAACTCGTATTTCATAGTATGAAATATACTATTCTTTGCTTGGCGGATGTGATATTATTTTATAAAAATATTCTCGTTTTGCTGCTATACGTAATATACGTATCTCAAGATGGAGCCACGGCGTTGCCAGCACATCTTCTCTTATAGGATAGAGCAGTAGCGAAGCCTGAGCCAAGGCCAGGTTAGCACGTAAGACCCCCGCCATTCCTGAACACAATATTCCTTTTCAAGCAGCATTGCGATCGGTTACAGGGTACCGGCGTTTGTCGCAAGAACCCTGAAGTTATTTCATCCATCCGCAGAGCGACTTTTCCTATTATTGTTTACCTGTGCCATAGCGCATTGGTAAAATCTTATTTCAGCCAACTCTCCCACCTTTATACAACGCTTTCAGCATTCTGAAATTTTCTCTCGAAAGCCATGTTCGATCGATCATTACTTGAGCTGGTTTATGCACTCGTTATTAAATTATATTGTATATTTTAGTAAATGAATTCATGATCAAAGTTTAATATAATTATTTATATACCAGCCACAAATGTAATAGGATTTGGTTTAAATAGATTTATAGACATAACGTAGTGATTGATTATGTATTAATTGTAAAGCAACTCATAAGATGGGCACATGTTAAACTCATCTATGAAATTTAATGATTACTTATGTAAAGTGAATTTGAATTGTATATAAAAAGAGAATGTGTTCTCTTATCCACCCAATGTTTGTACATTCGACGCTGAAATGTGTAAAACTTATCAATTTCATGCCAATTGTAAATAAATATATAATTAATTTAATGTATTTCGTTCTCTGTTTCGTTATTGATCTAATTCAATCCAATTCTAATTACTATTTATAGCCTATATATGTGAAAACTATGCATTAAGTTAAATTAGATTAGTGATCTATTTTAGTCAATTAAGAACCTCTCTTTTAATTATAAGAGTCTCATTGCTTCTCCGTGACCTATGTCGGCCGTGTGGAAAGAGGTATACTACGTGTAATTTCAAGGTGGTCATTCGTAGGGTCTTGAATCTTGGAATCCTGGCTTACGAGTTGAAGTGCGGTCAGACTCGGGATGTTATAGTCCTAGTCTGGTCAGCTTCGGTCTCTTTTGCTTGGATTCTGAATTCTGTTACGCGAATGTACAAACTTGACTGTTACAATATACACACACAATACAAAATATATCTATAAAATTGATCAAAGTGAACAAAGCAATAGAAACTGCACACAGAAATAGAAAAACCCAACTTACTACTCCTGGAGGTGAATGAATAATGAGTTTGGGTACACCGATATCTTGAGCTGTTATAGATAGGCCTGCAAAAAAATTGAAAACAATTTAACATGCTGAACTATATAACAACTTAATCTTTAAAAAAAATAAAAGTATGCATACAAATATCATTCTAGAATCCATATACATATATTGTTATGGTCATAAACATTTCATGATGGATTAGCATATTCACCTATGATGCCTATAACCTAGGTTCAAACCCTGTTAAGTTAAAAGGAGAAAATTTTTTCATGCTCTAATCAGGCTTAGAATAATGGCCCATATTCAAACCAGCTCTCATGAAAATTGACTAGTAAGTAAATATATAGTTATTTTTTAACTAGAAAATACAACAAAGATGACAAATTGTCTGAATTCTCACTACCCCATAGCTAGCAAGACTGGAAAATACTATTACTCCACTGTTACCCTAATGCCTTTGTCATGTGATGCATTTTAATGGCAATTTTATTTTTTTACTTCACTTTATATATATATTAGTTAATCACAATCAAAAAATATTTAAGAATACAGGTATTTATTAAACCAAAATTAAAGATAAATATACTTTATATTTTACCAGATATAGGTTGTTGGCAGTAATTATTTTTAATGGATACATTTGAAAGATAAAAAAAAAATTTAGTCTATGACACGTTTTGAATTAATATAGGCAAAAATATTAGCTCAATTACTTTTAGAACAACTCTTTGTAATATGCATTTACATTTCCTAAATATAAATGGCAAAATTTACTTACAGAAGCTATGAAATTGCCACGACTCTTTATGGATATGTAAAATGGACTGAATACCATTTTTTTGTCGGTGTTTGTGAGTTAAGTACTAGACTACATGTTTTCCTAATTTCAAACTTCCAATCCATCATTTAAATTCCTAAAATGTGCATACATAAGTGATCCACTTCAATCTTGTTTTGGTTAGTATTCCATTATGTTCTATATTCCAATGATAATAGCTTAGAATTTTCTTTTCTCATACAGTGTCATCAGCAATTATAAATAATTAAGCTAGATTTATCTATGCAGTTCAAGTATTGTTTTCAGGTAAACTTTCACTTTCTAAGCAATAATATCATTGAAACTACATTATGTTCTTAATCAATATCCTTTCCTCATCCAATTTTTTTTTCCTAACAGAATATAATATATCATTAAAAATCATATAGACTGCTTTTTGCATAAAACTGAAAACTAATTTATTTTCTCACCAGATATTGTAATCCTTTTCCAAAGAAAATTTAATTTAATACACTGTACAGGCTTACACACACCTGCACATATAATGGAATATATAAGAGATTCGAACTCAGACTTTCACATGACCCTCAACTCTTCATGCCATCTCCTAAGGCTGACCCAACTGATCACACACATGTTGAACAGTTAAATAATCACCAATATACATATTTCATGATCAACCAACAATCATCAGTTGGTCCAGATTACTATCTCCACACATATATATAATCAGTGGTCCGCTTGGGTAGGATGACAACCTTGGCATTAATGTGGGCTTTGAACATTCCATCATCAGATTTTCAATGAAAATGGATGGCTGTAAAGTTGTGGGTTGGAGTAGTTTGAAGCCTGTCCATTAAAGTATGAAGATTGGCTATCTTAATATAAAGATGAGCACTGATTGTATATATGTGTGGAGATTTTAATCTGAACCAACTGATGATTGCTGGTTTAGCATGAAATATGTATATTAGTGATTATTTATCTTTTCAACATGTGTGTGATCAGGTGGGTCAGCAATATGAGATAGCATGGAGAGCTGAGGGTCGTGTAAAAGTCTGAGTTCGGATCCCTGATATATTACATTATATGTGCAGGTATGTGTAAGCCTGTACAGTGTATTAAATTACATATTGAAACATAGTGCATTAAAAGTTCTGCCCAACCCTCGCATATGTATGTAAATGAATTATTCTCGGGTACGAGAAGTCAGAATGACTAACGCCAACATGGATAGGATGAGAACTTTGGCACGAACATGGACTCTGAATGTTCCATCATTAGATTTTCAATGAAATGGATCGCTGAAGAGTTGTGGGTTGGAGCAGTTTGAAGCCTATCCATTAAAGAATGAAGATTGGCTATCTTAATATAAAGCTGAGCACTGATTGTATATATGTGTGGAGATAGTAATCTGGACCAACAGATGACTGCTGGTTTAGCATGAAATATGTATATTGGTGATTATTTATCACATGTATGTAATCAGTTGGGAATCAGCAATATGAGATAACATGGAGAGTTCAAAGAAAATTTAAAAACCCTTAAAAAAAATAATTGAATGGTTTTACTGCTCGAGATTTTGTAAGAAGTTCCAGTTCCAGAATTGGAATCAATTCAAGGACTTTATGCTTTAGAGTTTGACACTACCACTTCATTAAATCATACAAAACAATTTTTACTATTATTAACTGAAACATTGATCTTACTGCTTTGGAATAAATGTCAGTTGCTAAAATATAATCAGTAAATATATCTGTTACAACAAAACAAACATAGCAATTCCTAAATCTATGTGATCATCGGACATTACCATGTTTGATTTTTCATTCCCTGTTGAAAGGTAGGTTTTGACAAATTAAATCAATACTTCCTGAATAATCATTCCTTGTTGGAAAAGAGTGATGTTAAATTGGTAGCTTTTTTTCTAGCTACTGATATCATAATAAATATTTCCGTTATCACAGTAGATTAATCACCACTTTTTATGCTAAAATTATAAAAAAAAATTTAATAATGTGCACTGAAAGATGGAAAAGTTCTCAACAAAAAAAAAAGACAGGCAAAAAATATGGAATATCACTTTGTTCTCTTTTGAAAGACAGAAAAATAAAGTAAACTGAAAGATAAAACTTATTACTGGTAATAATCCGTCACGCACGCTACCTCCATAAATACAATTTAATCTAGTACTTCAGTATTTAATGAGTCCTTTATATTAATAAGAAGAGTCCTAAAGTAAATAAGACATGCTAAATGATTTACTCAACAATTTCGATTAAACATATAAATTGAAATAATAGAAAGAAATTTTATGTCTCAATCTTATTATTTTGTTAAATTTTTTTTCATTCCTTTTAAATACCAGAAATATTTTTAAAAACTTTAAATTTACCTATAACGCCACCTATATTATTCCAATCTTTGTATGTGAAGAAAATATTTTCTAACCGCGACAACTTCATTCTAAAAAAGAAAATTAACACAATTTAAGAATATGCATACAAATACACATTAAAATAAAATAAAATGTATAATTTCTGAAGACCAGAATCACAACTGCAAAACATCAGATGTAATAAAAATAAAAACATCTAACAATTTATTACTTGAAAGTTTATAAAAAGTTCAAGCATTAGAAATAAAAGAGGTAGATCCACAATCTGCTACTCTATCATTGCATATATCATGCAATTCAAATAATCAAATGGTCTATTCTCTGGAGTTCATAAAACGGCTTGAGGATTGGAAGTAACAGATCTGGAGTTATGAACCATGTATTTGACTTACAGTTTGCCACTTTTCCACCACGCTAAACTCAGATATAACAAAATATATTAACAAAAATATTCTAAGAGTCTTTGCCTTTGATAGATTGAATCTTAACTTTTAATACAGCAAAATTAAAGTGAATATTCTATAAAAATATTATGAAATGCTGATAAATAAAATGAAACACATAGCAAAGGCAATCTTTACAACTATTATAAAAACAAGAGAGGATTTGAACCCAGACTTTCAAGCTCCCTTCATACATCCACTCCATCTTTTATAACCAATGCACATGTCTACATACATATGAAAAAGATAAATGATCTCTATATATGACATGCTAGACCAGCACTCATCAGTTGGCTTGGATCGCCATTTCTCACACATATATATAATCCAGTGCTCAATTTATATTAAGATAACAAATCTTCAAACTTTAATGGATAGACTTCACTCTTCTCCACTCTACAGTCATACATATCATTAAAAATCTGATGTTGGCATGTTCAAAGCTCATGTTTGCTGATATTGTTGTCATACCCATGTTGACAGTAAGTCATTCTGACCCCTCACATGTAGAAGCTTAAGATCATTTAAATACACAGAAGAGGGATGGGCAGGCTGAATCTGTATTATTTAAATACAATTATAGTATTAAATTAGATGTAATTAGAGGGGACTTAAACCCAAACTTTCAAGTTCCCTTCAATCATCTGTTCCAGCCTTTGTCATATTCAAGTCTTTCATTTTGTAAATGTTTTACTTTAACAATTAATTAAAACACAATGAAATAATCACTCTAATTATTTGTCAAATGAAAATTAAAATTCATTTTATATTGTTATCAATTATTACATATATTATCACATTATGTATACTTTCAACCATTAGCAATCCAATATAAGTTTAATCCTATTGTTTCAATTAATAACTTCTATTCTCCACATCATTCTTTCAACTTTTCTCATGAAGTCTATTTCTAGATTTTTAAAAATCTCTTGAAATCCAATTTAAAACTTCAATTATCCATCTACTATCATTTCTTCTAGCAATATATCCAGCTCAGTTCCATTTCAGTCCCTTTTAATTCTTTCAATAATGACAATATCTCTTGTTCTCTCATTATGTACTACAATTGTGATGCCTTCTGGTAACTCCCAGCATTTTCCATACTTCAGTGTGTGACTTGAAGTTTTTGTACTGCTCTTTTGTAAAGTACAAAATCTCATAGCCATTACATATATATACTGTAAACAAAAATGAGAGCAATGTGAAAGTTTTATTACATGCCCGAACTTCGGTTGCCAAACATGTAATGGAGGAAAATGAACAAGAGAAAGACTATTTATATGCTCTAGCTCTGAATGCCAAATTTTACCAGTGTAAAAATGAGAACATGAGAATTCCTCTTGCTAATGCCCCAAGTCTTTGAGCAAGCTAAATCTGTAACAGTACAAAATGAAGATTTTTAATAAATCTGTTTTTATCATAAAATAATGACACAATGAATACTAAAATCTTTAACAAAATAAATTGATCATATGAACTGTTTAACTACTAAACATCACATAATCACTGTTTCTTATGCTTGCTCATGACTGTCATTAAACAGGCAAAACTCTCCATACAGTAATGCCACTCAGTGCAAGCCAGAGTAATTAATGGATGTCAGAAGGCTTATGCATAAAATCCCTATCTAGTGCCTACTCATCCAATATCCCCAGACTAGTTTCTGGCTGAGCTTGGATTGAAAATATTTTTGTGTTTTCAATTTCATTCTTATAGATTTGTAGTTAAATAGAGATAAAAGTTGGCTGCTGGAGAGTTGCATTAGATCCTAAGGTCTAGGTGCAGTACTCTCAGATCCAAGCCTCCTCACTGACAAAGGTCATAAGCCAAAAACTAGTCTGGAGATATTGGATGAGTAGGCACTCGATACAGATTTTATGCACAAGCCTTCGGGCATCCATTGATTACTCTGGCTTGCACTGAGTGGCACTACTGTATGGAGAGTTTTGCCTGTTTATGAACTGTTTAATTTTTACATGCCCTATGAATTCTATAAAGCTAAAATTTACAATAGTATTAATTGTAAAAGGTCAAATTTGTAATAACGTAAATAGGCTAGCTAAAAATAATTGTGATGTATAAGTTAAATAAATCAAATCTGTAATGGAATAAAATGAGCAAAGGTTAAGCAAGCTCTATTAATAAAATAATTAAAAATCTATATTGATATGTTTAAAATTTATTAATATTTATATATTAGATAAATATCAAGCAGACTGTACACCAATATTGTCTACACAATATAAAATAATGTATTTGAAAATTGTGACAGATATATTAATCAAGTTTATAATAATATTCATTCATAAATAACCCTTTTATTACTATGTGGTAAGTTTATACTATATTCAAGAATAAATAGTTATTAAGCTTAATGATTGTATAAAATTTTATTATAATTTATAACTAGCTCTTATACCAATGGATGTTCATAAATACATTAGGCTCACTTTTAATCACTACTGAACCATGGTACAATTGCTAAGCAGATTTTATATGCTTGTTTGCAGTGAGATTCTAAATTATGATTGCTATATCATATATCTATTAATCTAAATAAGACTCTTAATTCAAATATGACTATCAATAAATTTATTTACAAAATTTATAAAACAATTAATAAATATGCTATAATAATTTAATATATCATAGAATATTACCTGTTTGAACTTACAAGATGGTGCCAAATATCAGACAGAACCAAATCACAGGAAAATATTTATCTATCTATTGTCTTCAATAGACAATATAGATATATAAATCAAAAGAAAATATGGTAATAGTATGAATACTGAACCCTACTGTCTGATGGTGCTGTTTTTACAAAACGCATATCGATATATCATTTTAGCGGTCTTAACTTATGGCTGACAGTACGAGGTGTTTTTTGAGCTGTAGCAGGCTACTTGAGGGCGATGTATTCTACGATTACTTAACGAAATACTATGCCCATTGCATTGCGACAGTATTCGTCAAGTGAGCGCTCTTGAACTCTCGCTATGGTCTGATTTGATGGTGGCCTGTTTGAAAGAGACAAAACTCTGCAAAAATTCATTGTCGGAAATCTTTTAGAAAGCATAGTGGAATTAGTATTCCATATTAAGAATTGTCATGTCATCACACATGCTTCCCTATGCTTTTGAACTGCACACAACTTGAAATAGTTCTTTTTAGCAGAATTTTTTGTGATTTTACGCGCAAATGCTCGTTTATGCGTGAATCTGTGCAAAAACTGTCAAATGTTGTCTGCAAGTTGTCTGAATTGGTCGAAGCTGAGTGAATTGCCGGCCGGCATGCACAATATTGTGTTTTCCCAGAAAAAAAACTTCCTGCAAGCGTACCTATGTAGTTTTGCGTAAGGAAAGTCGGTTTGAAGGCTCCAAAATCCCATTACAGCTTTGAGGCTTCCCTGTTATTTTATTTGTGTTACTTTGGGCTGCTGTTTTTTATGCCCCTGAAAATGGTGTTGTTTTTTTTTTACTTGTTTTGCTTCACAAGTTGTCCAAAGTTTCGTTTCTTTTTGATTCAATAAATTATTTTATGGGAAAACTTGTTGTTTTTGTTGTTCACATGATTATAAAGTAAGTAAATAATATTTGATAAGTTTCATTAACAGTTAAAGTAGATAATATTTTATTATACTAAAAAAAAAAAGTGTTTAAGAGTTTATTCAAAAGGCCCCACCAAAAAGAATAAAATAAAAAACTGTGTGGTAACATAATAAAATGTTCAAAAAGAAAATCCAAAAAGAAGTCGATAATTAAAAATCAAAACAAACCTTCCCCGCCACTCCACCTCCTTCGGCTTAAAAAAAAGTGTTAGTTAAAAATGAACTGTTTATGTCTTTTTTTAAATTTAAAAGCCCAAAAAATTAAGGAAAAACTTTTCGCTATCATATAAAGCTTTCTGTAGCGTAAAGATTTGAAAAAAAAAAAAACCGCCTCGTAATAAACTAACTAAAAAAAAAAAAAGACAATTCAAAATCAAAACAACCCCTCTCACCTCCACCCTCTAAAAAATCAAGTGTTGGTTTAATTGTGAAGACTTTCAGCAAATCAAAACATCAACCAAAAAAAAAAGATAAGTTAAAAGCAATCGACCAACCCCCTTCCACCATCTAAAAACAACAAAGTGTTTGTTACCATATTTTTGTGTAAACAAACCGAGGGAGCGTTAATCGATAATTTAAAATCAAACCAACACCCCTACACCATCTAAAAACAAAGTGTTTGTTTCTTTAAAAAAACGGACCAAAAAAAAAACATGTGAAAAAAAAATTTGGTTTACCATAATATTATGTAAAGAAACCTATGGACAGTTAGTCATTAATTTACAAACAAACCAACATCCCTAGACCATCTAAAAACAAAGTATTTGTTTATTAAAAACAAAAAGAAAAACCCGGGTGGAATAAAAAAAAAACTTTGGTGGTTTACTGTCGCCGATGGAAAAAAATTAAAAACCGGTTGAAAAAAAACTTTTACAGTAATATTATGTAATAAAAAAAAACTTTGGTGGTTTACTGACACCAACAAAAAAATAAAAACCGGTTAAAAAAAAAAATCTTTTACCGCAATATTATGTAAAAAAACAGACAGCCCATGAATCAGTATATTGATGTGAACTGGGCAAAAAAGAGCGCCATTAGATGGTAAGGTTCAGTATTCATACTATTACCAAAAATATTAATTCATTAGTTTGCCCACTGAGCATTTATCAGAAAACAAAACAAATTAATATTTAAAATCTATTATGATTATTTAAATATAAATTTGGAGTTAAGATTTTCTTTTAAAACAAGTAATATTAAATCAAAATACCTACATAAATATACAACCTGCTTCATCAAATGGCAAGATACTGATCAATGTATATACACAAAAGTTTGAGTCTTTTAATTACTTTTCATGAAAAAAATTCATAAAGAAAATCCAGGAAATATTTTGAATATAGCAATTTCCAAGAATTTGTTTCTTTTAAAACATCTAGTTTATTTAGAAAAAACAATTCTTAACATTTTCTAGCAATATTTTATACTGTAGTTACTGTTAAGTAACAATTATTTATCTTTTTTAAAAAATGATTTAGTGGTTATTTAGATTCCCAGTTATTCTACTTAAAATTATAAACCTTAACAATGACCATAAATTTTCTTGGTTAGAAACAAATATATAAAAGCGTAATATATCAATTCACATAGCAAGTTAAACTTTTCCAGCCTTTTTAAAAACTTAATTATTCCATTCAAATTATTATATTTTATCCTTGGCAAATTATTAATTCATTGGCACTTAAGATACAGGCATATATGTATACTTGATTTTAAATAAGCATTTCAAATTTTCTTAGAATGCATCAGAAAATAAATTATATTTTCATTGTTATTTCAGGTTCCTCTCAAAGACTAAGTTGTCTTTGAAGCAAACATCAATTTCCTATTTATAATTCCATTCTACTATAGTTCCCATAAGACATTAAATATAGATCATGTTTATATAGTCTAATTGTAAGAGTCCACTTAAAATCATGGGTTTATATATCATTTGTTTTTTGATATAATTTTTGAAGTAACTACTTAGATACTGTTGTTATTAATAAATTCAAAATGTACACATTTTACTTAAAAGATAAATGCTGCGATTTAATTAGAATTCATTTGAATAAATCAGTATCCCAAACAATGTCTTCTTTTAATTTCAACACAAGAACATTTTAAAATAAAAATAAAATAATTTTACTACTGCTTTCTTAAAATAAAATAAAAAATACATTGTTTGTTTAATCAAAAGATTATTACATTTAATATATATATATTTAAAATAAATGTTTTTTAAAAACTTGCACAATTTAAAATTTATACAATAATTTCATGTTTAAACAATAATCTAAATATGCATACACATATATGTATACATACATGTAAAAATGTAACTGATTTACCCTAAACCTATTGTTTTTAAAATCTATGAAGACAAAATATTACTGTAGTCATTATCAAAATATATACATCTTTAAATTTATAAGTAGTTTTGTAATATTTTATGTTAGATGCATATTATTTTTAAAACAAAATAATAAAAGCAAATCATGAATTACTTTGTATTTTGGGTCCATCTGTAATAACATCAAAATTAAGGCAAAACATCACTTAAGGATTTTAAACATTTATTGAGATACAAAATCATGATAATATTATATATATATGATAATGCCTATTTAAAGTCTAATACAGTACGATACAGTATATATAACATATCAAGGACTTAATCATAACATTTAAGCTTTAAACATTAAATAATAGATTAAAAACACTTTAAATTAATGCTGTGCAATCATTATCAATTGTATACAACAAAAATGGCTACATCTTATCATTTATACTTCATGAACTTTAAAATTAGTGCCTTGTTTAGTAGGCATATTACTTCTCTAGTAATAAAACAGCATCTATTCTTCTTTTCTCCATTTAATATTTTACTTTATCTAAATGAAATACAAATTTTCCATTGCACTCTCTCATAACAATTGATGTTCTTTAAATCTTTCTCAATGAATACAAAACTCCTCAATACGTACTATCTTAATGTTTTTTCTTTTAATTAATTTTGCAATTCTAATGAACACAGTAAAATATTTTATTCCTAATCTTATCATTTCATTTGCAAATTTACATAATTCTCATTTCTAATTTTTTTAATGTAATTCTTTGTTTGAAATTGTTTTTATCTTTTTTGTACTACTTTCATTTATTTTAATCGTATCTATAATTTCAAATTCTTTTTTATCATTAAAATCTGTTTCACAATTTTCCCTTCCTTATTATCAATTTAATTTTTTCATATCAACCACCCCAATATTTTACATATTTTGAAAATTTCCTATTGCTCCTTCCTATATTGTTTATGTCTTAATTTTTTTAACTCATTCATATTTTATTCACTTTCATCTCTGCTTTTTTCTCACTAAATATTCCATTTTTATTTTCTGTTTTTTTTTTTGCATTTTCTATTGGTAATTACTATCATTCCATCTAATTTTTTCTCTTCTAAGCAATTTTCAGCAACTTTCCTGATTCTATAACAAGTTTTCATAATCAAAAAAATATTGACATTCAATGTTTCTTTAATATTTAATTCAGTTTTTTAAGTTTACTATTTATATATTATCAATTTTTAATTTGTATCTTTCTCTTCATATATAAGTAAAATAGTTTTTAAAATAACCAACTTCAGGATAGTCTTTCATAAGAGTAGTAATCTTTCACTTTCTTGTATTGTCTATTTCATTTATGATATATAAAAAAATGTTATTTCAATGCTAAAATAAAACAATTTTTTATAATTTCTATTTAAAATATAAAAGCCCTTTGCATATATCTGTTGAACATTCAATAACATTTCCTCATGCCAATCTTCAATTTTGTCTAGTGTTTTTAAATGCCTCGGATATTCATCATAAATGCCTATCATTTTATCTAGAAATGGAAAGCCGTCTCAGAGAGAAAAAAAAGATTGCATTTTAGCTTTTATATTGTTTATTTAGAAAAATATTGTGTTTAAATACCATACACATAATTCTTATATTGAGATATTGTACATATACTTGTGTGCAAATATATAAATGTTTGATATGTAATGATGTTATTCATGAATATATTAGGTTAGATTTCGATGATTGTTGACATCTCTTAAAAATTTTTTTTATAGTTATTCTAAGAGAAGCACAAATGAGTATTTACAAAATACTGCATGTGAAATTTAAGATATGAGCAGATCCTTTGTGTGAAAGCAAATTATTTTAAGTAATGTTATTATACTTGTTCGGAAGCCTTTATAAAAATAAATATGTTGCCTGTATAAATCCCTACAGTAATAAAAGTTATGATGAAATGATAGCATTAGTTTTCAGTGATAAGAGTCCTTATGATGAAAACAGCATTTTGAAAGAATACATAAAAGATTACTTTTCAATATTAACCTTGTGATTTGCAATGAATAAGCTGATGACTGTTGAGATGGATACCCTCAGAATGATTAGCACTTATGGCATTTCAAAGTTATGTTATTGCTTAGTGCAGGGATGCCCAACCCGTAGCTCGCGAGTCACATGTGGCTCGCGCAACGGTTTAATGTGGCTCACATTGCACTCTTCAAGAAAAATTGATAAAATATTTTATGTTCCTTGATGCCACATGCACACACTAAAAAATAAACATTTTTACACTACAAAAGATAATGATATGCAGTGTCAGGTTTCACATTGAATAAAATAATTAAAATATACTTTTTCTGTAATTGTAATTTATATGTATGTTACCAAATTTTTAATAAATAAAATGTATTTACATTTTTTTTCTTTTTAACATATTACACCAATTTTTTTTTAGTTTGTGAATTATGTTTATAAATGTAATATGAAAAATGCAATATATAATTGTGGCTCCCCCAATTTTTTTAAATTCTCAACTGGCTCGCGTCAAGTTAAAGGTTGGGCATCCCTGGCTTAGTGTGTGTGTGAAGTGGTAAAATTCATCTATATATTCATACAATTAAAGATAGAACCTTAGCATTATCAGATATTAGTTATGTTTATCAGTCTTCTGTTGAATGGATTGTCAAAAATGATCTTTTACAATATCTGAGTTACTTCACAAAGTAGAAAAAAACGTGTGTGGATGATGAAAACATGAAGTATGTCATTCATGTATATGATATTTATCCTTATTTAGCAAGGATTTATGCATTCTTATGAAAATATATCAAAATCATACATATCAGGCATACATGTAAATCTCTAAAGATTTGTCAATACTTTATTTCAATTTTAATTATATTAAAAAAATTATCTAAAACAAATCAGGAAGTTTTTTCTTAAGATTGTATAATCATCACTATTTGTTAAAAAATAAACTGATTTTATTTATTAACTTTGCTTTCATCTTGCTTGTGTTGACAAAAGAAGTGTAGGGACAAAGTATCTATGTTATTTAACCATTATGCTTGTAAGGTACTTAAATATAAGGAATTATGGTTTACATACTATTTATTTAACTTTGATAATGAAATTTAAGTATATGTAACCATGTATTATGAAGATTAAAACTGAAAAGTATTGGTTACAACAATTGATAGATATATATGAAATGGTCTTTCCAGTAAATAATAAGTTATGGTTATTTTAGTAGAGATGCATTACCTTGATATTTGGCTTGATTCCCATTTTTAGTTGAAATAAAATATTACAAGCACATTTATACTGAAGCATTCATCAATGCATATCCATATAGATCTGACTGGGATCAACCAGATTATTTATATGTATGCTGGTTAAGACAAGCCAGTAATCAGTTTTGACCTAAATTTATTTTGGTTGATTTGTACCCACATACCCAGTCTATAATCGTTTATTATATATGCATACTCATTGGCACGATACCTAATCTAAAAATTTTATTATTATAAATATATACACTACAACTGTTAATTACTATTTAAAACCATAATCAGATCACTCGACTGAAAATAATAAACTTATGGACAAATTACTTTTTAAAGCTATTTGTTATCTAACATTCATAATATTTATATTTTACCTGTGTTCGGAACAAAATCTTTGGGTACTCTCGCCACAGTTGAACAAATATCTAATAATAAATAAAAATGTAATAAAAGAAATTATTTGATATAAATATATTTAATAAAATTATAAATATAACCATCAAAATGTTGATGGCACTTAACCCTTTTAAAATGCAGGATACAAAATCAAATCTAAAAAAGTTTCTACTTCATAAAAAAATCTAAATTTCGAATATCTATCAAGTAAGTTATCGTCATTAATTTTATATAATAGCAGAAAAAAGTAATAACCTATCGTATATATATATTCATTACCTTTCCGACGAAGTAACCAACATAACTGACGGAGAAGAACCACGACCTCCATTTCCTAAAACTTGCAAATAAGCATGAGCCGGCACAGGTAAATTACCACTATATTTTTGTTTATATTTTATATGCCTTAATTCAGCTTTAGGTTTTGGATTATACTTTTTCATATTGATTAATAATGTAAATAAATTTTCTTTTGATGTACAGTACGTAGCCGCTAAAATTTCCAATCGGTTGCTAATACATCCACAAAAAATAGAAAAAAAATTAAATTTTGTGAAGAAAATCATTCGCGTAATCACATCAAATAGTACACAAAAAAATTACTGAACTTAAGGAATTGCATGTTCACCAGATAGCCATAGCGAAATCAAAATTATACAGAAGTTAAAAAATAATTTTAAAAAAGTTATGCGTATTTTTTAAAATGCCATTGAATACAATTTATTATTTTTATTTACTACTATATTATTATTTGATTAAGTTGAATTGAAAATTGTCATTATTTTTTTTTACTATGTTTTACGTATAGGACAAATAAGAAATACATTCTTACGAGATACTCGCTATCGTTTTAATTTTTATCTGTCCTATATATTGTATGATTATATGTTTCATACATTTTCTTATTGTTATGAAATTATTATCTTGACGGTTTGTTAGTATTTTTTTTTCCGAGCTGAATTTTTTTTGCATTAAATTTTATTATTTCAAAACTTTTAATAATTTTTTTCACGGAAAGTGTAATTCAAAATTATAAATAAATAAATACACATTTGTATGTATTTACTAAATTTTATTACTTATAGGATACATTGTAATTATGTGGATTTCATTAATGTTTTTTGATATATAATATATTTAAAGTGACTCAAATAATTTATAACTACTACAAAACGATGATCATATATTTTTATTTGGTTGTAATATTTATTCTCTTGCATTATTAATCAAATCGGCTTTTATTAATTATGACCTACCGCCGGAGTTTGTCTAAGATAATCTTGGAATCTTCGCCTGTTCCGGTATTTTGTAATTTATCACTTAAAAGTAGATAAATAAAAAAAATAATAATCATTATTTTACAAGTTTTTTTGAAGTACAAATTTGTATATTAATCAAAATAATATCAACCGAAATTTATTAACCCAGAAATGCTATATACTTCAATTACTTGAAGAAAAAAATTAGAGAAAATAAAAGTACATTTAAAATACTCAGACATAGTCAAACATTCTCCTCAGATTTTTTCCAAGCTTTAAAAAAATATTGTATTTGGAAAGCTTATTAAATCACCTTTTTAAAAAAAAATATAGCTGTACAAGGAATCGCGCAAGCAAAAATTTGAGAAACGTTGATCTATCTTATTTTCTCGATAATACATATATAAACAGATATTAAATCTATGAAGAAGAAAAAAGATCTAGATAATAATGGAATTATAATCGATATCTTAAAAGAACCAGTGAAGAAATAGAAAAATTGTTGGGAAAGTTATATACTTAATGTCTAAATGATAAAGATGTACCAGATGATTAGAAGAATGCAGTATTAATATTTAAAAACGGTAATAAAAAAGATATAAATTCCAGACCTACCATCTTTTATCAGTTCTAAACAAAATTTTTATTTCAACTTTGGATTTTAATCAACCAAAAGATCAAGCTGGATTTAAAAGTGGTTTTAGTATAGTGGATCATATCCTAGTATTGGGAGAAGTGATCAATGAATATGAGTTGCATTTGTACATTTTGAAAAGGTATTTGATTTTGAAGAATATTTATGAAAATGCAACAGCAACTATTAGATTACATAATGATAAAAATACATTAGCAACAATTAAATTACATAATGATAATAGAAAGATTAACATTGAGACGGATGTAAGACATGGTGACTCCGTATCTCTAAAACTTGTTATAGCAGTTTTATAAGAAGTATTTTGTGGATTAAAATGGGAAGCTAAGGGAATAAAAATACAGATTATTTAAATCATCTAGATTTTGTAGATGATGTAATTGTTTTTGTGAATAATGCTCCAGAGTTTCAGAAAATGTTGCAAGAGTTATATGAAAGTTGAACTAAAGTTAAATGTTAAAAAGGACCAAGACCTGTTCTGTGCCATCCTAGAAAAGATGAGACTGCAGCATGAAAAAAATTAAGAATTGTTCGATTTAATTTCTTTGTTTATGTTTTGATGTAGTAAAAGTAACGTTACTTGAGAATTGCAGTCAATATTTTTTTCATTTTTTTTTGGAAATTGCGTTTTTTCATCGGAACCTAAAGTGAACTAATATTTATTATTGTTTTTTTTTAACGTTAATTATTTGAAAATATAAAAAATGAAATTTTTATTTTTGAAATTAATAAAAAAAATGTTAAAAAGTTTTTTGTCTGTATTTGTTTTGTTTGTTATATACATAAATAAAATGTGGCCTGATAACGTTATATGAAGATATTTTGTCGGAAGAACAATGCCATTAAGCGGGATGGATTGCCATACAAACGATTACAGAAGAAAATAAAACTTGATAATGTTGAGTTAGAAGTTAACAACTACAAATACATTGGTTAGATTACTACTACAGATGGAAATATAATGAATGAAATTGATCATAGAACTAAACTTGTTTTGAGTACTTCTGGTAGAAATAATATTAAAAGAAAATATGCCTATGTGTTGGAAAAGGAAGTTTTTTTTATAAATATGTTTTTCCAGTTCTTACTTTTGAATCTGAAACTTGGACACTTAACAGAAGATCAATACAGAGACTTCAGATTACTCAATGACGTATGGACAGATATATGTTAGGAATAATAATAAGAGATCAAAAATTAAATAAATAGTTGAGAGAACAAACAAGTCTTACTGACATCATTGAAAGAATATTAAGATACTGAAATGGAGTTGTGCAGCACATATTTCTAGAAGAGAAAATAGTAGATGGACAATTGAATTCCAAAAGGTTTTAGTTAAAGACCACATGTGAGATGAGTGGATAAAATAAGCATGTGTTCTGGGATGATGTGGAGAAGAGATTCTAGATGTTATTGAAACTGAATTGAATTTGGAACAACCATCTTGCCATGGATCGATAATGGTTGAAAATGATGATATGCAGAAGTATAGAAAAGTGGTTAAAAAAGGATTGGTTAGTTCACATAAAATCTTTTGTCAAAAAAGAAATTTAAATTATTTGCCCTTTATATATAGGTATGCTTATCAATCTTTCAAATTCTCTCATATCTACAAATATATGCTAGTGCATAAGTTTGTTCACTTGAAAAGTTGGTCATTTCTCTATACACATGCTTTTCTTCACATAACAATTTAGCATTTTTACTGAATATGTTTTTTTTTTGTATATTTTTTAAATAAGAAAGAATGTTAATGCCCCCCCCCTCAGTTTTTAATACTAAAAAGTAATAATTGTGCCCTGTTAAAATTATATTATAGTTATCTATACCTTTTATATTTATAAGTTTGATTATATGAGAAGGGAAAATTTTTACTTAGAAATGAAATGCGATTAAGATTTATTTCATTTTTCAGCATTGCTATATCAAAGCCATTTAGCAGCATCCACAAGATATTGATAAGGAAGATTCAAACTTAAAACAATCTTCATATGACTGACAACTTTATTTTTTACAGTTGCAGTTCTATTATTTCTTGATTTTTTCTCATGTATGACTGCACTACGATCTAGCAACTCTTATGTTTAGAATCTTAGTTGAAAATATTTTTATTTATCATCTGAAATTTTATTTAAAATATTTTTAAGGTGAAACTTTTTTTTTAAAAAAAAAAAGAAATTTGAATAAGACAATGTTTCAGAGTTTTTAAGTAGGATTAGAAATGTAAACATAAATTTATACTTATGGATCTGAAATTTGGACACTTAATAGAAGAGCAATACAGAGACTTCAGACCACTCAAAGAAGTATGGATGCATGCTGGAAAGAACAAGAAGAGATCGAAAATGCAATATATGGGTAAGAGAACAAACAGGTGTTACTGACCTTATTGAAAAAATTAAAAGACTGAGTGGAGTTGGGCTGGACATATTGCTAGAAGAGATGATAATAGATGGACAATTGAAATCTTAAACCAGATTCCAAGAGATTTAAAAGACCCAGAAAGAGACCACATATGAGATGGATGGATGAAATAAGAAAGTGTGCAGGGATGATGTGGAGAAGAGAAGCTAAAGATCGGAGAAGATGGATTGAACTTGGAGAGACTCATCCCGCAGTGGAGTGATAATGGTTGATGATGATGATATAGTTTATGAGT
This sequence comes from Epiperipatus broadwayi, assembly GCA_028023455.1. Lineage (NCBI taxonomy): Eukaryota > Metazoa > Onychophora > Udeonychophora > Euonychophora > Peripatidae > Epiperipatus > Epiperipatus broadwayi. The sequence goes on from JAQFVV010006367.1 coordinate 2,528,169, forward strand.
AGAAAAGATAAAAGGTTTAAAGAAAACTATAAATATATTTGGTTTTTATAAAATTGAAAGTCTATGCCTTAGATTAATGATGTAGCATTTTATAGTTGAATAAAAAATAATTAATTATTTATGTATTTATTGAAAGATGATTATTGTGAATAAGTGATTACTAAAAATTATGCAGTTATTATGAAATTTGTCTAATAATAAAATTATTTTTTTTTTTTTTCACTCGATACAAAAGATATTCAGAATTAAAATAAATAGGAAGGTGAACATATGTGTCAATGTCTACATATTACATTAGATATTCTATTTATATGTAGATGCAGAACAAACAAGCAGCAGTGTTTAATATTACAAATTTAATGCATTAATACAAACTAATAAATAATTATGAATTGTAATCATATTAAAAAAACACTAGCAATATCAATTCTTTAACTTTCATTAATTCTTAGCTGTTAACGACATCATTATCATTTTTAATGATTATTAATCCATTGGAAGATGAAGGTTTTCCATATTTAATCCAGTTCCTTCTATCTGCAGCTTCCCTACATCAATCCAACAAACTTATTTCATCCACCTATCTCACATATAGTCTCATTCTAGATCATTTACAATCTTTTGGCATCTTGGTTAAGATTTCAACTAGTTGCCCATATACTATCATTTAACAATATGTTCAGCCTATCTCCATTTCAGTCTTACTTTTTTCTATGATATCTATTTGTTCTCCAGACAAGTATTAAGCTTTGGATCCTTTCTTGTTATTCCTAACACATTTCTCGATACTTTGTTTATCAGTCTGAAATTTTGATACTGGTCTTCTGTTGAATGTCCAAGTCTCAGATCCATAAATATTAAAATCTTCCTTATTAAAAATCTCTTTTCAAACAAATAAGCATATCCTTTTACTATTAAATTACTTCAAATAAAAACTCTTCATCCTACTTGAATTTCTATGATTAACCAGCAACATGATTTGTCATATAAACGCTATAAGCGATATTTCACACTGCTCTTAAGAATTTTTGTTTTACATAAATATTACAAATTTTATTTGTTTTATGAAATCATTATTTATTATTAAATATAGTATTTGTACAAAAGAATTAAAAAAATATAGTCATAAAACTCCAAAAATGGTGAAATAAAATTACTTTTGTTTGACTGGATTCAATTGATTGCTTTCTTATAATCAGTTATAATGAAGTACATTTGCTTTTTATTATTGTAGGCATTAAATGAAACAACAAATAGCAATCATTAAAAAAAAAATGAAAATTTACAGTCATTTGGACTATAAGCAGTATGAGATACTGCTAAATCTGAAAAAGAGCATTAAATTTATACTATATGAGCTGAATTCAATCCAATTTGATTTTTCCAAAATAAAGTCATACATAGGAAGAGAGACGTGTGTCCAATTTAAAAAATAGTATGAAATTAAGGCATTTGAATGTTTAACCCAATCCTACATACCAGTTGTAGCTTTAAAAAATTAATTTCTTTTATTATATTTGGATCTATGTTAATAATCAGACCAAGATATTTGTAAACTTATAATGCACAATTTCCAATCTTTATTTTTTATTTTCTGAGAAGATTCAATGAACATTACTTCAGTTTATTTTCTTACTTTTGTGTGATAACTCTTTCAATATTTTCTGAAGCATTATTTGCAAAAAAAAAAAAACTGCAAAATCTAAATGACTTAAATAATTTCCATGTATTTTTATTTCCTTAGATTCCTCTTTTAATCCACAAAATATTTTTTGTAAAACTGTTGTAAAAAGTTTTGAAGATGTGGTATACATAACACTTTTAATTCAGAATATAGATGTAAATTTAAGATTAATATAAAGATATGTGTAATATTTTATACAAATGTAATTATAATATAAATTATATATGCTTAGATAGATTGAGTTTGACTACTTATATGTATTTAAATGTTTTTTTTTTTTTTAGCTCTGATGTAGTTGAAACTGATAGAATAAAGAAAAATTATTTGTGGAAACAATGTTTGCATTGAATGAAGTGTAAATGAAAAGAGTTGTCAATTATATTATACATGTCATTCTAATAAGATTAAATGGGGAATTTTATGAAATTTTATAATTAAGGTTATTAGAATGACACCTATTATAAATACCAAAAAAATATTACAAAATTACAATTTGATTTACTTTAAAATTATTAACTATTCTTTCTTATTGCATTGCCAAATGTATACCATATAATACTAAATTGTCCATGCACTTTACTACTGTTACACAATGCTTTATTTACCACCCTTTTTTTACATAGCCTCAACTAGGAGATATAAAGTTGTGAAGAAGATTTCTGGGGCAATCGAAACTGTAAAAAAAGGTTGGTAAATAAAGCATTGTGTAACAGTAGTAAAGTGCATGAACAATTTAGTATTATATGCTTTAAAATTATTCACTTCAGACAAATACATAATCATTTAATAAGCTAGAAATTATCACTTTGTGACCTAGATCAATTAAGGAATCCTTGTTCTGAATAAAATGCATCTTGGAAAATGGAGAATCATTTCTCTTTAGATATCTTTTAATATGTTTCAAGAATGTGTGGTAAGAGTGTCAGTTTTAAGCATATCTAAATATGTATGAAATAATGCAATTTTCAATAATTGATTATTTGAATTTTGTTAAATCCGCACTTACAACTGTGCCAATGTTATATCTGCAAGTCATACTGTGTGGTCAGCCAATAACATTATACAATTCCCACGCTGTTCTTTTCCAACGAGTGCTCTCCAACGAATCGGTCTGCAACGAAGCTCTCCAACGAATTGGTCTGCAATGAATGCTCTCCAACAAATTGGTCTGCAACGAAGCTCTCCAACGAATTGGTCTGCAATCTCTGCTGAATTGGTCTGCAACGAATGCTCTCCAACGAATTGGTCTGCCACAAAGCTCTCCAACGAATCAGTTTGCAACGAAGCTCTCCAACGAATTGGTCTGCAATGAATGCTCTCCAACGAATTGGTCTGCAACGAAGCTCTCCAACGAATTGGTCTGCAATCTCTCCGCTGAATTGGTCTGCAATGAATGCTCTCCAACGAATTGGTCTGCCACAAAGCTCTCCAAACGAATTGGTCTGCAACGAAGCTCTCCAAACGAATTGGTCTGCAACGAAGCTCTCCAACGAATTGGTCTGCAACGAAGCTCTCCAACGAATTGGTCTGCAACGAAGCTCTCCAACGAATGCTCTCAATATCTCCGCTGCGGTCTCTTTCAGCTACACCCGTGAACTACATTTCCACTGGGCACTGATCATTAAGCGCCAGCACTGATGTGAGATATCTCTACTTAAATACTGCTTACTCAGTACTGCTTGACTGCTCTCAATGTTACACTGCTAGATGTTACCCAGTCTTCTTATCGCTCTCTGACAACCACAATGATCAATCAATGCACTGACCAATAAGGTAACGTCTCTTATCTAGAAACATTTGTAATTAGCAAATATTTCTAGGAATTGTCAATCGCCATTACATCAATGCACTAATTAAATTCCTCAGCTATCAGAGCACGATCTAAAAACAGCCTTACGAATAAATTCTAGTTTTTTCTGGAGTGCACAAACATGTCTGCCATTTTACAAAACACTACAAATTTAATATAAAATTATACTAAAATAAAATAGAGTTTTACCTATGAGAGTATTAGATTTCCTTTTTCGTTCTTAATTCAGCAAATAAACCTTAATTCTCTTGAAAAAATAATGTTGTGATCAGTTATTAGAGATCATGACATTTGAATGTGAAATTTATAAACTAAGTACATTAATTTCACTCAAATGTCTAATTTCTTTTTTTTAAACTTTCATCAGGAGCTGTGCATAATTATACTCATTCATTATTATTTTTATATTTGTCAACTAGAAATCAATCTTTATTTCTTAATTCTGCCATTCTATTACTAATGGTCTTATATTTCTTTTAAGTTTTCTTTAAACCAATTACATTTTTAGAACAATAGCAACTTTCTCCATACTATAGTGTCATCCAGTGCAATATATAATAATCAATGGAAGCTAGATTTGTACATCAAAATTCCTATCTAGTGAATGGAATAACTATTATAACCAGATCCCCTTCCATAATAAAATCAATCAGATTTGTTGAGCATCATCACCTTTGTCCTATTTTTGGTATTGGATACGTTTTCTATTTATATATCCATTGATCAGTAGCAGTGCTGAAACCAATTAGGATAGATTCTGGACTAGTTCATTAGTTGAAGGTAATTCGAGATATAACACTAAAATCACACCATAACTTTATTTAATAATAGATATTTTTTCAGCTTTTATTTTATTTTTCAGTACCAAACTGCTATTGTAGATAGGGAACTACTTCTAAATTAATGGAAAATCCATGCAGTTTGAAATCAACATTACCAACTTAGTTTGATATAAAAAAGCATAGTAGATCACTCAATGTAATCTTTTTCTCTTATAATTTTAAGGCCAAAAAGTTCTTTCGTTAATTGGCAATTTGTTTGTGAATCATATGTCATTTGTCCTTGTGGTAGTGGAGTCATAATATTCATTCTATTTTGTTTTAAATCTTTCATATATAGCAGACAATAGTTTTACTTGCTTACAAATAGGATGTCTTTATATTTCCTAAACACCCCCCCCCCCCCATTTTTTCTTTTTATATCTATCTTCTCCTATGGTGCTTGAACTTGTTATGAGTTCTCAAGTAATAAACCATTCGATTTTATTTACTTTAAATGCATTTTTGAATATAGATATTTAAAGTAATGATTTATTTATTTAAAGAAACAGTTATTTTCTTTTAATAATGATTGATTTGTGATTTTTAAAATTTAAATTTTGCTCCCCCTCCTGCTGATTGAAAAGCAGCACAATTAAATCAATCATTTTGACTTAAAAACACTAAAACATCACATAATCATCTCTTTTGTGTATATAAGCTGTTAAAATAGCAAACTCTATACAGTTATGCCATCCAGTGCAACCTTAGTAATCAATGGATGCAAGGTTTGTACATAAAACCCTTATCTAGTGCAAAAACCTTCTTGTATCCATTGATTACTAAGGCTTGTTCTAGGTGGCACTCTTGTACAGTTTTACTGTTATAACAGCTTCTGTAAACATAAGAAATAATAATCATGATGTTTTAATGATTTTATACCAAGCCTACCTATAAGATAATGGTGAGTGTGGCTTTTAAAAAACAATAGATACCCAAATTTATGCATACTGAACTGGGTTCAGATTTATGACTTGCAGGCTCATAGTTTTATAGTTAACTAAATAGATAAAAGGTAGTTTCTGAAGGTTTGCATGAGGTCCTAATATGCAGGTACACTACTCAAATAATCCAAGGCTCCCCACTGATAAAAGCCACAAGTTGGGAATATTAAATGAGTAGGCACTAAATAGGTATTTTATGCACAAATCTTTTATTCATTTATTACTAAGGCTTGCTTTTGGGTAGCATTGCTAAAGCTTACACTGGGCATCATTATTAAGGCTTGCAATGGGCAACATTATTAAGGCTTGCACTGTGACATTACTAAGGAATGCACTGAGCAGTGTTACTAAGGCTTCCACTGGGCGGCATTACTAAGGCTTGCACTGGGCAGCATTACTAAGGCTTGCATTGGGCAGTATTACTAAGGCTTTCATTGGAAGGCATCGTTAAGGTTTGAACTGGGTGGCATAACTAAGGCATGCGCTGGTTGGAATTACTAAGGCTTGTACAGGGTGGCATAACTAAGGCTTGCAGAGGGTGGCATTAGTAAGGTTTGCATTGTGTGGCATTACTAAGGCTTGCTCAGGGTGGCATTATTAAGGTTTGCACTGGGTGGCATTACTAAGGCTTGCACTAAGTGGCATTACTAAGGCTTGCAGTTGATGGCATTAGTTAGGCTTGCACTAGGTGGCACTACTACATAGTTTGCCACTGTAAATATGTGATGTAATAATTTTAGTTATATAATAATGTTATTTTGATTAGGATGTTTTTTTTTTTTAAAAAAAGAATAAAATATTTTTTTATTAGCCTATTTTTAAAATGATCCACAAGGTGAGGAAGATAATATGCAATTTAAAAAATTATCTTCGGCTGGTCGTATTTAGTTCAAGTTCTTGATTAATTTACATAAAAAGGAGAAATGACTCATTTTTTCAGAGTTGAATGTCCAATATTAATAAGATGCCATGTGTAATTTACTATAAAGTGAGGAGCTAACTTCAAATCTCTTTCTTTAATGATTAGACTGGTTTGTTAACTAAGCACGATAGAATTTGATGCAAAAAAAAAAAAAAAAAACTAACTTCGGGAATTCATATTTAATAAAACGATATAATGATACTTCCAGTATAAAATCCAAAATGATTGATATAAAAAAAAAATACTAAATGTTTTTTAAACATATTTACGCGGGAAAAAGTTCGCGCGATCCCGAAAACATCATAAGAATATACTTTTTATTTATTCTATACGTAAAACTTAGAATGAAAAAAAATAATAAAAGACTTTGGCTCACATCAAATAATAAAAAAATTATGAAATAATTAAAGATGATATTTTATTTAATTGTATTTTACAAGTACACATAGCGTTTTTAAAATTATGTGTTAAGTCAGTATAATTTTGACTTCAGCTGGCATGGCTGCCGGTTGTGTAACCGAAATACAATTTTTTTTTTTTATATGTAATAGTTGCAGCGATAACGTGATGTGATAATGCGAATGACTATTTTAAGAAAATATAATTTTCTTGCTATTTCTTGTGGATGGACTAGCAATCGACTGGAAATATTAGCATCATACTGTACATCAAAAAATAATTTATTTGAATTAGTAACTTCTATGAAGAAGCATGCTCCAAAATCTAAACCCCAATTATCGTATATAAAGTATAAACAAAAATGTAAAGATAATTTACCTGTGCCGTCGTATGCTTTTCTGCAAGTTATAGGAAATGGAGGTCGTGGTCTTCCACCATCAGTTATGCTAGTTACTTCGTCTGGAAGGTAATATATATATATCAGGTAGTTTTACTTCTGTGTTGTATAAAATTATTTGTCATGTCATATTAAATAGAAAATCGAAATTTAAATTTTCTTGTGAAATAAAAACTTGTTTTGCATTTGGTTCTTTGATTTTAGAGGATTTAGTTGCTATCAAAGTATAATAATTTCATTGTAAAAATATATATTTTCATCAAATACTTTCATTTAAATTTTTATTTGTTATATTAGGTACTTATTTAACTGCGGCGAGAGTGTGCAAAGATTTTGCTCTGATCATAGGTAAATATTGTAGATGCTATGAATATTATTATAGAAATTATAGCTTTAAAAAATAATGAGTGCTTATATATAAACATTGTTTTCAGACTAGGGGCCTGGTTATACTGTTAAACAATAGTCAACATTTGTAGCGTGGGTATATCTTTATATATATATACATATTGGAAAATGTGAAATATTCTAAATAGCCTACTGAAAAGCGAGGCTTACCAACATCTCTACAAGAGGAACAATGAAAAGACAGTCCAAAGCTAGTTATTGAAAGTTTTCATGTTTTCATTGTTTTATCACTAACTATATAGCCATTTACTAGTTAAATGAATAATCTAATGACTTTATTAATCAAAAGTAACAAAACTGGATATGATCCATAGATTTTTAGTACAAGAGTAGGCCATTCTCTCACTGCACAAAATCATACAAGGCAACAATTTACTGCCTAATATTCTCAGCTATTTAAAAATTTTCCAAAATTCTCTGGATTTGAATCCCAGGTTATGGATTTTAGAGCCAAATGCACCAACCACTTTATGATCAAGCTTTTGATGTGTGCATATATATTCTCACACACAGATTATTCTGTGAAGGGCTGTGATGGCTATTTAAGCTGATTATTGTAAATTTTTTTATTTATAAACAAGAAGGAGAGATAAATTAAAAATGGTTACATATAATAAAGTCAAAAAATTTTATGAAGGGTTAAGAAAAAAAAATATTTTTTTGATTATGAAAACTAGTATAAAAATACAGTTACAGAAGTAGCTGAAAGTTATTTATCAGGAAAGTGAAAACAAAAAAAAAAAGATTTAAATAGAGTGAAAGAAAATAAAAAATGAGAAGGAATATAAAAGGGCAGTGGAATAAAAATAGAATATGTACAAAAATAATGTGAAGATGAATAAAGAATGAATGAGTTTTTTAAAAAAAATTAAGAAAAAATATAAATACTAGAATAGAAAATTTTCAAAACATATAATATATTGAGATAGATGTTATAAAAACATTAATAATAAAGAATAGAAACTTTATGAAAATAATACAAAAATGGAAAAAGATTTTAATATAACATTAAAAGGATTTGAAATTAAAGAAATTTTAGTTATGATTAAATTAGGTGAGAGTAATGAAAAAAAAAAAAAAATTAAAACCATTTTAAAAATTTAGAAAAGCAAAAGGATTATATGAATTAACAAATTAAAAATTTAGAAAAGCAAAAGGATTATATGAATTAACAAATTATAAGTCTAGGAATAAGATCTTTTGATCTATTAATGGAATACAAATACAAAGTTAATTTTTCAAGAAAAAAGGAAATATAGTATAGATTTAACTAATTATAAACCAGTTATAATGAAATCATTTATGTATATATTTTTCCTTTTGTTATTTTTTATAAAATTAATATATCGATAAAGAAAAGTATAAAAGAAATATGGAGTAGATTAGAAAAATATATGAATTAAAGATCATATATTTAAAATGATTTAAATTATAGAAATGAGTTAGTTAAATAATAGATAAAGAAGTATATTTGTTTTTTTATAGAAATTGAAAACACTTATTATAAAGTGGATAAAATGGCCTTGACAAAATATCATTACTTTTAACCATTAGCGATCCATTGCAGGATGATGGTCTACAATTTTAATTCAATTTCTTCGGTAACTATCTTCTCTACATCACACTAGGTCTTTTACAATCTCTTGAGATTAATTTAAGATTTCAACTGTCCATCTATTATCATCTCTTCCATCAATATGAAAAAAGATATATGTATATAATTAAAATTATACAAAGAAAATTAGAATTCAATTAAAGTATTATGAATAATATTAATAAGCTACCAGCTAGGATTGATTTTATCAGCAAAATTATATAATATTGAATTTCAAAAATCTTTCACTTATCATTTTTCATCAAAAAAACTTTTGTTATTGATTACAATTTTGACTGTACTATGCAGTCTTCATCAGATCTTATTCTCTTCTTTAAACCTTTTCTATCCTCCATTTTACTCTAGTAATTATTTATATTTAAGGAAACCAGAAAATAAAGTATTGAAGTCAAAAATCATTATTGTTAAATGCTATCAAGTTGATATCCACTCCTGGCAGGCATACAGCATTTCTTCCTTGATTTTTCCAACTGCTCAAAAGCACTTCTGTTATCATGATGACGGATTCCACATATATCTTCCCCTTTTAATTGTTCCAAGCATTAAACACTTTACTAATGAATTGAATCTTTTCTCATAGTAAAGATGGGATATAGAATATTTTAGGTTTAAAAGTAATGGTAAATACAGGCTACTGATGTATATTGTGCCCTTTTCTATAGGTCAGAAATAGTTCATCATAGTCAATTACTAAAAATTTTAAATTTTAGAATGTTTTCTCTTTATGTGTTGATTATATTTTGTTAATAATATCTTAAGGTACAATTTAAAGCTAAGTGAAATTACATAGTGCTTAAAATTATAATGAATCACTTAAGAATAGTTAAATGAAGTTAAAAATATTATTTCATATGGTTGCAAAAGCTGGCCATAATAAATAACACAGCTATAAATATTTAAAAGTATGTTTAAAAAGTTCAATTTTAATAGTTTTAAAACTTATAGTTAAGTAAATGTTGATAAACAGAGCAAAACTCTCCATACAGTATTGCCACCTGTGCTAAACAGAGTAATCAATGGATGCCAAAAGGTTTGTGCATAAAATCCCTATCTAATGCCTACTCATCCAATATCCCCAGACTAGTTTCTGGCTTGTGGCCTTCGTCAGTGAGGAGCTTTGGGTCTGAGAGCACTGCATTTAGATCTTAGAATCTAATGCAACCATCTAGCAACCACCTTTTATCCCTACTTAACTACAAAACTATGAGAATGAAATTGAAAACACAAAAAATATTTTCAATCTAAGCTCAATAGCTTATGTAGTCATATTGGTCTGAACTCAGTTCAGCACCCATACATTTTGGTGTCTTTGGCTCTTTTACAACCATAGCCACCACTATCATATTAGGCAGGATTGGTGTTAAACCATCAAGCATCACATGATCACTTTTCCTATACTAGCACATTAATTGTTGATAAACAGAGCAAAACTCTCCATACAGTATTGCCACCTGTGCTAAACAGAGTAATCAATGGATGCCAGAAGGCTTGTGCATAAAATTCCTATCTAATGCCTACTCATCCAATATCCCCAGACTAGTTTCTGGCTTGTGGCCTTCGTCAGTGAGGAGCTTTGGATCTGAGAGCACTGCATCTAGATCTTAGGATCTAATGCAACCCTCTAGCAACCACCTTTTATCTCTACTTAACTACAAAACTATGAGAATGAAATATGAAAACACAAAAAATATTTTCAATCTAAGCTCAATAGCTTATATAGTCATATGGGTCTGAACTCAGTTCAGCACCCATACATTTTGGTGTCTTTGGCTCTTTTACAACCATAGCCACCACTATCCTATTAGGCAGGATTGGTGTTAAACCATTAAGCATCACATGATCACATTTCCTATACTAGCACATTAACTGTTGATAAACAGAGCAAAACTCCGTACAGTATTGCCACCTGTGCTAAACAGAGTAATCAATGGATGCCAGAAGGCTTGTGCATAAAATCCCTATCTAATGCCTACTCGTCCAATATCCCCAGACTAGTTTCTGGCTTGTGGCCTTCGTCAGTGAGGAGCTTTGGATCTGAGAGCACTGCATCTAGATCTTAGCACAGGTGGCAATACTGTATGGAGAGTTTTGCTCTGTTTATCAACAATTATTGTGCTAGTATAGGAAATGTGATCATGTGATGCTTAATGGTTTAACACCAATCCTGCCTAATAGGATAGTGGTGGCTATGGTTGTAAAAGAGCCAAAGACACCAAAATGTATGGGTGCTGAACTGAGTTCAGATCCATATGACTATATAAGCTATTGAGCTTAGATTGAAAATATTTTTTGTGTTTTCAAATTTCATTCTCATAGTTTTGTAGTTAAGTAGAGATAAAAGGTGGTTGCTAGAAGGTTGCATTAGATCGTAAGATCTAGATGCAGTGCTCTCAGTTACAAAGCTCCTCACTGACGAAGGCCACAAGCCAGAAACTAGTCTGGGGATATTGGATGAGTAGGCATTAGATAGGGATTTTATGCACAAGCCTTCTGGCATCCATTGATTACTCTGTTTAGCTCAGGTGGCAATACTGTATGGAGAGTTTTGCTCTGTTTATCAACAATTAATGTGCTAGTATAGGAAATGTGATCATGTGATAAGTAAATGTTATATTTAAATTTATAATCATATTTAATAATCATAATTAATGTCATATATTTTAAAAGTAAGTTTTATGGTAGTGAAAGTTATATTTGATTCTATATTTTCCAAATTATATTCTTCCAAATTTTATAATTGTATTATTTTATTTAATACAATAAGTGTATCAATTTATTTATTCCCAGACAGAGAAAAATCGAATATTCTGTCTTAAGTTATATTAGTCGTGATTTGTAAAATAATATAGTTGTACACACATGCTTATTTGTATTTGAATTAATAAAGCTTAAAATATTGTAAAATTGCATTATAGAATTGAATATAATTATTTACCTATCATAAAGCAAATAATAAATATTAAGTTAACTATCAGTATAACATGCTTAAATAATGTAATAAAGACGAATACAGTTAATAAAAAGTTAAATATTTTGTTTAAATAAAAATAAATAATTTAAATATTAAAGATAGGATAAATTCATTAAATATTGTTTTAAAAGTTATTTTAAAGGTATTTAATCAATTTAGTAAAGTAATAATTGATTTAAGATTAATATTTTTAAATAATATTTGTAAGTTTTAATACGTCATAATTTTTATTTTGAAATTTAATTGTGTAAGTTTGCAACATATGCAAATTTGATATCAAACTAAAAGTAAGAATCAACCAATAGGATAAGGTATTCTTACAGGGTATAAATACCAATTGAATGGGGAGTCTAAGTGTAATTTATAATGTATTAAAGATAGCAGAGTCATATCAGAAGCTATCAAGGTGATTGTAATTTTAATTTTATTATTTTAGTCAATTTTAGTGCTCTCTTATGATTTATTTGCAAAAGCTAATAGGTATTATTTTAAAAAGTGTTTTGCAAAAAGAGAGTGTGCAATAAAAATATTAATAATAATTTCATTTAATATGCCTTGTTACATTTTTTAAAAGTCCGTTATCAGAAGTATTTTATCAAAGTCTAATTTAGAACTTCATGATAATTAAATGGATATACCAAGAAGTAAAACATATTCAATTTATAATATTTTAAAAATGTATATAATATTTGTTAATACAGTTTCATTAGTGCTGTACAAGAGAACGGTTATAATGAATAAAATAGCAGTATGGACATTATACAAGAAGCTTAGATGGAAAAGATATTTGCTTTCTAAAAGTAAAGACGCATTATTTTATATAGAAGATAAACTTGTCCAAAATTAAGAAATAGTAAGACAATTATACTTTGTGATAATTTGATAAAAATATATTAAAAGAGTAAAATGAAACATTTTTAAAGAATATTTTGCAAGAAATTATTTAAGAAAGTGAATCACGGAAAATATTTGCTAAAGCGTTTGATATATAAAACTTATGGTCTTAAAAGGGTTAAACGCATTTAGAAAATATTTTTTTTTTTAAACTTGGAGTTTTTAAACTGATGGGAATAATACTAAATGAAAATAAATTTATCAAGGAGGAAACCTATAAGAAAGTGAATATATGGATAAATAAAAGGATGGATCCATGAAATAGATTTATATTGCGAAAAAGTTTACCGGATATATCAAGTTAAGCCAAATGGATGCATCAGCACGTAGATATGGATTATAGAAGCTTCACGGGATTATTATAGTATTATAATTTCAATAATTATCTTTCTGGACTATGGAATCCATAAACCATTAATCTATAAACTCATAGGATGGATTGATAATTATTTTGTTTAATTTTCAAGATTTAAAAAGACGTATTATTTTTTACTATGTATTTTTTTTTTTAAAAATCGCTCATTGCCGCCCACCCGACAATTGTTCGTTGACAAGCAAGAGAAATATAGCAACGGGGGAGATTGTAAAATTCTCTTGAAGTGAACATTTTTTTTTTAAGAAAAAAACTCGAGAAAATAATAAACATTTTTTGAACTTTAAAGAACCTTCGTCAATTGAAGAATTAATTGAAGATATACGTATTTATAGTCTTGATTTTTTTTATTTATTAACTTAGTTAAAGTGTAAATTTTCTGTTTTATAAGATTAGGGAACATGAACATTAATCTGTTGATAACATTTAAATTCTATAATATAATAATTTTAATAATTTAAATAAGAACATTTTAAAAAGAAGCATGGATGTATATTTTTTTTATGTATGCGATGTTATATCTAGTTGGAGAAAAGAAGACTGCAAAAAGTGATAATGATAAGCTAATGTCACTTTGTAATAATTAATGAATTATTGATATTTATTATGATGTATTTTCTTGTTTTCTTTTTTACAGATTGCCTATGAAATAATGTATGAAGTATGAATGTTAAAATATATGCATTATACAACATTTTAAAACATTATGAGATCAGGATTTATTTGGGACCATGTATACTATGATTTTATACTGATAATATAACCCAACAGGATAATAAATATTTATGTGATTCTTTTTAAAGAACTTTCATATTATTGGATGATCAAAATATTATGTGTTTAGTTTAGAATACGAAAGTAAAGCAAACTTTTCTTATAGATTAGCAAGATTGCTCTAATTATAGTTGAATTTTATTTATTATTTGAATATGAAAGCTAGTAAATTTGTCGATGTAAGACCTGGTAAATCTTTAGGAAATAAGAATAGGATAGTGACCTGGTATTAGTAATATGGTTAACATGTCCAGGAGATTATTAAGTTAGGATATTTGGGAAATATGAATAGTATTTTATAATATTTGTGAGTGTGCAATGCAGTTAACAAAAGCCCTGTAATTGTATAATTATTTTGGACAGTGCTTATTTTCTTGGAGTATTGATTGATGTTTAATAAAGCTAAAGGAATAGCTTGACATCATTTATAGTATTTGAGGACATTAGACAGGAAAAGATCTTGCCTCTAGTTTTATAAATACACTGTGCCATGGTATATTTTATTCGTTATGAGTTATGTGTTTTACTCTAGTTTTCTTCCCATCCTACAAATCTATTCGCTATCTATTTTTCCAAAAAAGTAACTACATCGTACAGTATAGTATATTTAAAAGAAAATAATAGATGATTTAGAGTTAAAGATATGCAATTGTTTGGAATGAGATGAGTTCATTTATTTGTATGAAGAAATAGAATTTGTATGAATTGGAATTGAAAATCCAATGACTTCAAATGAAAGAATCATAAAATATGTTATAGATTTATTTTATTTTGGAAATAAATATAAGATCTTAAGAATAAAATATGTAAAGCAAAGTTGCTTTTGAAATATTAAAGAATATTAAAATATTTATTTCAATTTTTAAAAATAAGTACTGCATATTTTTAATATAATGCTATAAAGTAAAAACAATCTACACAATAAGTTTAGGTACAATTTATATTTATTCAATAATAGAGAATGTATTAGTAGTTATAATTATATAGTACTATAATATTGTTATAATGGAATGTATTATAGTTAATAAATACAGTGTAATGAACAATAGTATCCATAATTTAGAAATAAATTATCAATAGATATTTTACATGATATCGATAATATTGCTAAAGTGAAATTGTCTCGTAAAAAAGAGGATACCCATGTTTTTCGATTAGTATTATTTTATGTTTATCCGTACTATGTTTTCTATAGATGTTCAATAAAAAAAAAGAAGCATACTTGAATAATAGCTAAAGGATGTAAAATATATTTTGAGTAAGCGTTAAATAAATGTAATTTTTATATAAGATTGATCAAACAGGGATTAATAATATTGTATTATTTTAATTTTTTTTGTTGATTTAAGTCAGAGTAAAGACTTAACGAGGTTTGAATATAAAAGATGTATAATGGTACCAATCTTTAAGATGTTTTAAATGTACATATTGTAAATAAATTGTTATGTTGTTAATGTTATAATAAACTTTGTTTTCTCAAAATATGTGTGTTGGTTTATTGTTTTTCCATCTTCATGAATTTGATCACAGAGTTAATAAAATTAAACACAATATTTTTTGCACAGAAATAATTAAAGAATTATTCTTAAGAATTGGAATATTTATTAAGTAATCACATTTACATTATCTTATGGTCATAAATTAATTATTATAATGGTACATTGAAATATGATGCTCTTATTTGCCACACATATAGTTTGACAGATTATCAAATGCTACCATATTTTTCTTACATTATTAGACGAAGATAAAAGGTTATATTAAATTATTTTATTATGGTAATAAAAATATAGTGAAAAGAAAAGATATACAGAATTAGTTATACAATGAAGAATATTATTATTATTTATTATTATTAGTTTAAGTGTAGTAGATTATGACATAAAAATCCCTTCTCATATTTTACTACCGTAATTTTATTGACTTAGATAAAATTTAGGAACCTGAGATTTTATAGAGTTAAATTACTATGAATAGAAGATTAAGATTTAATTATTAGTTTAATCTTGGAGAGTAGGATTTATTAAAGTCATAAGAATACTATAAGTTTGTTTATTTGAAATAATAATAAGGGGGGATAGTGTTCTTATACCATTGAGGTAGTATCCTAGGATATTGGCTCAATGTAATCTATCTTGTCACCTGTATTTTCACTTCCAAGTCTCATGAAAATATTAAATATTTATTTAATTTATTTTTATAAACTGAACCTTATTCGTATTTTAAATTTGAGCTAGTTACACATTTAATTTTAATGCTGAATATTTCATTTATTAATTATTAACTGAGCTAGAACCCGCTTTATTTAATATAATATACTGCCCGGAAGTGAGGATGCAAACGGACCAGGTTAGAATATATATATTATGCTATTGGTGGCATACTTTTTGCTTTTAAAAAAATGATATAATGAGTACCAAGTTATAAGAGGGAAATCAAAGATGATATATTCATTAGAATGTGACTAATAGAAACTATAAATATAGTATAGAAGGGGGAAGTACATACAGTTGAAGATTTATCATAATAATAAATATATATTGTGTAGAAAAACATTGGGTGTTTAGGCAACAGTAAAGTAATATAAATATTAAAATTAGTAAAAAAATTAAGTTTGAGTTAAATTAATTCAATTTTATTTTTTCATATTTAAATATGTATAGATATTAGTATACTGCATAGAAGAAGTGAAATATACATATTTGGAGATTGAACAAAGTGATAAATTGGATTATACATTAGAATGAGAAAATGATTTTTATAAAAAAAAAACAGTTAAATGAACAAATAATCAATAAAGGAAGGATTAAGTAATCAACATTTTTTTGCTCATAAAAGATATGATCATGATTATAATTTTTATGAATTGGGGTAATCAAATATTGCTTATGAAAATGGTACAATATCTATTACATTGGAGTCATAGATGGTATCGACTGTATTGGATAAGCTTGAAAAAAAAGTGAGAAAATAAACTATGAATTGCAGATAAAGCTAAATAAGGAGAAATGGAATAATCCATCATTTCATGTGAGAAATAGAATATAATTTCGGACTTAATATTTATTATATCATGCCTGAAAGTAATATGGTGCTTTTACCAGGTGTTTATTACTCTGGTTCACCTGAAGAGCGAAAAGTGTTCAAAAATGCATGTGTTGTAAAAAAAGTTTGAGTTCTTGCACTGATGGATGGTTATGGTAAAGTGGAATTTGAGACAGGATGTGGTGATAAAACTTTAAAAATGTTTTTATAATACAATAGTTATTCACCTTTCTATGAAGTCTTAAAAGTGGATTGAAACCAGTTCTTACTTTATATGAGAATGATATAATGGAAAATATTGAGCTATCTGCATGGATATAGACATCTAGGTATTTATGCTTTTAGCTCATTTGACAAATAAAAGTTGTTTGTAAAGTGCATATATAGTGAGAAAAGTGTATAGATTTTTCAATGGTGGGTAATTGCAATATGTGGAGCTTGAGATGAGGTACATTCTGATAAACATTTTAAAAATATGCTAACTATAATTTATCTATTATAAATAAAGCAATATTTTTTTAATCTATTTTGTTTGTAATTTTGTTCCTGAAGTATATACACTTCTCATTTCCCATGGAGTATTTTTTTTTATTTTCCACGTGCCTTTGTTTTTTTCCCTTAAATTTTTCAGCTTATGGATTGAAGACAGAATTGTTAAAATATTATTTGATTGGTTTAATTGGAAAGAACATCAAGTAGAATGGTTAAGACTTTTAAATTAGTAGAATCTTATATTTTAGGTGACTTCTACAAAAATTATATACAATTATATTACACATGCTATATATTAATAATAAGCATCAGAAACATTTGAATACCCATAAGTGTTACTTTATGCATCAATGCTTCAATTTAACATTTTTTTTTTTTCAAGAAGACTGTGAATGTAAATTAGTTCCAAATCATTCTTTGTTAATGTCATATCTATATCCTATGAGGCTTTTCCTTTCATGGTGACGTCGTATGTAATCACCATAAATCAGATTTTTTAAAAAAAGTTTTTGTTATCATTCATTTGACATTTGCAGCTAAACAAATGTATTAAAAAATGGAATAAATAAATCATTAAATTAGCAAGTGACAAATCAAATGGAAATTTAAAGATACATATTCAAAAAATGCATATAAAATATTAAAGCAAGATTAATATTTAAGCTGATCATATATGTGATAATAATAGAGGTAATAAAATATAGTAAGAATAGAGACATAAGAAATGGAGGAAATATTTAAATTTATTGTGCAATAATATTGAAAACTTCTGTGATCAGTTCTCTGCATCTTTGGTGAGAATTCTTGGCATTTTATTTCTAAAATTTGATAAATTGATGAAATATTATTGATCTAATTCAAACTTGTAATTTTTGTTTTTGAAGTCTGATAAATCTGTGACATTTTTCTGAAGATAAACTATCCATATTGTCTAGTGATCCCAGAGATTTCTACAAGGAATCTGGATAACAAATGATGAAATAGTGAAAAGAGTAAATGATAAAAGATTGATTGAGGAAATAGAAAGAGAAACTGGATTGGATATATATTAAGAAGAAAGTATAGTTTAATGAAAGATATTTCAGAGGATATGGTAGTGGAAACAAGAAGACAAGACCTAAAAGATTGACATTGAATAACGTAAGAGATGGGAAGAGTTACTTGTAATTGAAAAGCTGGGCAATGAAGAAAGTTTTGACCTAAAAGATTAACATTGAATAATGTAAGAAATGGGATTGAAAAGCTAGGCTATGAAAAGAATGGAGTGGAAGAATGGATGAGTTGATGATGAGAAACTATTCTCTGGACTTGTTCATGGAACAGAATACTATTGATGTTGATATATTAGATAGAAAAATTATATAAATGGAAAAAAAAATTAATAGAATTCTATATAAAATTAATGAAATAAAGTACATTATTGAGAAATGAGATGGAGAGAAGAAAGAAAATATATGCTTGGTGCTGAAATAAAATTAGCATCTAATACTCCATAGAAAATATGAATATGAGGTTGAGTCATTTTTTTGTACATTTGGATGACATATTTTTATTACAAATTAAAAAACAAAAAGTTTCAATACCTTTCTAATATTTTTGCTTTTCATTTTATATTCAAATGATTTAGTTATATATATGTCATTTTTAATTCTTTTTATCTCTGATGTAATAACCAACTTTCGTTTTTTGAAAAGTGAATATGAATTTTGATTTATGCCTTTCAGTTTACTTGATGAAAGAGGAATAAAATTTGGATTAAAAAGAAATGGATTTTTATGATTCACATTAAATCAGAAATAGACTTTGGATTTAAATTTGGGATATAACCTAGTGACTGCTTAAGAATTATTGAATAATAAACAATTGTTACTGTTTAGTTGTAAGCATGTTATTGGTAGACTTTGGTAATTTTTTTTTTTATAAATAGTTCACTGCAAATCTAAAGTCAGGGCGCTCGCTTGGTTTACTCTCAATCTAAAAATAACTAGACACCTGTTTACTAAAACAGGCAAAACTCACTATACATATTACCACACACAGCAAGCTAGAGTAATCAATGGAAGCCAGAAGGCTTGTGCATAAAATCCCCACCTAATGCCTACTCATCCAATATCTCCAGACTAGTTTCTGCCTTGTGGCCTTTGTCAGTGAGGAGCCTTGGATCTGAGAGCACTGCACCTAGATCTTAGGATCTAATTCAACCCTCCAGCAGCCACCTTTTATCTCCACTTAACTACAAAACTATGAGTCTTAAATTGAAAACACCTTAATGTTTTCAATCCAAGCCCATTAGCTTATATAGTCATATGAGGGTTAACTCAGTTCAGTACCCATACATTTTGATGTCTGTAATTCTTTAATAACCATAGCCACCACTATCCTATTAGGCAGGATTGGTTTTAAGCCAATAAACATCACATGACCACCACTTCTTATGCTTGTGTATAACTGTTTTAAAACAGGCAAAACTCACTATACATATTGCCACACACAGCAAGCTAGAGTAATCACCTGTTTACTACGTGCTTATAATCTGTTTAATTGAAAGGAAAATCAAATGATTCAAACCCAGGATCTGAACCCAGATTGTTTTCATGGCTTGAAAATGTAACCACTAGACCATGATTTTTTTAAAAATATATATTGAAGTGAATGTTTTTGCAGATAAATATGTTTATATTGTCTTTTTTTTTATATACACAGAGTTTTTTGATTAAAAAATAAATACAATTTATACATGATATATATAAATGACATTATCTGGGTTTATTTGTGCATGATTCGTTCTATAATATCAACATTTCGGAGAAATCCATCTTACATCAACTAGGTAACAAATGTTATAAAACAATGTTGTAGATGCACTGCAAGTATTAATATGTAACAAGATTAAAGGTTCAGTCAATAAGAAATAAGCAGAAAATTTTCTATTATTGTTTTCTATTGGCTGAATCTTCAGTCTTGTTATACATCAATGCTTGCACAAAATCTATAACAATATTTTGTAATAACATTCATTACTTATTTGATTGGCAGATATAATTTAGCTGAAACATAAATATATGAATCATATTGAACCTGGATAATATGTCAATTATATCTGTAGTCTGTGAAGATCTTTGTTTTAATATATATATATTATTAAAATGAAAAAATCTAATTTCAGGTTTAAAAAAAAAGACCAAATAATTCAAGAATTTTATCAGAAATTGATTATCTAATAAGATCATAATAAAAATAGGTTTGCAGAAAGTAAAGTTTAAAATTTTAATTGTGTTTGGTCAAAAAAGTTAAAGCACATTTAGATAGTATATAAAGTGTCAAGTTATGCCAATTTTTTTTTCTAGTGATGAAAAAGTATATATGTCAAAAATTTAAACCCTAAATTATTTTCATTGGTACTAAAAATGGCTATTTGTATTATATGAAGGAACCTCGATGATTAGTGATTAGTGTATTCCCTTGCCATGCTCTTGATCTTGGGTTCTACTCCTATTAGGACATGGATATTTTTTCAAGTAGCTTAGGATTTTAAGCAAGCCTAGGACTTTTTAGATAGCTGAAATTGACTAACCAGTCATTGTTAAGCAAATAATATGTAGTTAAATTTAATCATAGATAAAAATATAATTGTAATATGTTATAAACCTATGTTATTGGTAATGAAAGTGTCTTATTCCTAGAAACATTGAATTATATTTGACCTTAATTTTATTAATTGAAAGTGTTTTGATGTGAATAAATTGGAAATGAAAAAGAATTTTAAATAAATACCATTATGCTATTTAATTTATAATGCAAGTTATTAATTATATTGAATATAATATGTATATAATTTATTTATATTATTTTTAATCTTTTCCAGCTTTTTGCAAAAGTTGTCTAAATTAGAGAGAATAGAAGTGGAAATTTATAAATTATTTACTTTATATAAAAGTAGACTTTTTTATATTTCATTTTTTTTTAGTAAATGTAGACTGGAATGCTGCTATGTATGTGTGAGAGAGAATGTGATTGTTATAAGATGCACAGATTAGTTTCGGCTACTATTTTTATCAATAGTAAGTGTTTAATTCCTACACATATTATCAGCATCTTGTATACTAATCAAGCCAAAGATTTAAATTATTTCAGTCGTAAGATTTTGAACCTAAGCCAAATTGCTTGAATATTTATATTAATCTAACTTTAGATTAGAACTATACATTTTAATGATTTTCATCTAAAAACTAATTGTAGATATGTTTTTGATTTTTAGCCAAACAAAATAAATATATTATCCTTTGCAAAGATTAAGCACTTAACAGTTTATTAAAGTTTAAATAGTTGTAGTCCTAGTATCATGTTTTTATAAATTTGTTTTTGGTTTAAAGTATCAAATTATTTGAAAATGTTGATTGGTTTGACTAGTATGAAAAAGATGGCCACTGATTGCATAGTTATAAATTAATGCATTCTGCTGATGAAAATCTATAAATAGAAATTAATCTAGGAATTTTGTAGACAGTACTATCTTGTGTGTATTGAATACTCATTGGCACTGGATAAAGTAAATATAAAATCCAGATATGATATTGAAAATAAGATAAGAATCATTGATTATTTATTTGTATGTAAAGTGTCTTGTGAATCTAATATAAAATCATAAATAATATATAAGCATTTATATTCATGGTTGATAACCAGCCAAAGAAGCAAAGCTGATTTTGTGAGACTTCCACTCGTATGTAGTCAGTATACATAATTCTGAGAATGTTATTGAGTTGTGTGTTTATTATTATAAATCTTTAACATTTAACCTTAATAAGTTATCACTTATTTCAATAATCATATAACTTATTTATTACCCAATAGTACCCAATATTTTAAATAAATAAAAATTTTAATGTTTAAAGGATAAATTTAATTGATTTTAGATATAATAAATCTATCTATATGCCAGGTTTAAACCCTCCCAGAGTACCCATCTGAATAACATTAAATTATTATATATGCAGAATCACGTATATATATGCGAGCAGTATGTCTGTAATTTAATTGAATATGTATAGATTACAGATATGTATCAATTTTATAAATATTTCTAATTTAGGAAATATTTTAGTCTAAATTATTTATATTAATGGTATATATATTGCAGATATGTATATTCATTTTATAAATATTTCTAGTTTAAGAAATATTTTAGTTAAATTATTTAGCAACTTTATTGTTGTATTATTGAAATCGCTATGCATATTTCCTGTTATTCTGCATTTATTCTGCCACATATGGTTATAAAGTGTTTTCTGCTAATTACGAAAGTAATTTTGTCAAAATAACATTCGATTTTGTAAACAGATTTAATGTAGGTCACGCATTTAGTCCTAAAATAGTCCTAAAATAGCATGGATGTTATTTGAAATATAAAATGTTGACAACCAAATAAGCAGGAAAACAGAATCTAAATTACTTTGTTATCACTAAAATTGTTTTTCTAAATAAATAAATGAGTTTTTCTACCGGTTGTAATAATTAAATATTTTGCTAAAATAATTAAATGGATTTTTCAGCTACGTAAAAAAATAACAGGTGGACAGAGTTCAAAAGGTATAAATACTTAGTTTTATTAACAAAGAGCAGATCATATATATATTAAGTGAACTGTAAGCCGAATCCACGTCGGTTTCACCTTAAAATGATTGAGTAGGAAGGCGACAGATCACCTCTTGGCCCTTAGCCGGGGAATGGGGAACTTTGGTCCAATGAAACCTAATGCCATCACCAGCAAAAGTAGCCTGGGGAAAATCTCTATTAACTGTGCATCATCGTCAAGTGTCAACTTATTATCGTCCCAAGTGCTTCAAAACTAGCTGCAATGGAAACAACTAAATGGTAAATTTTTCTCAGAGCTCTGTCTATAAACTGTGACTTTCGTTTCTCTCTTTTAAAAGCTAACTATTCACTAAATCTGCTTTCACCAACACCTTTACTAAAATCTACAAAGAAAATTGTTAAATGCTAAGTCTTGCCTGATTGTAAAATGCTAAATCTTGTCTGATTGTAAAATTTGAATTCTCTTTTATAATGTAAAACTCGAATCCTCTTTTAAAATGTAAAACTCCTAATAATCTATTTTAAATGTATAATTTTCTGCGTCTTTTTATGCCTATTTCTAAATATATTCAATTTATTTTATGATTTTATCATTTTAATATAATATGTGTATTTAATATGCCAAATGACTCGAAACCGCAAGTATCTATAAATGTAATTTTAGCTTATTGATTTGCGAAGATAATTTCAAATCTTCACTATAATTTAATATTAAATAATTGAATTATTATTCTTCATTCTCACTCGCTGTTTCGAGATCAAATTATGTTACTGATTAAGTTTTGGATATGAATATTACCATAATCAGTTATCTAGTTATTTTGTGTAGTTTGCTATATATATATATATAACTCGTATATCATCGGAACTAGCCACAGAAATATTCTCAAAGCATATTTTAATGTTTTACTCGTAATTACCCCGCAAATATGCTTTATCCTCCTTAGATTTATTTATGTTGAGACGCAGGTGATAATATTAAACTAGATTACTGATTAATTTAGTCCCTAATTTTAAGGCACGATAATGTAATTTTACGCCATTGCATTATATATATTTATAAGTTGCCGATGTGTCCTTACAAAGTACGCAATGTACGCTTATCAGCTTGCTGTGCTGGCGGAGGTCACTCTCATCCAATTTAGTTCGGGTTCAAGCACACTTTTAGAACTAGGGCACAAGGACCTAGATGATTCATAATGCTTATCCGACTACCTGAACTACTAATGTTCTTATTCGTGGCAAGTTGAGCGGTCTTAGGGCAAACCGAGTCTTTGGAGACTGAAGCCCATGAATAATGACCCATTCGCACCCTTTTGCTTAATTAATATTTTAATATGTGCCATAGAGGATATAGGTCAACCTATCATAAACCAGTTTTCTTTCCCTTTTATATTAAACGCTTATCTAGCATTAGTGTACATCCTAATCTAGGTTAACACGCCAACCTGCGTATCTCTGAGCCTAATTACATGCTCGATTTAACTTTGTATTAAATAGATGCCATAGTAGCGTTAAAGTTCTGCATGATCTAGCAGACTACAAAAGAGCTAGAAATTTGGCATATTAATTAATATAGGCATGAAATTCCAATACCGCATTACACATTATTAAACGCTTATAATGAGATATTTAACATGAATCTCAGCAGTTATCTAACGCCTGCAAGTGTTATATCTCACGTTCCCATCATATAATTTGGTATGTTTTTGATTTATTGTTTGCTATTGTCTTATTAAATTAATAATATTTAACTCGTTTGCATATTTTATTGTCCGTGAATTCATTTTATCCAACTCTACATTTAATTGCACATACACTATTTCATATATATGTAGATCAGTGTGTTAAGTTCTATAATTAATTACTTAGCCATATGTGTATATATCTGACCAAATCAGTGATAAATTAGTTAAATTATGAGTCTCTTGTTCTAACGGGAGTGACTGCTGGACTGAGAGTGAATTGATTGCCTGTGTACGTTGAGGAATGTCATCCATAGGGTAGTAAATCATTGAGCAGATTTGAAAGGATTGAATGTTGGTCGGATCCTGGATCACAGCATCTGGATTCGATCAGCTTTAGTGTATTTTGCCTATGTTATAGATTTTGTTACGTGGAGGGACAATTCTTATTGTTACATAGGTTTTTTTTTCCTCTGGGTCCATATATATATATTAATATGACTATGTTGTGAACCTATATATAGTTTATGTGCATGTTTATATACATATATATTTATAAATATTTTTTTGTTTCGCAAAAGGACAAAATGCAATAGAATACTTATATGTGTATATTAATATAAATTAGAAGTTTTAGACTGAAATATCAACTCATAATTTTGATTACCCACACATAAGATATGCACCATATTTTGAGGAGAAAAAAGTGCATCTTATATGCTGTCAAATATGGTATTTTATAAAAAACACCCTATTTTATAATGAAAATAAACATTATTACAAGAAAGTAAACATTATTTTTTTTTTGCTTTAATTTTACATCAATAAATTATGTCATAATGTCTTCCTTTTTGTTACCATTTTATTTTTAAGTTGTAATTTACTTGATATTTTCAAATTTGTTTACAGATAATTTGTTATAAATTATTTGATTTAAAACAAATGTAATATATAAAAAATAATTCAATGGATAAATTAATTCCACGACCAATTTGTAATTCCATTTTAAACAAAAAATGAATTTAGTGCAAAATTCTTTTACCTTTCAAAGAACAATAATATATTTATAGTTCTGAGATTTTTATAAAAAAATTTCAGATAACCTGGTCAAACATGCTTTATTCATTTGGGATATTTTTTTTGTAATATGATTCTTGCAGATATTTTTAAATTAAAGATGAGATAATTCAGAAATAAAATAGTTTGAAGATGACTCAAAAAGCTGGACATATGTAGTTTCAAACAAGAATCGGCCATTTCTGTGATATAATTGATTTGCAGATACTTTGAAGTTTATTGGTGTATTCATCTCCAACAATCAATGCCTTGTTGCCATGTTTTATGATCCAATATTATAATTTAGGCATACCTTGATTAGCTTATCGACTTTCTTCTGCTATTGATAAACTCTCCTCGGATTGCTGTTTATTGTAACCCTCCATGACAGTAACTAATTATAATTGTAATTTGTTCATTTTTAATACATTTTTTCAGAATGCTTTTTTTTTGAATAAACAAAAGAATCACGTTCTGCTTTAATGAACTATTTCAGCCATTTATCAATTACAAAATAAATAATTATTTTTATTGTTTGCAACTAAATATGGAAAAACAATCGACTTTTTCAAATTTAATGAATTAAAATGTCCTATTATGTTTTTTTTATTTTTATTAATTTGTAAATAATACATGAATGAAATAAAATAAATGTGTATATTATATACATAAATAAAATTAAACACAACTTTTAAATATTTCTATTATTTTATTAATTTATTTATCTATTCATATTTAACTATGAAGGCAAGATCATCTTCAGTGACGATTCCGCTTCACTATTATAATTCCTCTATATGGTTCAGTGCAACTCACCACACAGTGTCACTCAGTGCAAGCCATAGTAATCACTGGCTGCTAGAAAGTTTGTGCATCAAAATCCTTATCTAGTGGCTACTCATTCAATATTCCCAGACAAATTTCTAACTTGTGGTCATCATCGGTGAAGTGCTTTGGATCTGACAACATTGCACCTAGATTTTTGAATCTAATGCAACCTTCCAGCAGTCACCTTTTAGTTTTTTAGTTAATTATAAAGCTATCAGTCCAAATTGGTCAAAGATTGATGACTATGATTATTAAAAAAACTAAAAACACCAAAATGTAGAGATTCTGAACTGGTTCCGATCTGCACGGTTATATAAGCGAATGAGCTTGGATTAAAAATAGTGTTTTCAGTTTGGGTTCATAACTTTATGGTTAATTAAAGATGATTTCTGGAGAATTGCTTTATATCCAAAGATGTAGGTGCAGTGTTCCCAGATCCATGGCTTCTCATTAATGATGACCACAAACTAGAAACTAGTCTGGATAAATGAGGGGGCACTAGATAGGGATTTTGTTGCAAAAATCTTCCAGTATCTATTGCACTGTGTGGCACTACTGCATGGAGAATTGCTACCGTTTTAGCAGCTTGTGTAAGTACAAGAAATGGTGATCATATGATGTTTTTTAGTGGTTTGGTGCAATGGTAGAGTGCAGACTCTAGAGTTCAAAGTACAAGAATTGTGCCAGCTTGTCTACTTTCAGCATGGAAACTTTTTATGAACCCCAAGCAATAAAGCCATTTAATTATTTTTTTTTTTCATATGTTGTAGTATCGACCGGGAGGCGAACCCATAACTGTCTGCAATCAATTACTTGCTTGCAAGGCGACTGCGTTGACCTGTCGGCTAACAATGCTTGACAAACCATTCAATTATTTATTTTATTTACTTCAATAATTGTTAACTATTATAAAATGGTTTTGAGTTTAATGTTGATTCTCATTTGGGAAATAATTAACTCAACCATTATTATCTGTTTGACTAGTTACCTGTAACTGACTATTATCAGAAAAGATTTTAATCTATTAATCTATGTCAAAAACATTAAGGTTTAAATTCATCATAATAGTTGTAAGAAATAGTTTTTATCTACATTTCAGCTATCAACATTTTATTTGTAATTAAAATATTTTACAGAATGATAATTTTAATTTGTTTACTGAAAATTAACAGTTCATACTGTAAAGAACAAAAATTCATAGAATGTCTTTTTTTATGTATTTTATTATATTTAATGTTTTTAGCAGCATCTTATTTTGAATACTAGAACTTATAATATTATCTATTTTTAATATATATTTATATGCAGTCTCATATACTTTTTTTTTTTTTTTTAAGAATGAATTTATTTCGGTTGCAAAATGTTTTCTTTACACACAAAAATTGGAATAACATAGGTGGCGTTTTAGGTAAATGTATTATTTTTAAAAATATATTTGATTTTTAAAAGTAATTCAATAATAAGATTAAGACAAAAAAGATTTTATTAGTTCAATTTTAAGTATTTATTATAAAAATTATCCACCCCCTCCCCTCCCTAACTCTCCTCTTTTGTTTTAATTATATTATGTTTAGTATATATAAATAGTTAATCGTTTATACACTTATTTCTATGCAAATGTTTTAAATTCATGCTTCCATTTTTGATTGCACAATGACCTTCATCAAAGTTGTAAATATATGATGAAGTACATTATCAATTTTCATGCATATAACAAAATTGTTTTATATATATATCAACACATATTATATTGCATATACATATTCATCAGTATATTCTATATATATCCAACTCAAATATGGATTACTTTCATATTTTTTTAAATTAGACTCACATTTAATTTATTTTAGATCAAAATCTAATGATATATAATATATAATATTGATAATATTTCAAAACTTTACATAATAATGCTACATATTTCTATTTATTGTGTATCTTTTTAAATTAATTTATCACAAAACATTATATTGTAATTAAATTAGAATAATCTTATATTTGTTATTAATTAAATTGATTGATTTTTTTTTTAACCTTAATTTTTTATTGAAAAAAGTGTTTTCAAATATGTTTTTTTTTTTATATTTACTATTTTTTTTTAATGATATTTTGGGTGAATCAATAATATATATTTAATTTTATTTTTAAATACATTTTATTATTTAATAATATCAATTTTTAATGTTTTAATTGTATTTTTTATTTTCAAGAAATGTTCAGAACATTTATGCAGAAAAGGTAGACTATACATTTTAAATCTAGCTTTAATTTATATTTAGCATGCTTTCAATCTATAACATATCGTAATCATAGTATGTTCACTTCTACAGTTTTCATAATCTATATGTATATCTGAGAAAAGCTAAATTTAAAATATACAGATTACCTTTTCTGTATAAATGTCCAGAACATACAATTGGCCAGAAAAGAGAAAAAAAATCTTTGGTAATAATTTAAATCTATAATCATTTAACTAACAATTTATTACCAGAATCTTTATTCATATTTGGTTTGAATTTTTTTAATTTTTATTAGCAATGCCTCCTTTATTTATTTTTATTATAGGTATATTATGCCATTATTATACTTATTTTCAAATTTATATCCCGTTTCCTTTTTGTATATAAATATAGATGGTTTTTATCTAATTTATTTTTGTTTTAATCTTGTTTTAATTAAATTCTTTGTTTTTCCAGTATATTTATTTGTAATATTATTAGCATAACATTTTTTGTATTTTACATTATAAGTAACCTTTATTTTATTTTTAATATGTTTGTTATCTTTAATATATTTATTATCTAGGGATTCTTATATTTTATTTACTAGTGTTTATGTATGTTAGTTATTTTGTTTATAATTATATGTATATATTTAGTTATTTTATTATTATTCATGTTATTTATATTAATTTTGTTATTATTTAAATTTTTTATTGATTCTATACTTTTAATTATTTTTATTGGGTAACTATTATTATTATATTCTTCTATAATTCTTATTTTTTAATATTCATCTTTATTAAAATAATATGTTATTACTGTCCATATTCTAGAATTTGAACTTTTAATTTTGTGTTTTGAAAACCATTTTGGCATATTTTTGTCAGATTTTATATATATTATTGTTTCTATATTATTTGAAAAAGTGATATAATCAAGTGTAGAAAACTGTATTTGACTTGGATATGCCTAGAAAATAATGTATGATGGGATGTATATATAATAATTTTGTTATAGTATCTGGTTAATAATGTAATACATTTATATATTATTTACAAATATCTTAGTTTTGCCCTATATATTCATGTAAAAGATACAAGTCACACTATTAATTTTGATGAAGCTAAGTTTGTCTTCTGTGAGAGAAATGAAATAAAAAGAATTAAAAAATATTATTAAAAAATTTATAATTCTGAAACAATTAACTTATTTAAAAGTTCTTTTAATATTAAGGGTGGATGGGAAGTAAGTGCAATTGTGGTTAATGTGAAGTTTAAATATGTTGTTATTTTGTAGTTCTTTACACTTGAGAAAGTCTGCTTGCAGCAGTGAAACCATTGGTAGTGATTTAGAGTTTATATTTTTTTGGCTAGTCTGATTGAGTTGTGAATTTGGGGTAATTTTGATTATTTATATATTTGTATATTTATAGTCCTGAAGAAAATTTATATAATTATAAGTGGAAATATAAGAAAAAAAATTGTCTCTAAATTACATCCATAAATAAAGTGATTTATATTTTTATTGATATCGAATATAGCCATTGCAAAAAGGAAAATGGGAAAAGAAGTAGATAATATTTATAAATACTTCAAATAGAAGATAATAAGCAGTAGTGGATTTTCCGTTGGATAAAGGATATCTTACATCTTTTGAATATATACACAGGACTATAAATAAAAATGAAAGAAATTAATGCTTTCAAACAGTTTTTGAATTATTACATACTGGAAAAATATTGAGTGTAAGGCAGAAAAAAGTATAAAATTAATAGACAATAATAATCATATGAAGTTGTTAAAAGATTGCTTTTAACATATGATTTTGATAATTAAGAAAATTGTGATTAGCTTCATTAAGTGCTATTCTTTTTGCTTCATTGGTAGTATATCTGGGGATTTCCCAACATGTATAAATTTGTCAAATATTTGATTTAATATTTTTTGGAATGATATCTAGTCAAAAAGAAATATAAATGCCTGTTTTTTAAAATGTTTTTATTTAAGTTACAAACTCTGCTGGTTTGTTTGTTTGGTGGAGTTGGCAGATGAAATTTTAAATATTTGGTACCAAATTTTAAATATGTTCATATCACTTCAATAAGTTTTCAATAATGCATGTGAGAGGGCAATATATATATATATTTTAAAAAATTTTACATTAAAAAGTATCTTAATATGATCTTTTAAAATTGAAATAAAAACAATACTGTAAATAGTCTAAATAAGAGTCATAAATCACATGACCCCATTCTCTTAAGCTTGTAAGATATAAATAATGAGCATTTGCCAATTGCTTAACAAGCTTTGTGATAAATGCTAGCCAGAGAAAGCATTTAAAATATCTGTCAGGAAACCCCTCCTAATCTCTGACCATGGTTTCGTGCTTTGGCATTCCTCAGAGAGGCCCTAGGGTAGCTTCAGACACTAGATCTAAAAATACCAACCCAAAGCCAGCATTTATCTAAAAGTTATCTATTGAGTGGAAAATCTGAAATTTTCAGACACCTACATGTCTTCAAAACCAGCTATCCAACTCAAATAGCTATATGGGGCTGAGAGATCTTCAGCCATACCATATATTAGTAGTCTTAGCAATATAACATCGCATAAGACTTAAGGCAGAGACTATAGTCAAAATAAGTCATAGATCACATGACCCAATTCTTTTAAGCTTATTTAAAAACAACACTGATTATAATTTTTTGTAAACAAATTTTATTTAATACATATAATTTTACTTTCAATCTTAATGCTATAAACCAAAAATAACAGATGTAAAAAAATTATAACTGCTTTTATTTATTTCCTTTGGACTAAAAACACTCGAAACAATGGTTCCTTCAATAACAATTGGGCTTTTTATATTTAACTTGAAATATGGAAGGATATATCATACTATTTACATCTTTCTTAAACACTTTATCAATACTATTTATTTATATCAAAACTAACAGTTTCGACTGTCCTGCAATCATCATCAGAACTACAATATTCAAATATGTAATTATATAATTAATACACTTATACACATATTCATATACATAATTAAATATACAAAATAAAACAAAAATAAAATATATATTTTTACCTGTCCTTTATAAATAATCATTTCCCATTTTATTACTTTACTCTTAAATAATTCTATCCACATTTATTTTATATTAGTTTATTTTATTTTTAAAAAAATTATTATTTATTATAATTATAAAACTTTAACATTTATTCTACTATTTAATACATATTATTGTCATTTTACTTATATTATAAATCAACTTCTAACCTTTTCTTATTTTTATTAAATATTTTATAATTATCAAGTAACTTTTCCCACATTACAAATTACTTTTTTTATATTACAAAAATTATCTACCTCTTTACAATCCTATTTCTAAATACCCAACTGACAAAATTTTCAAAATTTGTACACTTGTTTGAAGAATCGAGAATTAATTATATCTATGCCTATTTTTTATAACAAGGGATTTACTTAATTAATTTCTGGACCCTTCATGCTTTTATTTCAAGTTAAATATAAAAAGTCCCAATTTTTGTTGACAAAATACTTCTTTTGTATTTTTAGTCCAAAATATAAGTGTTTATTATAAAATATTTTTTTTATATCTATTACTTTATTTTTTTACAGAATATAACTTCACACTCTCAGATCTAACCGCTTCAGCTTCACTTATTTATATAGAAAGTAGGTTGAAGTAAAGAAGGGTTCCTCTCTTTTCTTCCAAAGCGTAAGCTTCTGGGTAAGACCTGTAGAGGTCCCTACCAACGCATTTTCAAGCGCACACTCTTGAGGTTTATTGCCTTAGTAAATATTACTTAAGTAATCAATGTGCGTTAAATAAATTTATAATTATAATATATATATATAAAGAAATAACTCACAACATTTCAAATATTGTACATCAAAAGATCTATAGTTAAGTCATAATGGAAATAAAGGGGAGAAATATTTATTATCAGCAAATAATTAGTTTTTTTTTTTTAAACATAAAGGTAGAATGATATAATGTTTTATTTATTATCACAACTTCTTTTACCTTTCTTATTTACTTTATTAAATAAATTGTTCATAATTTCTCCATTTTTTAGATAGTATTAGAAATAGGATGTTTCAAATAATACTGTATATAGTTTTTTTAATATAATAAATAGAATAATACAGTAAAACATTTAAAATTCATATTCCTATGCCCTATAATATAATCATTCATGGATAGTTTGTTGTTGTTTTTTTTTGCATAAATTTGTTTATGAAAAAATTATGTTAATAAAGTAGTTAATGAATTATGAATAATTAATATATAAAACATTAATAATAAAATAATATATTAAAGCAACTTGTGGCTCATTATTTATTATAGTGATAACATGTCAGTTTGTTGTTATATTCATTCATGTCTGAAATGAAACTAGTTTTAATAGCATAGATCTAGTCCCCACTTTGATATTAATGTTAGGAGCTATTTACTATATTTGTTAAAGAAAAGAAAAAATTATTATCATATCTGTGCAACATAATACTAAATTGAAAATATGATCATTATTTCATCTAACTTCTATATGTGTAACTTCATGGGTTCTAGTGAATAAAAATGCCATAATTAGTATAGTTTTTTGTATTTCTTAATCACAATTTTCTCTTTAAATTGGAATGTGTACTGATATTTATTTTTCTTCTTATAGTCCTTCAAAATGAAATATATATTCTAACCTTAAGATAAAATCATAAACGAAGAAAAGGCAATCAGCCTTAGCTAAATACGACACTTTACGATGATATGGCTAAGCTCAGTGGGTTATACGTTACAATAAACTTTATTACAGAGACATGCATTAAAATAAAAAGGAATTTTAAAACAATAACAAATACATTCTATTATAAAGTAAATAAGTAAATTAAGAAGAGGAAAAACTTCACTCATTCCTATACAATACTTTTCAAACCAAGAAATTTCCCTCTATCAAAATGCATTCTCTAAGTAGCATAGGTATTTTACATTTAATATAAAATCTTATAATGAAATTCTTTACTGTATTTTCTTCAAGTATCTTAATAAAAAAGTATTTACCACCAATCAATTTTATTGTCATGATCTGATCTAATCCATTCTTATAAAGTGAAAGATAATGTACTTTTTTTTAATAGTAGAATGAACTATAATAAGTTTCTTATGCCACACTATTGACTTTTGCACTAATAAAATGAATTAACAATAATTGATGAAATAATATGTAGTGATCTCAGGGTTTTTTCTTTATTAATTTTGAATATTAATCAACATATTATGTTGTTGAGTAAATGAATGATATCCTAGTAGACTAAAGGAAACATACACTTCTCTTATAAGCTAATGTATCCTAATATGTTATGATAATAACAATTAACTAAAGAAGTGTTTAATTTAATTAATAATTGCATAATATATATATATAAATTTGAAAAATTAAAGTCTTTTACTCAGGTGACATTCAAGTAAATAGAAAGAACGAGTACCTTTTATATCTTTCTTTTATTCATCAACAACATAATCAAAAATAATCAAATTCTAAATAATGTATCCTTTGTTTATAAACTAAATAAATAATATGCAGTCTGAAATGAATTAAAGAATTCAAAATAAAATAAAATAAAATAAATATTCAATTTTCTTTTAACTGCATTTCCAATCTTTGGAATTATAACATTTAGGCAATTTTTTTATTTTTAAATTGGGATTTTGGATCTGTATGAAAATTGATTATCTGATTTACCAAGATTTCTGTAATATAATTAAGAATTCAGGACACAAAGAAATCATATATAGAAAACAAAGATTAAATTTTAATAATGATAAACACATTTATTAACATCAACTTTACAAGTTACAAAATTTTATTTACAATTTTCTAAAGAAAGTCATCTACTAAACATAGACACTGTTTCTTTTGACAGAATGCCATAAAATAAATGATAAAATAATCACCTACACACTAGCAAAATTATCCATTAGACTGATAAAAGCATTTGGGTGACCTATTAATGATAAACTCATTTAAAATAAGACTTTTTCAATATTTGACTAGTTTATTTTTAACATGTTTTTAGGCTAAGCTACTTTATTAAATAATCATTTAATAAAACTTTCAGACTATAATAAAGCAAAACTATCTTTAAGATACACTTTTTGTCCAGTAATAACTTATAATATTTTATTGACAACATTTAAGACACACTGAAGATTAAAAAAAGCTTTAATATGAACTGACAGATGACTGAATTTTTACCAGAAAAGTGTGATAATGTTAATTATCATATAAAACACAAATAAGACAATTATTGTCTGGCATTATCTGCTTAATAATAAAATTATGAAAATATTCACCAGAACTCATGCACACAAGATACTATCTTTTGTCCATGTTTGCATAATAAAATATTTAACCAATCCACGGCGAACTAATTCTGGATGGTAATAAAAATGATATTGCATATGCGTAGCTCTCATCATGCTATGCACAAAATAAGGATTAAAATTATTAATATATTTGTTGGTTTACTTATAAACTGCTGGCAATGTATAACAGCACAATACATACATTATTTTCCTTACTGAAACACTATAGATAGAAAAGTGTCCCTGAAGTAATTAGATATTTCAAAAATTTATTTTATCATTTTCATACTGTGATGTACTTGATTTAATGTTACTTACGAGAAACAACCAAATACACCTAATTCAAGTAACGATTACTCTCTTGCATAAAATTAAGATATCCCACTTACAGGTACAAGATTTTATTAGTATGAAAAATAACAATTATTTATAAACAGAATTATCATTAGTTCTACTAGCGCCTGTAAGGCTTACAAAAATAATAATAAGACAGGTATAGTTTGTATAATTACCCTAGGTCAGTCTTTGTTACCTTCAGACCCAAATATCTGGTTCTCCTCCCATCGTTGGTCCTGATCCGAAAATCCGGCTACACATAAGTCTCTCAGAAAATCAGGATTCGCACTGACTTGTCTTTTTTCTGCTAGATTATATCTACTTTCAGTTCTATTGTTTGTTCCTTATCAATTTTAATCACAAAGTTATTCAGGGATTATTTCTGCTAATTAATTAATTGTTCTTTACATTTCTATTCCTTCGTTTAATTAGTTATTTATTCGGATCTTCCATCTTGTTTCACACCTTGCTTTTTATAAAATCTATATACGAGAAACCATTTTTAATTTCTAATTTTCGTTTTTATTAAATCGACTAGTTTACTTTTACCTGTAATTATTTAACACTTTTAACTTCTGGAGTACACACAATTTCAAACGTATTTTCTTAATATTAATCATACTACAACATAACACATACCAATCTTAAAACACTAATAACTTCATCTTACATGGTGGAAAATAACTAATATCATCATGAGGGATAAGACGAGAAAGAAAAGCTCCTCAGAGCTTTGATTCCAATACCTTTATCTTAGGTAATTATATATGTGGACAAAGTCTCAACACATGGAAAGGAATACATACCATGAAAAACGATTCTTTAGGGACCAAGCTATACTAGCTAAACATGAAAATAATCATAAAATATTGAAATAGAATTCTCATGAAATAACTGCTAAAGCATTGGGGAGAGCAAACTCAAAATTCTCCAACACATAACGTAAGTAAAACACAACTTATAATAAAACCACATGCATCCCACACATATTTAAAATGGGATTAGGCATATATCCTAGGCAAAAACAATGGCAAGACAAAAAGAATTATCACCTAAAAGCTAGTGAAATCAATCATCACTCTAAAAATACATACATTAAACAATGTATGAAACCAACAAATTACTATAAGTCAGACGACTATAAAATATTTTAAATAGCATAATGAAAATTTTGCAATTAATAAGAAATACATACAATCAATAAAACAGCATAAAATTTTATAAATTAAAGTGGACATAATTAACATAGGCAAATATTGCTAAATATAAAACTAATGGATACCTTGACATATGAAAAACGTCATAATGAAATTATTATATAATAATTTAAAAAAAAACTATTATGAGCTTTTGATAAATCATATGGCTGTTTACTCATAAATAAAGTATTAATAAACACTATTCATAAATGTGAAGAAAAAAGTATTATTACCTGGACTCGCATATCTCATAAGTGATTTTTAAGCCAACAATAAAAAAAAATATATAAAATTTTACCTTCTCTATCATAAGAGTAATTGCATTATTATGTCATAAATTATAGAAAAATACCAAAAAATAATGTAAGATAGTAATAAAAAAAATAATGGGAATTATTATTTTTTAAAACGCCCATAGTTTTTTATTCAAGTCCTTTCTGCAGTGAGCAATCTGATGAGGGCAAACAATATTTTTTCGGTGAATTATTTTG
Source organism: Epiperipatus broadwayi (assembly GCA_028023455.1). Classification (NCBI taxonomy): domain Eukaryota; kingdom Metazoa; phylum Onychophora; class Udeonychophora; order Euonychophora; family Peripatidae; genus Epiperipatus; species Epiperipatus broadwayi. The sequence continues at coordinate 2,565,518 of JAQFVV010006367.1, forward strand.
AAGAGTGATGCATCTATACTTGTCATTTTTTTTTTTTTTATAAGAAAATAAGAGCAAGTATGACCTTCTGGAGCAAACAATAGATAACAGAAACACTTAACAAATAGTTTCAGCAAAGATTTGGATCCATTTTTCACAGGTTTGTATAAAAAAAAAATCAGCTAATTTGTTTTGAATATTTCAATTTTAACAGCAAATATTATTAGGAGAATTTTCATTTAATTTTGTCCGCGGTTATATACTGGAAAAATGAACAGCTTCTTCATTTATTAAAGCATTTTAAATATTCTTCTTAAAATTGCATTCTGTTCACTCAGGCACTTGATTATAGTAATTAAAAAAAATTTACTATCTACTTTAAAAGTCTGCAATTAAAAATAGTTCAGTTTTGTAATGTCTAATATTATCGCACATTAAAGTTGTCTGTTTTTTTCAATGAAGCTTCACATTAATTTATTCACTTAACTCATCTTTTAAATGTTCTTTTGCAAACGTTAATAAAGTAAACACAATAAAGTTTATCTTTTATCAGTTAGGCAAGTCAGCATTTATAAAGTCTTTATCATGAGAATACTTTAAAATAAATTCATTTAAACAGCCATGAATTGCGCGTTTTAAGATTAGCAAATATCAATATCCGTTAAAGCAAAAAATTTTTATTTTTAAATTCAATTTGGAAAAGTCTTTCCGCAGTTAATTCAAATCTTATTTTACTAAAGGTGAGACATAGAAAGTAAAAATGATCCAGAACAATGTCCGATATAGGTTTGAAAAACAATATAAAATATATTACCTTTTTCTTTTTTAAATTCCGGTTTAGGCACGGTTGAATAAACTGAATTAGTAAAAGCAAATATTTTCCCCAAACATTTTGTTAACACTTTAGATGCTTCTGAATTAAGTTAGATATAAGAAACAAAACACTTTAAATGAAAGAAAAATTACTGTTTTCTTGAGCAAGCACACAAGTGATCAGCAGCACCCACACATACTGATAGCTCTCATCTTTTATACCTACCTTTTGATAGGCATCGTAATTAAACACAACTTCCAAAAATCTGACAGCTATCAAAAAATATGCAAACTTCTACATGGAACTAATTAAGAAAATTACATAATTTTATTCTCTTTAAATACCATGTGATAATTTAAAACTTTTAGTTGACCTTTACTTCTAAAATAATTATTTAATTAATAAAAAAAATAAAATGAAACAAATATATAATACATTTTTTATTTTAAATCCCTACTTTTTAATTTATTTATTACAAACTCTTTGGATTTATTTTAAAACACTTTTATGATTAAATTAATCATTCATTTATTTTTGAATACTTAATAACTAAAATTAACTTTATTTGCAACAAATAATATTTTACTTAATCGCCTCACATGCGTACAAATTCACACACACACATATGCATACAGGAAATTGCTTTACCTCTTTTAAATTTCACGTTTTAATAATTAACTAGCATATTTTTAACTAACTTGATATTATTTAAAATAAACTAATCAGCTTTATTCAGATATTTTAAACTATTAAATAAAAATAACTCAACTAAATTATTAATCACTTTGAAATGAATTTAAGGTAATTTTCTCATCCCTGGTGTTTGTCGCGGGATGGTGTTGATGCTAATCAAAAACATATACATATAACAATTCCGGGGCCAGACCTGTGTGATTGATTTGATATAAAAAGATCTGATTTATTAGATTTGTAATAAAATATTCTAGTAACTAATACTATTATATGATGTTAGTCTTTCATTTTTGTAAATGTTTATTAATCTTATATTGTTTTTTAGTTTGTGTGTGTGTCTTTAAAGTTACGGTGTTTTTCTACTTTTTTTTTTGACTTTATGTGTGTCTTTTTAAAGTTACGGTATTTTTTTCAAGAATGAATCGATAATTTTATTAAAAAGCAATACGTAATAAGTAAATGTTGATTAATCTTATATTGTTTTTGAGTTTGTGTGTGTATCTTTAAAGTTACAGTGTTTTTCTAATTTTTTTTTGACTTTAGGTGTGTCTTTTTAAAGTTAAGGTATTTTTTGTCAAAAGTCAATCAATAATTTTATTAAAAAGCAATATGTAATTCTAAATCTATAAAAAGTAATGTAATTTAGACAACATTTACTATTATGATTTTGTGTGTGTTTTAATGATACACATACATCACTACAAATGGAAAAGAATTCGCAGCAACAACTCAAAAGGAAAATAAACCCTCCCAAATATTTAATTAAAGGATTCTATGTTAAGTTCGAAGACTAACAAATAATCTTCGAACTTGGGGGAAGTATTGTTATGTAGGTGTATAATTAAAATACATACAAAATAATAATAGTAAATGTTGTAAATGGGGATTTAATATTGAATCGTATGTACGTGTATCAATTGTCACATATACATATGCAAGTTATATATATATAAATACTTAGTTAATTTAAAATCATCTTAGACTTTAATAGCTGTGTTATTTTGTAAAACAGCAAAAAAAACAAACAAATCCTTTTAGATAGGAAGGTTAATTAACGGAGGAACTTTGCAGATCAACAGGATGAATAATTAATTAAAAAAGTAATCGGGCTGCAAAAGGGGTAATCAATCAAAGTAAAAGGTATGTCTAAATCTGCTTCTGCAAGTAAACTGGGAGGGATTGATCCGACCAGGATGGACGGACGGACAAGATTTGACCAATCAAATCCAGAAATATTCAGAACTCGCAAAATGAGTACAAGTGTAAAGCATCGGCAAACTGGGAGTTCTACCCGATGCAGATGAACTGTGAAAGGTGCTGAACATCGCTTATTTAGCACAGTAGCAGACTGCTGGCCTCCGAACGTCCAAGAGTCAGCATAATAGGGACTATAAAGTAGGTTGCATAGATCTTTATTCTTATTTTGGTATACCTTCGGGTTTTGTTGATCTAAATGTATAATTATTGTTTTAATGTATTCGTGTAAGTATGTAGATATTAGTGTATTGTAATTAAATCTGCTTTTTTTATTCTACCGGCATTAGTCTCAGGGATTATGATTCTTGAATGCATATATAGGCAGGGCAAGGTTGGCTTACTGCATAGATTGTTCGCCAGTGAGTATTATATAGAACTGGTGGACATAAAAAATCTTTATTAGCATGAATTCGCATTTCCTCACCGCAAATATCCTTTCTGTTTCAACAGGATATTTTTATTTTTTGCAATTATGCCACAGTGCTGGCTTCAGTTGATGGCAATTGCCACAGCTTCAGATACTCCCGAGTTAGAGGTTGCGGTGGCCATCTTACTTGTTCTTGAACGAATTCTCGCGAGAACATTATTTGTCGCGTGATTGTCAAATAAATGCTGGCGTGTACCCTTTCAAATAATTTTTTGACGTTTACACATTCCTCATGGAAGCTTCAGGTCATTATTAATAAACTTACAACACTATAAAGTAAGTTACAGCACATTAAAAAAAATGTCTAATCAAAATTTAAAAAACTATGACTGGCTCAAATACACAGACTCTCACAAGAAACTACAGAGATAATAGATATTCGAAGGTTATGAGAAAATGAATAACAAAATCAACTATGGCAGCCAATAAAGGCATTTCTTTTTGCTTTTAGCATAGAAAAAAAAAACATAACCGGCAGCTGTCATCAGGAACTCTTTCTGTGGTTTATCATATAAAGAAGTCTGTTTGTATTGGCTTCTGTTGCCACCCAACATAACGTGAGAACTTTTTCTGTGTTTATAGCGTAGAAAATGTCCTCTTTTGTTGGATGAATGCCAGTGAAATGGTATATTTCTAGGAATTTACCTAGAATAGCGATATCTCGAGGCGAACACCAGGGATGAGAAAACAAACGAATTTAATAATTATATTATAACACAAATAAATTCCCAAACTATCTTACACAATTTTAAGCATAAAGTTAACTCTATTTAGTCCTATATTATCTCTAATTCTATTTACTTTTCACTCTAAAATTATACATAAACTAAGCATTAATTTTAACTTGAAATCATACTTATAAGAGTTACATTTTTATAATAACTTTTAAGCCATTATATATTATATATTTTGTACTTATAATTATTTGACTGGAATAAATTATATCAATGAAATAAAATTTAGATAGCATAATTTACACATTTTATTTGCATGATAAATTTTATCTTTTTTTTTTTAAATAGTATGAACTTATAAAGTTAAGATAGTCAACCAAGACAATGTGCAATAGCACAGGGTCACAATATATATTGTAACCTCCTCCCCCGTCGCCTCTCACCATAATAATCTATAATAATGTTGAATTTAGGATTCTTATTATTACTCATAAATATTCCGGGTTCTAGCTCAGTCTTAACAAAATCAACGAAATTGATTTATTAAAAATGATTACTACTAGCTCTAAACTTTAAAATATAAATACAGTTATATTATTAAAAATTTATATTTTCATGAGACATGGAGCGACGACACGGGGAGCGAGACAGACTACATTGAGATATATCCACATGATACTATCCCAATGGCATAAGAACACTACACTAAATAATCAACTTATGGTATTCTTATGACTTTCCAAGCTCTTTTCATTACGATTAAGATAATAATCATATCTTATTATTCTTTGTAATAATAATCTGCTCAATTTATTAATGTAATAAACAAAAGAAATAAATCAAATCAAATAAATCTCATCATAAATTCATTTAAACTATTTAAATTACAGTATAAACTATGAGAAGAATTTTATTCATAAATTCACTACGACAACTAACAATAATAAATAAGAATAATGATAATAATAGTATAATGTAACCTATTTCTTCTTAAATAAATAAAATAAATAAATATTACTCTTAGATTTAATAACTGACAATCAAAATATTTAATATTAGCATATAATTTATTTAATATTGTCAACCAGCTTATGACCAATAAACGATATAATTATAATCCCTTAATTTTATCATACAAATAAAACTTCAAAAATTTTATAACACTTTTTTTTATCTACTTTTCAAAATTATACTTTCAATATAAGATCGTATCATCTATGTGGAGAAATATAACTAAGACACGGCTTACAAATAATTTACAACATAGTTTTTTAATAATTATACAAATAACAATATTTACATTATGTACATGATATCCCTACTTTCCTGTTACAAAATTACTTTACTGTTTATCTCTTAACATTAAATTTCTACTTATTTTATTTTTAACTCTTATACAGTATTATTATCATTAGATATCTGATTTTAGTTTAGCTTGTTACAAAAAATGTATCTATCAATAATTATCATTAATACTTTATATCTCAATTAATTTTAAAATTATATTTTTACAAAAATTTTTACCTTCGTAGTAAAACTATACAAAATCATAAAATTCTATTTTTATATTATTCGTATGGAATCCTAAAGATTCAAACCCTTCTTGACATTTTGATGTTCCGTTTTATTATTGACTATACAATAATTATTAATCAAATACTTATCCAAGCCTTTGCTTCGTATGGCAATTACAATCATTAACATACCATGCACAAATACATATATCTGTTACACATTATTGAATCATTTTTCAACCAACATGCAATCTCTATTTTTAAATATCATATAAAATATTAAATTTTATTATTACTTTAAAAACTTTATTTAGATTTCCTTTAAAATCTTATATTCATTTCAGAATTACTTTTAAAACAATATCATATGATTTTCATCTCTTTATGACATTTATACTTTCACTTTTAAAATAACAATTCTAACTCATCTAGTAAATAAACTATTCTTACATAACGACAACCTAGCCTCATTTCTATTTTATGTATCATTTCTATAAAAATATCTTTCTGACGATGTATATTCATGAAACAAGGATAGCGAAAATAGATGCGCAGGATCAAAACAACTAGAATATTATCCGTCATAAAACTTGACAATGATGGCACAGTGAATTTAAAGAACACCATAGAGGAGTGACCTTTATCTGTCTATCCACCTCTACTATAGGAGTGATGCTAAAGCTATTTCTTCAGCTTTATAAAACATCAAAAGTTTCAAAAATACGTAAAAAACACTGTCCAAAATATGTGTTCAGTGATAGGACTTAGTTAGCTATACTGAAATCACACAAAATACTATGATCCAAATATTTGATTTTTCTTATTTCTTGGCAAAAAACATCATCTTGGTTTCCTCTACACCAGTACTACCAAGTCACTATCCGATTTATTTCTCTAGATTTATCTATGCAGTACATCGACAAATTTCTGTCTACATTTCTAACAATAATAAAATTCATTTTTAGTTCAAACTATACAGCTATTCTTAAGAAAATCTTTTACTACTTATCTCGTATATTTATAATATACCAACTATTTTAAAATTATCTGAAGGTTTTTGCAACATAAAAGTTCAAAAGAATCACATAATTAATATGATACTTATATTATTAATTATATTTTAAAACAACTTATTGCATGCACATTTAAAATTACTACTATCTCAAATATATGTTTTAATGTTGGATAAAATGTGTACTTATAATTTAAAAACTTTCATACATCATTCTTCATTAATAGATGACCTAAAAATACATTATGCATTATCAATAATATCACAATTACCAAAACGACTCTACTTCTTGATTATTCTGAGGGCTTCACCTCATTACTTCGTAGATATTTAAAACTTCCATACATACATTTTATTTTTATAATAATATTTCTATCATTCTATTAAGCTATTATATTTAAAATCTCATTATTCTTAAATTCATGTTTATATGTTTCCCTAAGCTAATATAGAATTTTTTTTTTTATATTTTAAATACAATCAAATAAAAATATTAAATTATATTTACGATACTGCTTTGTCGAACTTGCTTGAAAATTGTTCATCGTAAAGCTAAAAAAATATATACTTTATTTCCTTTTTCAGTCACTTAATGTTCTATAAAAAAAAATAACTGTTTAATAATTCTTCCTAAACGATGATCCTTAATTTTCTCAATATTTTATACAATTATTAATTCTTGATATCTCCTTCAACATAGTCTGCTAGCTTTTTCCCGCGCGCTTTGTTCCCCGATGCATCTTGTAGATATTTTATTTAAAGATTTAGTAAATTTTTCCGTTTTCCATGGATCCCTTTCTATTTAGTCATTTAATTATATATTTCTTTGATCAAACATTTTTCATTAAATTCTTTGTAATATTTTTCTCTGATCGAGATAAAGTTTAAGCTCTTTTCCATAAGATTCATAATAGCACGTTCCTATTAGTCTTTAACTTTTCCTTTATTTTAAATTCGTGTATTATATTCTTAATAATGTTTTCATTTAAAATATAAACACTTTTCTTCATCATTATTTTTCTTGGTACTAGAACGCATATTAAAATTTTGTTCATAGAGAAGTATAACTTAGTTTTAAAATAGCTCTGTAAATTTATCGTCATAAATTGTTCTTGACGATCAGCAGCTTCTCTTTCAGATTTTCACATAGCGTCCCAATTGTATTCCTTTCAGTTATAAGATTAAGTTTCTGATTAAGCACAACTAAGGTGGCATTAAGATGATTTCCAATTATTTTTCTTTCAGCAGTCACTTTAAATATTTTTTCTTGTACTTCCATGTTACTGTAGGTTTTCTGGTTAAATTTGAATAAAATTTCCTGGTAAGATAAACTTAAAATTAGCAATCCATACTCTGTAGTCAAAAATATATTATATGTTACAGAAAACTTTTAGAATAAATCCGAAATTATAAATTTATACTACTGTTCAGCTACGATGTTACCAGCTATAAAATTTGTTACTTTCTTTCACTTACACCTTACTTCTCCCGCTCTGTATAATCTTAGATTTTGTCTGTTAATTTTACACCTGATTGGTTAATATTTATTTTGCGCGAACATTTATTCATTTATTTTGATAACAGAATGGATGTTTTAAAATTAAGAATTGATGACGAGTGTCTGGAAATTTATACCAAATTTTTAAATTCAATTATAGTTTTTTATATAAAATTATCTAAGCTTTAAAATAATTATTAAAACAATATTTAATATTTTTAACTTTCACTTTAAAGATCGATGGCAATTATATCTAGTTTTAAATTCACACAGTTTATTATTATTTTAACAAGAGTGTGTGAAGGCATACAATATAGCGTCGTGCTACTAACTTTTATCAAAATGATTTTTATTTACGTCTCGGTCTAAATTACCAAAACTGATATATTTTTTATAAAATTTGGAAAATAATTTATAATGTTAAACTAAATATAACTCTCACCATCCCAAAATTTATTAATAAATTATACTCTACGTATAGTATTTATTTAATTTATTAGTTTTAAAATATTCTATTCAAATTATTAATCTACTTTTAACTATCTATAGCTGTATTATTTTATATGGCCAGTTTTCACAACCATAAGCAATGATATGATTAAGCTTTATTTAATGTTTTCTTTAAATATTTATTACACTGTTACCTACCAGGTATTTTGCTTTAAATTGATAAAACTCATCTCTTATTATTTAAACTACAAAAAACTTAAATTTAAAATTTTTAAAGACCTTTCACCCTGCCTAGACCTACAGACAAGGGCACAATATATATATATGTATATGTTTTATCTTTTCTTATTTTTTTCTATTTGTTATTTTTAGTTTTTCTTATATCTGTAAAATGTGCCAATGCTATAGTTGACTTTGATGACATTTGATCAAAATTGTGTCAACAGTAGCAAACAGCTGGAAGAAAGCATTTATAATTTATTCCCATGTAAAATATTGATATCAATATAAATTCCATGATTATTTCAGATCATAAGCTTGAGTAACTAAGTTACCACATGGGAATACATTTTATTAATCTCCATATCCAGAAATCTTTCTGGTTTTTGCATTTATTAATAATGATTTGGAATTCAAAGCTAGAATCAATGCAATAATGCATCAAGCAGCCATCTTTAATTTTTTTTTTACTATTAAATGAACATCCTGAAATGTGCTAAAGTCGATCTGTTGCATAGATATCTAGATATAACACCAAGTTAATAATTATATTTTAATAATCTCACTTCAGTATTATCTAACTATACATGCATGTTGGCTTGGCCAACTTGGATTCAATTTTTTTTTTTTTTAATTTCAAGTTATTAGTTTGATAATTCAAAAAAGTAAAGGTGGTTACAAAATGCATAATTGTATTGATTCCCCAGATTTGAATTCCAAGTCTTCATTGATAAAGAAAAAAGTTAATAAATGATCTGAAAATGGATTTAATAAATTATGCTAATGGGTAACCATTGATTACTCGAGCTTGATAGATGGTGGTAAAGCAATAGAGAGAGAGACTGCTCTTGTAGTAATCTAAAAGAATTAAATGATATTGTATTGATATTAGCATTCCTAGAAAGGAAAAAAAAAGTGCATAATTATAAATAGGTCAGGTTATCAAAATTTATAACTACTGACCTGGTTTCAGATCTATATAATTATAAAAGTAGCTTGGCTTGGGTTCAAAACCTTTAAAATTTTTGAATTTCAAACTCTTAGCTTAAAGTCATAATAAAAAATTGGTAAAGATAGCTACCAGATCAGTAACTGCATTAGTTCCACACTTTAAGCACAATTTTTTATTGATATTAATCTGAGGATTAATAATTGCACTATATCAAATAAATATTGATTACTCATATTTAGAATAGATGGCGCTAGAATAGCAGTAGAGAGAAATGTTTATAAATCATTGGTACTGTAATATTGATAAATGAATCTTTCAAATGGAGGCAATTACACTTGAGAAGGAACTAAGGACATTTTTTAATATGATACATTTAGATTAAAGTCATTTGTTAAATGCTGACAATATAGGAAAAGAAAATTCTAAGCCATCATTAGAACATGGAATGCATAGAATAATTATCGGAAAATGGATCACATGAATAGATATCTTAAAAATTACAGAAGTATGATAAATTGAAGAATAGGAATTAGAAAAAAATGTATCTACTATTTACAAAACAAAAAAGAAATATGGTATTAACAAATTTCTTGTCAATGTACATTTTAAAGATAATAATACTTGCTTTATTCATATCCAGTTTTTATATTAATAGAAATAATATAATATCTATTGAAATTAAATTTTGCCATAATATTTAAGCATACACAATTATATATTACAAAAGGTTATTTTAAAAATGATTTGAGCAAATATTTCTACCTCTATCTTTTCAAATACTGTACTGCCTTAGATAAAAAAAATTTATCCATAAAACAAATATATTGATTATTATCTATAGGAATTTTTATAATAAAAAGTGTAATATTCCTAGAATTAGATATAACTAAATTTGAGAGTATCAACCCCAATCATTGGGCATGATGATTGGACCTGATATCCCTTCATATTTATTAAAAATATTTATAGCTTTAAAAAAAATATTGCCTAAAATTGCTGTTTAGTGGATAGTTATGATTTGAATGTTTCTCTATCTTGTTTTAGTTTCTCATTAAAAATAACTAAATACTCATTTTGTGACCAATATTATGTTAATGGGATTGACTAATCCAGCTACCTGAAAGAAAAGTTGTAGTTATGGCAGATGGATATAAGATCATTGTCTTTGAAACACCTCTTTCTGTGGATATGTGCTTAGTGGCATAACTATATGTATATATTCTAGAATATTTCTATGAATATGTTTAGTTTTTATTATTTTTAAGACTATATTTTGTATAGTTAAGTATATTAAATAATTAAAACATTTTTTGCAGGCTTATCTTTAACAATTCAAGAAAGTGGTGCACCCAAACTCATTATTCATGGACCTCCAGGAGTAGTGAGTCTCTTTTTTTTTAGTTTGTATGTACAGTTTTTTTAGTTGTTTGATATAGAAAAAAATGTTTAGATTATATATAAATGTTCATCTACAAAAATGATCATCTATATGTATTTTGCTTTGTGTGTGTGTGATATGCTAAATTTTAAAACAATTGCCAATTCTATATGGTGATGGATAAATAAAATTATTTGATGTTTAAATGAATATATATATATTTATATACTGTATGTGTATTTTTTTCTTAACTAAAAGAAATTTATCAATTTATTTTGAAAATATTTGTATATAAGTTAAGATTAGAAAAATTGTTAATAGCAATTTTTTAATTAAGAAAATTTGGTACTTATTATTTAGCCGGGCTTGGCCGCTTAATGGCATTGTTGCCAGGCAAAAACACCTACAAATGCCGTTTACGTGGCCTGACTTACGGCTAAGAAAACAGTTCTGTTTATCTTAGCCATTTCAGGCCACTTGATGGCATTGCACAGAAATATTACGGCCTGTTTTGTGCTTCGTGACACTTTATGTGAATTCGCACATTTCACAGTTGGCTACCATATCGTCTGACGATGTCTGGATTTCAAGTGGCCACAATTTTTGATTTTTTAAAAATCTAATGCAAATTAAAATTAGTTTTTTGAATCAAGATCAAAATTACTTTTTTTTTAAAAAAAAAAAAATTAAAAATGATACTCAAATGCTAATTTTTTTCATTTATTTTTTTGAAAATAATTATTTTTATTTTCAAATTGTCATAAGTAATTTTGGAAGAAATACATGCAATATATTTTCTATTTTAAAATAAATATTCATTTTAATAAAATACATAAATGAAATTATTGCTTTTAATTTTTTTGGAAAACTTTATATATAAATTATAAAATTTATATATAAAAAATAATTTTAATATGTATGTAAATAATCTGATTATTAAATATACAGAATTAAGAATATATTATTTATGGAGAAACGGAGTTCAAAAGCACATCACCAATAATAACTCACAAATCAGATCCTATAAAGTCATTTTAATAAATTTAAATTAATGTCACATTTACCCCACTTCACAAAGTTATATAGTAAATAAATCAAATATTGGCACTCTATAGGCTCTAATCAGTCATAAGGTTTTATAGCAAGGAGGTAAATCATTTAGTGTTGGTTGGTAAATGGGTATTTAGCTTTTCATAGGATTAAACCATTAAGCATCACATGATCACATTTCCTATACTAGCACATTAATTGTTGATAAACAGAGCAAAACTCTCCATACAGTACTGCCACCTGTGCTAAACAGAGTAATTAATGGATGCCAGAACACCAATCCTGCCCAATAGGATAGTGGTGGCTATGGTTGTAAAAGAGCCAAAGACACCAAAATATATGGGTGCTGAACTGAGTTCAGACCCATAGGACTATATAAGCTATTGAGCTTAGATTGAAAATATTTTTTGTGTTTTCAATTTCATTCTCATAGTTTTGTAGTTAAGGAGAGATAAAAGGTGGTTGCTAGAGGGTTGCATTAGATCCTAAGATCTAGATGCAGTGCTCTCAGATCCAAAGCTCCTCACTGACGAAGACCACAAGTCAGAAACTAGTCTGGGGATATTGGATGAGTAGGCATTAGATAGGGATTTTATGCATAAGCCTTCTGGCATCCATTGATTACTCTGTTTAGCACAGGTGGCAATACTGTATGGAGAGTTTTGCTCTGTTTATCTTATCATAGGATAAAAACATTCAAACTTTCACCATTCAGCAACTGGAAAACTTAATGAATCACGCCTTCTCCATTATTATTTATTTACAAGTAACACAAAATTTTTTGTATTGAATATGATATATATATATATATGATCAATAGATGGAGCTTTACCAAGATCTCCAAACAAGCGTATTCTGTTTACATAAATGTCAGAGTCAATATTCACTGTCTCTTTCATTTTGTTCCACCCTCAGATCAGCTGATTTCAAGCTCCTATCCCTTCACTGATGAGAGCAAATCAGCTTGAAATCAGCTGATCTGAGGGTGGAGCAAAATGAAAGAGACGGTGAATATTGACTCTGACGTTTATGTAAACAGAATACGCTTGTTTGGAGGTCTTGGTAAAGCTCCATCTATTGATCATTAATACAAGTGATAGCAGGTTTTACGTTTATAAAACTTGTTTTTCTTTTTCATATATATATATATAGTTTTTAAATAAAGTCAGAAGTGTCTGTATATAAGCTATATATTCATTAACTTTGTTAGCTAAGTTAAACATTTCCTCCTATACCCTTGTATGTGACAATAAGCTTCTCAATTCTTATTAACCAATTATTTTTTAAATCTAATTCATCCTCTACCCCCATCTCATTTTAATAAAAGCTCTTTTCTTAATTAACACAATTCTATCTTCATATTTTCCAGTTTCATTATAAAGATCTAAACAAAAATCGCAACATTTTTCCTTTTTTTATTCTCCTCACCTGTAAATTTTTCTCTTTAAATAATTTATCTTGAGCCTCTTTTGTTAACTCTCTGAAAATAAGTATTCAGTACTCTTCATCTTTAAATAAGCTACATCTACAATCCAAACCTTTATTCCATTTTGGCATCCTTTCCCTTATATCTAATACTTTTGTCCTTGCACCAAATGAGAATAAGGCCCTTTTAGTGTTATACATCCTTTCATATTTTATATAATTTTATTTTTGTCTAACTCCAAAACATTTTTTAATTATATCTGCTTTCCATTGCTATTACTTATCTAATCTCTTTTTCATTCCTCGTAATTATGTACATATGATATATTCTCTCATATTCCTTTCTTATGTAAATATATACAAATAAATCTTTCAACTTATTCAAATTGTAAAATATTTCTTGCCCAATATGTTTGCTGTTCTTTCCACATAATCCAGCTAAAGACTGTTCTGCTAATCTATTTTCTTTCATATATATTATAACCTTCCAAACATTTTAAATTTACTTTTAATTTCCCTCATTAAAAAAAAAGTTCACCCGTTTTAGTTTAATAGTGTTATTTGCTGTTCACAATTTATCACCCTTAATCCATATCTATCTATTTTTTTTGTATTGTATTTAAAAATTTCTTAGTTCGCTGACTAAAAAAATTTCCAAATGTTAATGCAAGCACTATCATTTCTTTCAAAATAATATTATATATTTCACACTTATTAGACAAGAAATATGCCACATTTTAAATTAATCCATTTTATTTTTGCTCTTTATGTAAATTCTAATTCCTAGCTATCTATAATTTCTTTTCTTTTTTTTAACAAAGTACCTAAATGTCTATACTTCTTCATTTTTTTAAGACATATCACTTTTTTCTTCCAGTTTTATTTTTTTTCATTAAATACTAGAATCTAGATTTTTTTATCCTTTGAATCTAATTTTCATATTTCTTGCCTCTACACTGTTTTCAAAAAAATGTCATATCATTTACAAAAAAAATAAAATAGAGCCACTGGACTATATATATTCTGGTTCCAACAATAGGAATTCCCACTACTATCCCTAATCTTTATATTTCAGTTATTCTCTTAGAAACAAACTAAATAATAAAATTAATAATGAATATTTTTATCACTTCAATTTCACATTTAATTTTTACTAATTCTAAATCTTTTTTTTTCATGTGTCAAAGCATCGGCTGGGAAACGAACCGCTAACCTGGGACAACTGCTAGTAAGGCAGCTGTGTTGACCACTTGGCCACCAATGCTTTCAATTAGTATATATAAAAATTATGTAAAATTTTAATCATTTTTAAGTGTGTTTCCATATTTTCAAGATTTCTCACCCTATTGTAGATTTTTTCTGTATGTAAAAATGCAATAAGTAATGGTCTATTTTTTTTATATATCATTTTAGTCATCTAACATACGATGAATAAATTAAATCCTATTCTTCTTGAATGAAATTCATTCTAAATCTCCCCCAATATTTTACTCTTCTATATAGTCTAAATCCTATAATTTAAGATATGTATAAATAATTTATAAATTATAGTAATTATTGCTACTGATCTACAATTACTTGACCATCTAAATTCTCTTTGGTTATTTACTAATATAATTCTCGTACCCATTCATCTGGAATTTTATTATCAACTATATTCATATTATAATTTTCTCTTAAACTGAGCTTTGCATATCTTCCCATTCCATTTCAGTTACTGTACAATCTAGTCTTCTTGTTTTTGCCTTGTTTTCAATCTAATACTTTATTTAATTTCATATCTGTCATTCTATTCATTTTTTCATGAAACTCTCTAATAGATCATATTCACTTACTCTTCTCCATTCATAGTTTTTATTAAATTCATTATATACTTTTTCAAGTTCTTTTTCATCTTCTCTCTGCATTTGACAATATAACATCATCTTCTCTATCATTAATCTTTATACATTTCCAGAAGTTTTCATACCCATCTCTTATCATACAGTTAATTTCCTCCGTTAACTTCTTATTGAGTTTGCTCCATTTCTATGTAATTTATTCTAGCTATTTCTTATTTTTAAGTAGCTATCCCACCTAATCTTTATCTCCTAATTCTCTCATTTGCATCTTAACATTTTTCTTCTTTCTTTTCTATTTTCTAAAAATTTTCTCTTCATTTTCTTTCCTGTTATTTCTAAATAAACTTTTATTTGCAATCTTGTTTATCATATCCACCCATTCTTTATAATTTTTAAATTTACTATCTTTTATAATTATTTCCAAGATATTCATTCCATCCCTGTAATTTTTTCTATAAATTTCATGACTTTTTTTTTTTTTTTAATAAATAATCAGTAGTGGCATCTTTTGGTCAAAAATTGAAATATTCATTACTTTATAAATCAAGGCAGATATTATATTATTGTAGATAATAGCACTATTACATGTTAATGTTATTGAATTATTTATATTGTGATTGTTGTAAATTTTCAAAAAAGTGAAATATATATATATATAAATAGACAATTTCTTTTAATTATATATTATTTTATTTTTAGAGCAATTTTTTCCAAGCAGCTTACAAATTCACATTTACTTCTGAGATTTCAAGAGGTATTGCTTTTTTCAAAACTGTTTTAAGATATATATATAATCTCTTAATATAAATTTATATTGAAGACGAGTGAGAGTGTATTTTACTTGTTACTTTTTTAATCATATTTCTTTTTTATTAACAAGTCTAATAAAGCTTTGTGAACTCTTTTGTCGCATTATTTAATATAATCACTTGTTTTTGTGCTTTTTTTTATATCTGATTGGATGTGGTCTTAATCTAATAGAATATTTATATAAAATAAAATGTACTTTTTAGCATATTTATATTTTATATATCTTTTAAAATAAAAATAAAATGTGATACTTTTTACAATAATTTCAGCATTATTGATTTAAAATAAATTCAATGTATTTGTTAATCTTTTATCATTAATATTAAGCATTCAGTGATTAAAAACAAAACAAAACATTATTTACATACCAATAAACATTCTTTTTTAATAAGTCAATAATGAATATTAATAATCTTGAAGGTTTAAAAAAATATATTTAATTATTTTGTGCTTTAGTTTGAGAATATTCTTTGTATTCAAAAGGCATTTTATTTTTATATAGCGCGATGTTTTAATAACTGTAATATTAATAAGCCAATAAGGTAATGCACATGCACTTTGTAGATGTAACTATATAAATGAATACTCCCACTTTTTCAAACACAAGATAAAGTCTTTGGTAAAAGATAGAATGAATCCATCTATCTTTTCAACCCAAATGTTTATATATGGGCACATCTTAAGTGTTTGGAAATGAGAGCGTGAAGATATTAATTGATCACTTTAAATTACTTTATTACTACGTAAATGAATGATGCTTGTGAAATTTCTAGAATTTACGATAGTCATTCCTATTAAATTAAACATATATAAACAAGACATTGTATTTTTATATAGCGCGATGTTTTAATAACTGTAATATTAATAAGCCAATAAGCTAATGCACATGTGCTTTGTAGATGAAACTATATAAATGAATACTCCCATTTTTTCAAACACAAGATAAAGTCTTTGGCTTGTAGATTCCCTGGGATTTGGAAACCACACTGTCAAATCATCATTTGAATTTGTGGAAAGAATAAAAAATGCTAAAATAGATTTAGAACACAAAATGACTGTATGTGATGTCAATGAACTTTATGGCTCAATTAACAGAAAAACCTCCATTATCATCATCAAAGATGAGTTAAATAAGAAAAATTATCCAACAAAACGAATTGATTATATAATAGAATTCTTGAAGTGGCTGGATAACAACATATTGGCTAAATTTGAAAACAAATGGTATGTATCTCTCCATTGTTCTGATCTTAAACTATATTCTGAAAGAAGTAACCAATATTCTACCTATTTAGAATGTCTTTTAGATAATTGTTATAATATAAATGAAAACTTTTTTTAAGGAAATTATTGTGATTTATTCACTTCATTTGCACTATCCAATAGAGATGTGCCCTTACAGTAGTAAATTCATTATCACCCTATTTAGCAATCTGAAAGTCTTAATGATTCCTTTTACGATCTTGTTATATTTTTAAAATGTTACGGAACATCCTCCTAAAATGAAATTTTCTTGTAAAATGGTATGATAATTTAAAAATATGTATGAAATAAAAAACAAACATAAGAAAAAGGATAGTAATGGTAATGTAAGAATTATCAAAGAGAATGTTGCAGCTTCTCACTATGATATTAAAGAAATTGCCTCAGTGACAGCTGTCAAGTTTCAATGCTCACTTCCCATTTAATCACAAACTAATGTAACAAGACAATCACAATATTGCCCAAATATAATCAGTACGCCAGTTTTTTTTAAAAAAAATTCTATGATTTGGGCTCTTGAAATAATTTGTGATGAATCTGTGAAAGAGTTTCAGAAACATACTTTCAATCGAAGATGAAAATAGTGTGTACTATGATTATATAGAAATATCTCCCGAAGCACATCCACATTAATTTTACACTGGATTCTACAATCTGATAACCAAATTTTGAATATTATTAGCTATTATCATATTTATTCAGATAGTTCAAGCTGTTTACCATTGACAAAAGGCAAAAAAGACTAAGATCACCTTTGGAATAAATCTTACAAATCACACAAAAATGCAAAAATCACATCAATCTTTGTGAACTCAGCAAAATTTAGTTTCTATCCATCTGGTTGTAATCTTCTCTTATAGTCATCAAAAACTGCAGGACAAAGTAAATTATCTAATGTTTGTGTGATGTCTTACGATCCATGATGATTTTTCTATCATGACGTCATTCAAGGAATGACTGCGGAACTAGACTATTATTGTCTGCGGTATGAATGGTAACCGTAACTAGTAAACAAATACTTTTTGATAGCGCTAATTCGTTCTTAAAATCATAACAAGTTTTTAGCTGGTTTGTTATTCTAGAGACTAAAACACTACACCAGTTTTGGCGACGAGGATGGGATACGCGAGATACAAAAAAATATATATTATATTTTAATTCAACAGTGTTCTTTATAATATTATTCTTAATCGTACGTAGGACGCCGAATATTTTTTTTTTTTACCCAAACTTTGTTTTCTATTGGATTTATAATGGCAACTATTGGGTCTTTAGCACCTTTCGACGTTGACTCACCACAAATGTGGGATACATACGCGTCACAGGTAAATTTCTTTTGTGAAGCTAATAATATTATTGCTGACGAAAAGAAACGTGCAACACTCCTCGCTGTCTGCGGACTACGAACATTAAGTATTCTTCGATCTCTTATATCACCTGCGTTGCCTCATGACAAGTCATATCAAGAAATAGTAAATATATTAAAACAGTATTTTAATCCACAACCTTCTGTTATTTACCAACGTTTTAAATTTCACCGTCGTTGGCAACGAGAAGAAGAAAATGTGAGTGCATTTTTAGCCGACTTTCGACGTTTGGCAGAGAGCTGTGGTCTTTCATTAACAGAGCGTCTTCGAGATCAATTTGTCTGTGGACTTCGTGATGAAACTATACAGCGCAAATTATTGACAGAAGAATCTTTATTATTAGAGATAGCTATACAGCATAGCTTAGCTGCTGAATCTGCATTGGTATAGGTGCGTGAAATCCGTGCCACAAACACTCGCATGTCGACTGTTGATCTTATTCAGCGAAACAGATCAACCTTACCTCGCAAAAATGTTTCTAGGTTTTCACTGTCTTCACAAACATCCCCTACACACAAAAGGAACATTGGTGCATCTCAATCGGGATTTCCACTTTGCTATGGTTGTGGCAGTCAACACAATCGAGTGGAATGCCCTTTCAAGAAAACCAAATGCCATTTCTGCCAGAAAATAGGTCATCTACAGCGTGTATGCCGAGCAAAACAACGCACTATTCCTGGATCTGCAAACCAATGCATGGCAGTAATGGAGACAGATGATGATGTAAGTCATATCCATGAAATACGCCATGATGCTTCAACACCTAAATCCTCCGCACAT
The DNA here is from genome assembly GCA_028023455.1 of Epiperipatus broadwayi. Lineage (NCBI taxonomy): Eukaryota > Metazoa > Onychophora > Udeonychophora > Euonychophora > Peripatidae > Epiperipatus > Epiperipatus broadwayi. The sequence goes on from JAQFVV010006367.1 coordinate 2,584,921, forward strand.
GTGTACATTAATGGCAAGGAATGTAAAATGGAAATTGACTCAGGATCAGAATATTCTATTTTATCTTCTGACACACTATCTGAATTGTGCAACGGAAAAATACCTGAACTACATCCAGTAACAATTACATTACGAGATTTCCAGCACCATTCAATATCATTCAAGGGATATTGTGTTGTACATGTTCAATATGGTATATATTCATGCCATCTACGCTTATTAATAACAGAGAGTCCCTGTACAAACCTGTTAGGACGTGAATGGTTCACACCTCTAGGTATTTCATTAACTGGGGTCCATCTAATTACCGAACCATCTATTCAAGATATCATTAATGAATTTCCACAAGTTTTCAGCTCATCTATAGGAACTTACAAGGGTCCAGCTGTATCATTGCCAGTTGATCCTAAATTTCCCCCAATCAGACTACGAGCCCGGCCACTACCACTTGCTATGAAACCTAAGGTGGATGTTGCTTTAGATACTCTGCTTCGTGATGGGATCATAGAACCAGTGGAAAACCCTGTATGGACAACACCAGTAGTACCGATTCTTAAACCAACAGGAGAGGTGAGATTATGAGGTGACTACAAAGTGACAGTCAACAGAGCTCTTCAGAATCACCCATATCCTATACCTGCGGTACATCATCTTCTGACATCTCTTCCTCCTAGCTCTATCTTTGCAAAAATTGATTTAGCTAAGGCCTACCTACAACTTCCAGTTGATGATATGTCTGCAAACATACAGACAATCATCACTCATCGAGGAGCCTTCCGCGTAAAACGTCTACAGTTCGGAATCTGTGTTGCACCCGGAATGTTTCAATGCATTATAGACAATTTACTTGGAAACATTTCTGGAGTTTTTCCATATTTCGATGACATATTAATTTGTGCATCTTCAACAATTGATCTATGTTCAAAATTACGTACTGTGTTTAAAAGGTTAGCAGACAGTGGATTGCGGGCCAATAAAGAAAAATGTGTATTTGGAGTAGATTCTGTGGAATTTCTGGGTTATACAATTGACTGTAAAGGCCTGCATCCATCTCCAAGTAAAACAACTGCAATTCAAAATGCTTGCTCTCCTAGGAACAAAATAGAACTGAAAGCATTTTTAGGTCTTATAAATTTTTATAACAATTTCCTTCCAGATCGTGCAACAGTAGCTGAACCTTTACATCGTTTATTACAGACAAATGCTACATGGACTTGGACACCACAACATGAAAAAGCCTTTCTTAAACTTAAAGAGGCATTGATGTCCAATAATGTTCTAGTTCCATTTGACCCTCACCAAAGCATTCTACTTACATGTGATGCTTCGCCTTATGGAGTAGGTGCAGTACTAAGTATGCAATATCCTGATGGATCATCCGCTCCAGTTGCTTTTGCTTCACGAACATTGTCTAAGGCTGAACGAAACTATGCACAAATTGATAAAGAAGCTTTGGCAATAGTATTTGGCGTGAAACGTTTTCATCATTTCCTATTCGGAATTAAATTTAACATTTGTACTGATCATCGTCCGCTGCTTGGCATTTTTACCTCGGATAAACCAACACCAATAATTTTATCACCCCGAATGCAAAGATGGACACACATCCTCAATGCATATTCTTTCAAACTGGAATATAAACCAGGGAAAAAAGTTGCAAATGCAGACGCGTTGAGCAGATTTCCACTTCCATCAACCGAATGCGACAATCCAAACATGAATGGTGTCTTTTTCTTGGAGGAATTGGAAGATCCTCCTGTAACTGCTGAACAAGTTGCACATGCAACACGAAAAGACTTTTTGTTATCAAGAGTAAAGAACTATATTTTCACTGCCTGGCCAAGCAGAACCACAGACACTAAACTTCAACCTTTTCTTATAAGACGCAATGAGTTATCAACACACAAAAACTGTTTGCTTTGGGGGTCACGCGTAATTATTCCTTATTCTCTACAGAGAATTGTTCTTAACGAACTTCATTTGGGTCATTCTGGCATCGTGAGAACCAAAGCATTAGCAAGGTCATACGTATGGTGGCCATCAATGGATAGGGATATTGAGAATCTTGTGGGCAAATGCAAAAATTGTCAAGTCATAAGACATGCTTGCCCCCGTGCTCCAATTCACCCTTGGGAACCACCATCCACACCATGGTCACGACTGCACGTAGATTTTGCAGGCCCAATCGATGGGCAAATGCTTTTTGTTGTTGTTGATGCCTATTCAAAATGGGTGGAAGTGCGCAGAATGCCTAAAACAACCTCAGTTGCAACAGTCACAGTACTACGAGAACTATTTTCTACCCATGGAATACCAGAGTGTGTAGTTTCGGACAATGGACCCCAGTTTGTATCTTCAGAGTTTTCTACTTTTCTTGCTAGTAATGGAATTCGCCATGCACGAATCGCACCTTACCACCCATCAAGTAATGGTCTTGCGGAGAGGGCTGTCCAGTCTGTGAAGGAGAGCCTAAAGCGTATTACTCATGGAAATTGGGAGCAACGTATTGCCCGATACCTTTTGGCTCAGCACATAACTCCATCTACAACTACAGGTTTGAGTCCAGCCGAAATGCTCTTTCATCGACGCCTTCGTACATGCCTAGACTTCCTTCATCCGGATAGAGCCCCAAAGTCAGCACCATACAAACATCATCGGTTACGTGAATTCCAACCAGATGACACAGTATTTACACGAGCAGCAGGAAGGGGTTCTCCATGGATTCCTGCCATGGTAGAACAGCGTACAGGCCCTCTGTCATATGAAGTACGAACTGATCTGGGTTTACAACATAAGCACATTGATCAGTTGCGCTCAAGAACAGTGGACACTCTTCCAACTGTCTCATCTCCTGCTGAGGAAACACCACTTGCCCAAAATTCTCTACCCAGTGTGACATTGGAAAACACAAATAACCCGAGCTCAACACATTTCCAGCCTACATCTCCAATTCAAACTCCAAAGGCTTACAGAGAACACTCTCAACGTCAACGCCGTCCACCAGTGCATTTCAAGGATTATGTTACATACTAAGGGGGAAGGAGTGTGATGTCTTACGATCCATGATGATTTTTCTATCATGACGTCATTCAAGGAATGACTGCGGAACTAGACTATTATTGTCTGCGGTATGAATGGTAACCGTAACTAGTAAACAAATACTTTTTGATAGCGCTAATTCGTTCTTAAAATCATAACAAGTTTTTAGCTGGTTTGTTATTCTAGAGACTAAAACACTACAGTTTGTAAGGCAAAGTTTCCAAGTGACTGATACTAAACTGTTGATGATAGTCAAATTAGTATTTGTGTCTTTGAGGGATGTGTTAATATAGAAATATTAATTATAATACATATGCAGGATATTAATATTTCTACAAATGACTTACAATTTAGATCTTCTATTTTATGCTTATGTATACTTCTGTTTGTGAATCGTACAGTAGTTAGATATAATGTATGATCATTAATAACGACTAATTTTCATCTTAATTATAAAAATCTTGGTAAGTTTATCATTGCCCTTGATCATGACCCTCAGAATACTTTCTCTCCAACATTATTAATCATCAGTAGCCACTTGCTGATAGTTTTTTAATCTGTAAATATTATTAGATCTGGTAAATATATTTTTAAAAAATAATTTATATATACTGCTATATTAAACATGTAGTACTGAGTGTATATAATCTTATTTATGGAAGTAGTAACTCTGAATGCATATACCATAATAACAAATTCACAAAACTAATTCATTACAATTATTTTAACAAATATATAAAAAACATCCATTTTATCATATGAATGTTTGTTTGATAGAAAAAAGTGGGCATTCTTTACAAGTTTGTTAAAATGATTAGTAGATCTGGTTTTATAATTTGTTGTTCCGGTTCACAATTCAGAATTAATGTCTCCATAAAAAATATCATGTATATAGAGAGTATTTAAACACAAACTAAAATTGTTATTAACATATCAACATGAATACATTTTCAATAACAAAATATATTTCATGAAATTAGTTACATATAAAGTACCGGTTTCGCTTCTGAAATGGTGAAAAAGTATTTAAACCTCTGGCATATCTGACAATACTAGATTGTAACTGAAGCATATCTATTCTGAGAAATCGGAATTTTTTATTTTATATTAGAGAGTGGTTAAACAATATTTAAAGCCAAAATTTGCAATAGAGAATACTAAAATCTTCTCATTTATTATATTTATTCTCGGTGTATTTACTAATATTTTAAATACATATTGTAGAAGTTTTATATTTACACCTGTTGTTTTTCTCTTAATAGTAGAACGCAACTATTGGGATCCGCCATTTTTAGATAATGCCGTGAAAGTGGTGTACGTTCCTATCTTTGGCCCTGAATTGACCAAATCATCAGAAGATAATTTTAAAGTAATTGAAGAAGAAAACCTTCAAAAAAACGAATCGGATAGTAGTTCATTAGATGATGAAGAAGGTTAGTATTAGTAGATTTATGCTAATTTATAAATTTTTTTTTCTATTATTTTATTTATGGATTTTTTTTTTTTTTTCATTTATGCAGAATTTTCTGGTGATTTAATGTCAGATGATGAACAAGGTTAGTACAAACAGTTAATAAACTAAATCAAAATGAAAATTATTCTATGTAACTTTGAGGATTAATTTTGCATTTTTGTTACGTTGGGTCATTACACGACCATGAAGTGTTTTTATTGCTTGATTTTTATACTATTCTCTGCCAGAATACTCTTTGCACGTATAAAACCTTATATCCAGAGTCCACATTATATAAAACTTTATATTTTTCAAATTTTTAATAAATTGTTAAAATTTCAAATTTTCACATTCATAATTGAATAGATTGTGTAATTGTTTATTATCTCTTTATTATGAGCCAAAATAATATTTTTTAGAATTAAAACGATTTAGAAATATATCACAAAAAATATTCTATATTTATTTAATAAAGATAACTTTGATGATATTGAAATGTCTACTTTAGATGCTACACAGGCTACAATAATGCTCTGGATTGCACATCTAATTTTTTTCCACATAAACATTTTTTTAATCTGTCTTTATATACGAAAAAACTTAAAAAAATATTTGACCCATAAGTAAGCATACACACACGTGTGTGTATATATATTGTGATGATCGCACATACTGCGGTCACATGTATATGTAAAACATACAAAACTTAGAAATGTTCGGGTTGGAAATAAATAAAGAATGAAAAACGAGCTTAAAAGTTAACAAAATCAAGAAATGTTGAAAATTAATAAAACAAAGGAAAAGAGAGGGAACTAGAGTTACCAAGATCGTTATCCTTTGCTATTCAAAGTCTGAATTTCGAGAAAAGTAAAATATTAAATTATAATATTAAAAGCATAAGCTAGAAAAATTAAAGCAGAAAAGAAACATAAAGAAAACATATAGTAAATATGATTTTGGGGGCCAGTCCGGGATTTGAAACTTCTGCACATTGGATAATCACGTGTTAAATAAGTTATAATGTAATAAAATTTTCTAAAATAAAATTGTTTAATACATGTGGATTTAAACATATAAATTTAGTGTTGCAAGTTAAAGTGGCGAAGACGAAGGGGATAAGTTTTTTTTTTTGGATGGGACTCCATACGAGCATTTCACGTCAAATGTGTACAAAGAGTAGCGAGGGGGAAAATTTTTTTTAGTAGTATGACGTTATTGAAATGAATAGTGAAAGATAATCGCAAGCAATAATTAAACAAGTATAACGAACAAAGAAATTATAATGTCAAATGATTACCGCCATATAATATGAATCGTTTTGAAGAAAAAAAAAGAATAACACAAAGTTGTATAAAATTTTAATGCTAAGTAATAAAAGAAATAATAGTCGCGCAACTAATTGATGGTGAAGAAATATAAATGTTATTAAATAGTCGTATATTCCAGTAAGTTAAAGTTAAAAAAATAAATGTGTATAGTCTCGTAGGAAAATAATGAAGCGTATTTAGCTATAATGATAGCGATCAAAAATATAGATATCGTGATGTTTGTGTACCGGAAAAATATAAAGTAGTTAAATTCAAAGAAATAAAACAGTTCAGTAAAGATTTAATTCATAAATGAAGAGTCTAAAATAGCCACGTATCACCGGTGAATTGAAAAAAAAAATATATGTATGATTCTAAATATTGTGTCTCAGTCAAGCCGAAAGAAAATATTTATAATGGTTAATGAAAATATTCGAATGTGTTTGTTAAGTTGAAGAAAATATGTACGTACGATTTCAAGGTAGTGAAAGGAATATAATTTACAAAAACGTTTTATATGTAAAGAAAGAGATTATCCCAGTGAAGAAAATGTATGTGTGACTTTGTGTTAAAACGACCGTAAAATAATTGAAGTTTATAATGAAATATTAAAATATATGTCATAGGTGCATGTGTCTGGAAACACAGTTAAATGAAATTTTATTTAGATATATCGTCACCAAATAGAAATAAGTATAAGTAATGAATTAAAGTTGAAAGAATGTAAACAGGCATCATTGAATTAATTATAGTGAATCAGAGGTATATGAGCAGGGAAAATCGAGGACAAAGGTGGACAGACAGTTGGGCAAGTCTAGGGCAGGCAGACAAGAATAGGAACCGGAGTACAGATGTTTGGGTTGGCTAGTGATCTCAATGCTAACTGAATAAATCACAAATATTAAATCGTTGATCAAAGTAAAAAGGAAAACAGAGAGTCAATAGAAAAAATTTCTTTATATAAATATAGCCATAAGAGTTAGTAAACCGTATTAGAAACATAGATTAAGGGTTAAATAAAATTATTATTCATGAATACGAGATCCCAAGCTAAAATGGATTTTCAAGAAAAGGAAGTGAGAGAAGGAAACGAAGATAAAGAGATGAAAGTACCTGGTAAAATAAGCAAGAGTGATATCATGGATATGCTAAGGCAGATGAGGGTCGATCAACAGCAATTCGTGGAAGAATACCTGAACTGACAGGAGAGAAGAATAGAAGAATGGATGATCAAGGTCGAAATCGATAGCCAGAAAAGAATGACGGCATTCAAGGAAGAAGTAAAAAATGAGATCATCCAGCAATCAAAGCCTAATGATATATGGGCTGGATGTCACCCAGAGATGGAGATGGAGGAACAAAGGAGTATCCGGCCATGTGGATATGCGAAATCTGAAACAGTTGAGGATAAAGTTAGAGAATTAGCAGAATTGGATTGGGAACGGGATATAGCTAGCCAATATGACATCTACTATCGGTGCCTCACATACTATGGCTGGCTAAGGCCTTCATGATCGCTGGTCGATCCGGACCGTCTGTACCAATGGTTCTGCTATAATGTAACAACTGCTGTAGTAACGCCTGCCTGTGGATTCCTGTCGTTGCCCTGCTTGTGATGCCTCGTCCTCCATGCCTGAATAACCAAGAAGCTACACACCGCCAAATATGATAGGCGACTGTCCCTCCTAAAGAAGTGGAGAAAATCCACATGACGGTCGACCACATCGGAAGGAACTCAAAGACTAAACCCTAGGTAACTTGAATATTATTTTATAAATCGGCATAAGTGCACTTAAATTCAATGGCCAAATGCCTTTCCTGAATGATAATGACATTCTTTTATGATAGACAGTGAGTCTAACGATTATAAATGTGAAAGCATTTATAAGAATTTCAATTAGTTATTTTAAGTATACATTTATTATTAGAATTTCAAATATTTATTCCTTATAGCACTATCAAAAATATAATATGTTTAATTTTATGTTAATATTTCTTATGTTTTTTTTTATCAAACCTAATTATTGTATGATTAAAAAATGTATTAATTTATCTGAATTTGTCTCGCCTCGTTCTTCGCCACTCCAAAAAATAGTTTAACATTAGAGAGGGGAGGGGGTAAACTATTATTCATGTTGATATTCTTTTTTTAGTTATTAAATTGGCACGTGAAACGTTGAGAGTGCAGTGTTTTAGCCCGTAAAATTTATAAATTAGCCAAGCGCTGTAACAGTAATATCTTACAGCAGTCGGGAGAAAGCTGATCGGGAAAAATAATCTGGAAGCTATATCCGTATAGCTGACAGATTCGGTCAGGTACGGAAATCGATTCGTTTATTTCCGTATTTCTCTCTGCTTGAGGTAGCGGAAAGTGGACGATTTTTGAATTAGAAGAATTCCCCATTACATGTTATAAGTGAAAGGGAAGTTGGAGCTTTTGATCGTCCCGTGCCCGTTACAATATATACTATCAAACATACATGTAATAATAAATATTCATAGCTAAATTATACATAATTAGAAAGAAAATAACTGGATCTCTCACTGAGCTATGTAAACGTCAATCTACTATGAAAAGATAGAATGATACCATCCTTTAGTTTTGTTGGTATTTAAGCTTAGTTGATTGACATTATTCCAATTGGAGAGTGAAATTTTCGATTATTTTAGTTTATGTACAGAATAAATAATCTGAAATAACTATTTACATATTCAGAGGATCAGGACCAAGTCACAGTTTTAGCAACATCTAAATATCAAATGAGTAATGGGATAAAAATTATTATATCCCAAAGTCATCCATGTGTTTTTATGCCTTTTTTAAAATCATGAAGTAAATGTAAAAACAAACAGATTTTCTAAATGAAAAGGTAATCTGTAAACTAGAGAACTTAACAAATGTATATATACATTTTAAGTTCTCAGTTCAGAGGGAGGGAGTAAATAGTACACTCAAAAGAAAATACTGTACTTGATTATGCTCCCCCCTCCCCTAACACCATTTATTCTAGCATTTCAGTATTTAGAGGCATATATTAACTTAATGAATCCATTTTTTTTATTAAGATACATAAAATATTAAAATATTTCATTGAAAATAATAGCTCTTTTTATATGAATAAAAATGGTATAATGCTATTATTTTCTTTTTGTTTTAGGTGCTAAAAGACCGCTCTTAAATGGAAATGTTACAAAGGATGTTGCCTTAGCTTTTATATGTAAAGTAAGAAGTTGATTGTAATTTTTGTTTAGTATTATTTAATATCTACATCATTATTTTAAAATTTGTCAAGATCCTACTAATGATGAGATTAATGCACTTCTCTGCCACAATCACAACACAATGTTTGAGTTGAGACTTTCCATAGTCAATCTAGTTAATCATCCAGTTATTGGTTAGTAAATGCATATCTAGCTATTTTTTAATGGAGAATAAAGATACTGGATTAATCTAGATTGGTTAAATGAGTGTCTATTTCTAACTTTAAAGAAAGTATGATTGCATTATGATATAATCTCTATTATTCAGCCATCTTATTTTATGGACTGTGAGCTGATAATTTGTATCTTATATTTAAATGATTAATTGCTAAATGGTAAATATATATGCACAATAAAATATATATGCACAATCTTATTTATCACTTAATGGGGGTTTGTTAACAATGTGTATGTTTGCTGAGATCTTTCAATAACAGTCTGTAAATCCGTTAAAAAATAAAAGATCGTAAAAATGCCACAATGAAAAATTAAGAATTGCTTCTCTTGATCATGTAATATCGAACTCTTATATATGGAATTTTACTGTAATTACTAAATATAAAGCTATTTCATTAAAAATGAGCCAACATATAATGAGAATTGTTTTACATACAACTAATTTTTTTGATTGGTGAAAATAAAATAAAACTGTTAAACACCAAAAATGAAGCATGTTATAATTTCTATATACTAACTTTCTATCAAAGGGTCAGATATATAACTGGATTTAACTATTTGCATTGCTTTTAAGAGTGGACATTATATTTATTGTGTTCACCCAATGATTATCTTATTGTATTTTTTTACTATTCAAGCTTAATTGTTTGAAAATTTCAAACATCTTAAAAGTTTTGAATCAACATCTGTATTTAATTCTGTGATTAATTTTATCCAATGAGGTTATATTTATCTTAATAATCTGTTCAAAGTATTTATACTTATTATGTTTTAATTCATGATTATCAGTCTTTATTTTCTTTTCTGAGAAGATCCCTTGAACATTATAGTCTTTTTAATATTTATTTTTAGATTTACTTTCTTATTTTCATCTGATAACTGTTGTAATATTTCCTAAAGCAGTGAGGCATTATGTGCTAAAACAATCTCATCATCTTCAAAACCTAGATAACTTAGATAATTTTTGTGTATTTTAATTCCTTTAATTTATTAATTTAATCTGCAAAATCCTTTTTGTAAAACTGCTGCAAAAAGTTTCAGACATATATAATCATTGCATTGTACATTTTCATCAATGTTAATCTTCTTGATCTTATCATGTAATTTAATCTCTGCTGTTATATTTTGATAAATATTTTTTAGAATAGGACAATATTCTCTGTCTATACCTTGACAGTCCAAAGCTTTAATTGTTGTGGAAATATTTGTAGAATAAAATACCTTTTCACAATCTACAAGTCCAAAGCCTAACGGCAACTCGTATTTATTAGTCTTGTTTGTAACCTCTTTTAATACTTGGATGTGATCCATTATGTTAAAACCAATTTTAAATTCAGCATGTTCTTTTAATTGAGTTGAATCCAGAGTTTGCTGTAGACAAGCTGTGATTATTTTGATAAAAATAATGTATAGAACTACTGGAAGATTGATAGATCAACAATTTCTAATGTCTTCTATATCCTTTTTTAAAGACCAATATCAATACTGCATTCTTCCAATCATCTGGTGCATTTTTATCATGCATGTAATCAATAGTATCCATTATTTCCTGGAGCTTTATCTTCATAGATTTAAATGTATGCCTTTCATTTAAAATGTTTGGCACTTCAAAAGATATAAATACTATTTTCTTGTTCTTTATTATTATATAATATTTTGTAGAACACTTCCACACATTTCATTGTTCCTTTTTTATTAATAGTTCCATCTTATATAACATTTTTAGCAATATCAGAATATTGTTTTATATCTTTGAAACATATTTTCTTCTATACCTTTTCTTAACAATGCAGTTATACTTTTTTATACCATCATTAACTCTTTTTGGGGCTGTTTTATAGAATTCCAAACATTCAGTTTTTTTTAATGAAACATTTTAAAATATTTTTATATTCCTTCTTTTCTTCATACACTGTCTTGTCTCAATTGGAAAAAATATCTCTGAATCGTTTTTTTTTTTTTTTGTACTAGCAAACTTAACTGAGAAGTTAAGTTTGAACCAGCTTTAAAATCAATCAATATGTTAAAATGAATACAGGTTTTAATTTAAATTCTTTGAAGTGTCTCTAAAGGTAAGGATTATCAACTGAAAATATTGTCTTTTTAATAATACCACTTAATTTTGCAATAACACATCAATCATCACTTATTGGGATGAATCTATTAAGAATAATACAATCTTGAAATTCATATTTTCTGTTAGTCAAAATATAATAATCCATTGTTGCTACATCTTTATTTGAAATTTTTCTTAAAAAAAGACTTCATAATAGACGATTTTTTTTTTTTTTTTGGCGAATTCCATGAGTCTGCGGCATCTTTTATTTTTATCACCACTTCACAGTACGTTCATCTTTCAATCATTTTTTCAGTTCTAAAGTCCCTTAAAATGTAGTTTGATAGGATCAAAAATATTTTATGTACATTTATATAAAAAGCTTCTATTTCTTTATTACAGTGAGAACTTTAGGTTTAAATTGGAAATATCTGCATTTGGTATTTTTTATTAAATTGGATGACTAATTTTTCACTGATTTAATATCAATCTCCACAATGTTATTTTCCCATTTTTTACTTATAATGAATCCTACTCCATTTGTGTTTCCAGTATTTGTGCCTTTGTAGTAAAGTACTTATCTACTTTTTAACACAATTGTTTCATCTTTTTTTCTAACTTAACACTAAAAAGTTCTTTTAATGTTTGTAATCTTCCTTCACTTGAAAATTATCTGCAGTTGAAGGTAGCTAAATAAAATATCATTGTATTGCATATAAGTATATGTGCACATACATTTATATATGTTGTGCTATCTTAGCATTTTAAATGTTTTTACTTATGTAAATATAATTACAATCCTATAAAAGAATGTAAATAAAACATAAACTATATCCAATAATCATGCTCTTTGATAGAGATTCTTAGAACAAATTATAGAGGACATTGGAATTTCATGTATATCATTAGTTTTAATCTTTAACTTTTTTAATATGAAACAAAGGTTCTTGAAATCTTTGCATTCACTATAGCCTGGAAAAATATCTGTTTTATATATTTTTGGTAGTCTGTACAATTTGGGTCAAATGAAAGAACTTTTTCTAGGAAAAAATATTGGTTTTTATTTCTTTGTTGACTGATTTATTAATAATAGCTTTGATTATTCATGAAATAAGTGGTGTAATCTTGATTTATATTTATATAAGTTTTTATAGTTCAAAAAAGCTAGGAACTTAATATATTTATCATGATACATAATATTTCATGTGATTTTTGTTGGTTTGACATTGCCTTTCTCCTTTTAAGATAATATTTTTAAGAGTCATAGATTTCTTTAAAATATTACAGATATTTTTTCTAGATGTGTCAGCTGTTGAGGAGTCTATTTTGATAAGGTCTGATTCCACCTTACAAATAATTATTTTAAATGGAATCAGAATTACAGCCCTTTTCCAAATTTCATTTAAAAAGGTTTTTTTTTTTTTGATTAATTATAAAAAAATTTTTGATTTGGAAGCATAGTTTTGAGAGATTGTATTTTTATTAGCACTTGTAAATATTTTTTCTTTTGTTTTGATGTTTTTAACACTCAATTGGACTTACGATTTGCAATTTGATCAAAAGTACACCTTAGTAAATAAAGACTGTATTTTGTTGCTAACAGATAAACATAATTGCAATAATAATTTCTTGGGTCCAGTTTACATTCAGATTCTTTAATGAAAGAAATCAAAATGATCCTGCTTGTTTCTGGAAAATTTTATTAGTACTGTAATTTGTTGTATGAAAATTGTGTGAGTGTATGGTTGTGGTCTATACATGCAAGAGAAAAACCAAGTCGTAAAGTTTTAACCTACATTTTTTTAAATTTTCAAAGTTGTTTGAATGGATTCTTGCTATAAAGATTGATAGCTGCTGCCCATCAAAATCGTCATTTTAACATGTGTATAAATGTGGAATATTTAAATTATAAAATGTGATTTATACTTTACATATATATTAATGAATAATCATTTAATTGCCCTTATATATAATTTTTTTTTGTTTATATATTTATTCAACATCCAAAAGATTAGGATTTTTATTACATCATTTGTAATTCTTGTTTTATTAGGAAGTATATTTTTATGTGAATCTAGAATTTTTTAGCAATCCGAGGTCTTAAATAAAAGCTTTTGCCACTGTTATTATTATTAGTAGGAGCTTTCAAATCCATATTGACTCTTGAGAAATAGAATTCTTTCTTTTCTAAAATTTTCAGTCTACTATATGCCATTAGAATCTTTTGGTAGTTTGCCATGACTATGTTCAACTGAAATAAACATGTTGCTATTGCTCAATATATATATATATATATAGACAAAAATGAAGACAGACAGTAAAGATAAGAAAAAGAAATACAGATTCTCTTTACAAGGGCTTGTTAGAGAAAGGCAGGTGAAACTTGATATAGATCTTAGTACAGATAAGAGATCTAATCACTAGATAAAAAAGTGCCTATTTTGGCATGTCATGTTTTCAGAACCTGTACTCAGTAATTGTAAGTCTATGAAGATTAGATAGCCAAAACCAATTTTTATTTCATTGGATAATCTTTTCTGGTTTATATTTATCTCACAAATTCTCATTATTTTTCAAGCTGTGATTTCTTGTTCTCCTTTATTCATTTTGCAGTCTTCAAAGCATCCAATTTAAAAATATTTATCATATCACAGATTAAACATTTTCTTAATGATAGAATTCTATTATATTTTTTAGTATATAATTATGTATAGCTAAAAATACTGCTGGTATTTCATTTTTACTACTTATAATTGTTTTTATTTTTGTACTTCTGTGTTGAACACTTCAAAGTTTTTTTAAAGAATATTTTTAATTAAGAAACACATCCATATTATTAAAAATTAAGATATTGAAATATAAAAGTAATTGTGTGCATTCTTTAGACTACTATTGTCTATGTTTTAAAGTTGTCTGAGAGCACTTTGTTTAATCTGTATATGTAATCACATAATTTATATAATTTCCAGACTTTACATGCATTAATATAATTTATGAATTATAAAAGTCATAGAACACAATAAAATACTTTTAATCCGAGACTCTAATTTCAAGACTTAATATCTTGTCACTTTTATGGCAGCCATCTTGACATGCATAGCAAAAACATTCATAAAGACTTAATGATTTTCTTAGTGCATAAATACTGTGATAAAAATGAGCAGTTTACATTTCTGTATTTTTTAAAGCAATTGCTATAATTTTACACATGAATATCATGGATATAAATATCAGAAGCTCTGACAAAGAATAACATTTATTATCCCATATGAAGGTTTTGAACTCAGAAGCAATTAATAGTAAAATTAAATAAACAGATTACTATAATTTTCTAAAATAATCTTTGATTTGAATAATTTATCACTCATTGGAGTTCATATTGTAAAACAGTCAAAAAAATTGGGTCAAAGTTTTTCTTTCTATAACCTGTGTCCAAATCATTTATATGAAATTAGTTAATTATTTTTGTATTATATAAAAAAGAAAAAGATAAATTCGCTATTAGAAAATTAAATGAGTTATTAGATGATTCAATCAATTAACTGAGAAGAAATTAATAATTTTTTATTTATTGCAAGATGCAGTGTATTAGGAGAAACAGTCCTTGATGAAATATATATTAAGAAAAGATGAATAAATAATATTCTTTATAAGAAAATATAAGAAGAAATTGATTTTTTTTAGTCTTCATAATTTTTTTTAAGCAATATTCACTAATAAATCACTGTTTTATTTATTGTTTACTAAATACCGTACTTAAACCACTAAACATCACATGATCACTATCTCATACTAGCACATAATTGTTATTAAATAATTCAAAACAAAGCAAAACTCTCCATGTAGTAGTGCCATGACTATATGAGCTATTGAGCTTGGATTGAAAATATTAATTGTGTTTTTAATTTCATTCTCATAGTTTAGTAGTTAAATAGAGTTAAAAGGTGGCTGCTGGAGGGTTGCATTAGATCCTAAGATCTAGGTGCAGTGCTCTCAGATCCAAGGTTCCTCACTGATGAAGGCCACAAGCCAGAAAACAGTCTGGGGATATTGGATGAGTAGGCACTAGATAGGGATTTTATGCACAAGCCTTCTGGCATCCATTGATTGCTCTTGTTAGCACAACATGGCACTACTATATGGAGAGTTTTGCTTTGTTTTGAATTATTAAATACCGTACTTCACAGTAATAATTTGTAAAGTTTTTTTTTATTTTTGCTATTCATTATAAGAATTTTTTGAATATGGGAAAACCACTAATTTAGAAAAGTTCAGAAATTAAAGATCTGCATTAACAGTATTCTATATATTTATATGATTTAAATGAATTTTTTTGCTTTTTAATTATTTTAGTTACATCCTAGGCTTGGCCAATTGAATTTAGAAAAATGCCTGGTATTGGGAATCAAGAAGTAAGTATTGTTGTTTGCTTTCCCGGGTATTCATACTTATGATGATCCATCCTGCTTGATGGCATTGTTGCTAGCCAAAAGTAGTTGAAAATACCATTTATCAGGCACAACTTTTCAATTGCTATCAGTAATTGAGTGCTAGCAATTGAGTCTTTTGGCTAATGATGGCCAGCAGCGTGTTTTGCGATCAATTGCTCTCGTAATTCCCACTTAGCCTATTGTATCAGTTAGCTCTGATTTACCGTCTATATGAATGCTGACATTTAACATATCGCTAAGTTATCATAATAAGGGGTGAATAATTTAAATGATGGGAAGTGAACCAATATTCGCTCAGAAGTAATTATTTGCAAACCTAAATGAATTACTATAAAGTCCTCCAAATTGTCACACTGTATCCAATGTACCCCCCCCCCCTAAATGCGTTAAAATTAGGAAATGTGATGATTTGGCATACCTGAATCTAAAATCTCTTATGTTGTGAGAGCTTGCATTGGTGAAAAAATGGCTACTTGTGAAAAAAAGTTCATTCAAGCTGTCTCTATTGCATAATATATTAAATTACGGTTCACAAAAAAAAAAATTAAATAGAGGAACATTTATTACCAAACAAAAATAAATTGGTTCTTGATGCGTTGTTTATCAACCAAAAATAAAACTATGTTTGAAGTAATCAAATCAACGTTAGTGAAAAAACACAGTATTAACAAATGAATATTTTGCAAATATATTCAATTACTTTCCAAAAAAAAAAAAAAAAAAATCTGACCCAAATGAATATTTCTTACAAAACAAAAAAATATTGGTTATTTTTTAAAAAAAAACCTAAAATAAAGATACATTTATTCTAAAACAAAAAAAAAAATTACTTATTAATTGAAAATCTATAATATTAGTTTAAAAAAATAATAAAATAATGTAATTTTAAAGAGTTGTCTGTGTATTGTTTATTTGTTAAAATATTAAAGAAAATGTAATAACCCAGTAATGCTATCATAATGTGTTTTGTTGGAGGAACAACGCCATCAAGCGGGATGTGTTATCATAAGTATGAGTACCTTTTCCTGTTTAAACTTATTAATTCAATAATTATTTAATTTTGCTCAGATTTTAAAACGAAGTATAAGTAATAATAATAATTCAAATCATAGCAGTAAATCATGAATCCACTGTTTTTCAAAGGTACCAGAAAAAATAATGAAAGATACATAAAATCAATAGAATGGAAATTTAATAAAAATCACAATTAGACATAAGTTAATGATTAGTCATTGAAATAATGTATACATAAGTATCACTTGATGATTAGTTTTGAATACATCATTGATATTATAGATTCAAAACAATCCACACATATTATTTACAAAATACATATGTCCATATATATATAGTATAATGTATATAATTTTAATATTGATAATTAATAAATTGGAATTAAAATTAATTATAGTGATTAGATAATGCTTGAATATTCTAGCATCTCACTGAGGAAGCCAGTAGCAGAAACCGGTCTGGGGTTGGGAATATTCTGGAATTGTTAAGAGCTTATTTGCGAACTCTATATATAATATTTTTTTAATAAATAGTTTTATCTAATCATTAATTTATTATAAAAAATAATTGTTTTAATCTTATAAGTTATTTAAAAATGATATTTATTTACTTTTAATAGATTTTATACTTAATAATATTTGAAAATATAAAAAAAAACGGAATATATATATATTGTACCAATCGAAATGAAAGTGAATATCGAATCTAACCGCAAAAACAATATCTGCACTACAAAGGGCGCCATCTAGGCATTTGAGCCTAGAAAAATTTATAAAGTAGGCAGATACGCGCTGTTAAGATTCCACTTTCTTTAAATATTCCGACCGTTAGCCCAAGTCACTAGCTCAGCGGAGACGCAGAGATAAAAATCTATAAATCTTATATCTTAACTATAAAAGAATAAAAGCCACTGCCAGAAATTAACACATAAAAATATTTATTTACGCACATATAAAATAATATTTAAATTTTGAGGAATAAATTTAACGTTTATAATTTTATATTGATCTTTAATTCTAAATTTAAGTAGATTGCAAATAATGAGTTTACTATTTATTTAGAGGGTCGAGTATGAATGGACTACATAGGTCTGCATTTGAAAAGAAAATATTCTTTCCTGATTTAACCTTAGGCAACAAATTTCGCAATTAACTGGCGCCAATCCATCTGATACATTCATGTATTCAATGTAGCATGATACAACAACACAAAATACTATATTTTCAGGAATGTACATCTGAACAAAAAGTAGAAATAGAGAAGAGATTGACTCTCCACCAACAGGAATGTGACATCTGTTGGCAAGTAGATCAATAAACAAAAAACTCCATAGGAATGGACTGCGGTCTTCTGCCGACTTACAAACCCATCCATAGGCAAACAGAGGGTGTGTGGCGTATATCTATAATCCTGCCCGTAGCGGACCTCATACTACATCTACAAATTACACAAATATATCCAATCCATTGAACCAATTCAACTACGAAATGAATAACCTAAGATTACCCTCCCTTAATATAACTTTACAAACTATATAGCCATTCACGCCCGACTTAATTTTAACATTTAAATACGTTCGCACAGATTTGTTTAAAAATGTTGGGTATAGATCGATTACATAGATTCCACGGTCAAAAACATTTCAAAATAAACATAAACGATCAAAATACAAAATTATTGATACCGACAATCGCAGAGGGAAACTTATAAGTAACTCAATAGTATTCACCATAAGATACTTGCGTTGTCACCAATAACTTAAAAGACATCCGAATAAATACATTTTAGATACTCACCGTAAGGTATCATTATTTATCGAATGTCTATATATTTTGATCAAATATGAAAACCAAAATATAATTAACTGCAAACGAATCCATGCAAGCGTCTATAAACAACTTAAATTTCATACATTTAACTAATCTTTACAATAAGAAAAAAAAAAATTGAAATGATGTTTATCAATCGGAAAACATATAAAATTAAACATTATTAATTTGATTTAAAGACTTACAAAAGTCAGATAAGAGTCCGTTTTAACATTTCAGTTGGCTTGTTTATCAATTTGTAAAACTTGACGAAAGTTCTTGATTGATTTTAACAATTGTTCATTTCAGATAGCTTATGGTAGAAGAGTCCAGGTTTCTGCTTTTATTAATTCCCGTGATGCCTCCGTTGGAAGGGAATGTTCTGGAGATGGCAATAGCTGGTTCAAAGTATCACAGTCTTTTCATTTTTTTTTTTTTTTTAATAGAGAGTGTGGTATGTGCGTCATACCACATCTCTCAAACGCACAACGCTGGAACTGTTCGAAAAAAAACTGTATTTCCCTTTTTATATTATCCACCAGGATTCAATGAACAAAACGTCACTAGTCTATCACTTTCGTTAGGGTCCGAGCCAAGGCTTAGTGCTTCCATTGGTCAAGCTAAAATTTCTTTCTTCTCTTATCTAACTTTTCATCTGACTTTTTAATTACACAGCTTTTAGATAATTAATAAACATCATTTCCATTTACAGATTACAGGAATTAATTAATACCTGTTTTTACTTTAACTTACGTTATTTTTTTATTAAAATATTTTTATAAATCTTTTTTTTATAAAAAATACATTCAAATACCTTTTTTTTATTTATTAAAAAAAATATTTTTACAGTTTAGCATCTGTGCGAATATATATACGTATAACAAACGTTTTTAATTTTAGCGTTTAGTTTTTTTTACTTTTATTTTTAATACACTTATTTTTATATGCGAACTTAAAAGTTTTTATTTTAAATAAATGTAACGACATATTTATATATCGTTACAATATAAAATAATCTGAATGAGTATTAATAAAATAAATAATTTTTTTCTCAACTGCATTTATTATAATTATTTTTTATTTTAATAAAGTAATAAAAATTTCATTTCATTTTTAAAATTAAATTATTCATGCAAAAAATATTGTGATGGACTGTGATTTATTAATGATCGATGTGAAAAAATTACAAAAATGAAGAGTCCATGACAAAAATTAAGTATTGATTTAGCCGATACAAGCCGCTTGATGGCATTGTTACTAGCCAAAACCACATTAATACGCTGTTTACGCAGCCGGACTTATGGCTAATATACAACCTGTTTTGTGCTTCGCGACACTTTATGCAAATTCGTGCAATTCATAGTTGCTACCATATCATCTGAGGGTTGTTGGATTTCAAGTGGCCAGAACTTTTGAAATCTCCATAACAGAGTAATTTCATTTCTACTTAAATCACGCAGTCTGACTTACTAAAACTCGCAATTCTGATGTCAGTCATGCTCCTGAAAGCGAAGGTATTCGATTCGCACACATTTCCAAAACAAAAGGTTATGATTCTATGACATAAATCAAGAAAAAAAAAAAGGAAACGAAAGTTGAAAAAGTCAAGTTTTGGTCTTATTTTATTTTGGTGGGAGAGAGGGTGGGTGAGAAAAAGTTTGTCGTCACTGAGACAAAAGTTATTTTTGGTTTTTATTTAAAAATAAGGTAGAACAAGATTTTATTTTAAAAAAAAAAGATAATACAAATAAAAGGTAATAAAAATTGGTTTTAAAAATAAAAGTTTTACTATATCAGCGGTAAAGATGTGTTTGTGTATTGTTCTTGTTATTGTAATTTGTTAGTAGGAAGAAAAAAAAACATTTCCAAAACAAAAGATTGTGATTCTATGACATAAATCAATAAAAAGAAAGAAAATGAAAGTTGAAAAAGTCAAGTTTTGGTGTTATTTTATTGTGGGGGTGGGGTGGGGATGGGGGTGAGTAAAAGTTTGTCATCACTGAGACAAAAGTTAGGAAAAAGTTATTTTTGGTTTGTTTTTATTTAAAAAAAAAGTGGTACAAGATTTTATTAAAAAAAAAAAGGTAATATAAATGCTCGCGGCCCGGGAACGTTACATTTGATTGTTTTTGCATAGAAACAACACCATCAAGTGGCTTGTATCGGCTAAAAAACCAATACCAAAAATAATATATATATGATGCTGGTTTTTGGACTAAAGCAAATGATATATCTACAAAAATAATTAGTCACATTTGATGGATTAAGAATTTACTATATTTTGGAATTATTTAATGACTTTTTTATTGTTAAAATTTATGGAATTTTAAATATTGTGGACTAAAGTTGTACCTTGGTGTAAATCCATTATGATATTAATAATTAAATTGCACTCATAAACAATTGTAAATTACAATACCAAATCGTTAATACCATATCATAATTATCTTTTAATAGATAAATATTTGAAATATAGATTGATAATGGTAGAATTAATATTAAGGGGTTACTTTTTTATTTTTGATCATAGAACTTAAAACTGAAGACACATATTATAAAACTATATAAACAAATTCAGAACCATCATTCTCATTTTTTCTGCATCTTTTTATTTTCACGATTTATAAAATCTTTTATGCATATTTTCGTCAAATTTGAAGGAGTTATCGATTTGATGCTTACTGTTTTCAAAGATGCTGTTGATAATACACAGTATAATGTTGGATGTGTATATATACACATACCTGTGATAAAATTGAATTTTAAAAATGTACAGATTAAAATATTAACAAAAATTCTTAATAAAATAGAATAATGCAGTTATGAAGCATTGCATAGTAATAAATTGAGAGAACATAAATACACAAGATGAAGTAATGGTTAACTGAGAAATGATTTATGGTGGTGATGATAAAAACAGGTGCACACATGAAATTTACAAGCTCAGTGTACTAATTTCTCATTTTTATTTAATATTTTTAAAATCACGGATTACTGAAATTGTGCATGATAAATTAGTAAATATGGAGAAAATACTTAGGCTCTTACTACAGAAATGATATAATGGAAAGTCTTAAATATTGGGATGCTGCAATAAATGGTGTGAAAGGATGAAGATTGTTATTGGTGATGAATGTTATTACCTGGTTGCAGCATCCTAGTGCTGATTATTCCATCTACCTTTCAATATATAATTTAACGAAATTCTTTTACTGTCTGTAGTTATCTGTTAAAATTTTCTGTGAATATTCTTATCAAAGACAGACCACCCAAATTATTTCAGTATAATTAGATTAACCATGTGACACATAATTGAAAAATGTAAACAACATTTAGTAGTGACACCATCTTAGACTATTTTCACCATCTAGTTGAATTATTAAATGTTTTTAGAAAAAGTCAAATATTATCTACACTTTTCTGCTAGTAATAACATCCAATTAATATAGAGCGTAACATGTTGAGTAGTATTCTTTTTTCTTTTTTGGGATTGCTGGCCTGACTAGTGACAGTACTACCCGTTGAATTGGACTGATGATTTTTAAATTCATTAATACTGAATTTAAGATGGCTTTTTAATCAACAAGGCTATTTTCGAAAGTCAATAGTCTGAAAGAATTACATATAATTATTAATTAGGGTCCTCCTGTTTTCCTTTTAAGGACAAGATTAATGAATAGTTTTCAAACATGATTTATCATATTAGGTAGACTAACATTTAGTAGTTTGAATAAGAAAAATCAAATTTGCATCTTGAACTTGTCAAGAAAGTTTGGTCTGAAGTCATAACATATATATATAATATAAAGACACTATAGCAAAAAAATGTAATATAAAATTAATTTTGAAAACCAAGTCTACTTTCAATGCATTAATATCATAATCTTATAAAAAAAAAAGAATATTATTTTACCATGAAAAATTAAAAATATATATTTTTGTTTATTTGCATGCTTATTGGCTTTGTTCAGTTTGCACATTAAGCCAAGTCTTTTTTCTTTCTCTTTCTGTCATTTCTTGCTTCACAAATCACCTCAACAATACCTAGATTAAAACCATGTTTATATTTCTTTTCATAATTGTAAAATACAGACGCCTTTGTTAAATTACTTTCAGCTTTTTTGTGTATAAGCAAATGCTGCATCATTCTTAGTCTCAAATTCACCTTAGTTTCCTCATAGCATATATATAAGCTACATCCCGTATCATATATGATGTTAGATTGGGTTAGCTTATTTACTTTTTATCTTTTATATTACAATAGATTAACCTTATCAAAATCATAAGTGTCCTAAAGCCAACATTAACATAATATTTCTCTTAAAAATGTTCTACATATATAAATATATCGGTTTTACTAAAACTAGATATATTTTAAATACAAGAACACTTTATATCCCTGGAGGATAGATATAACATAGGGGATTTGGAACAATTGATGAGTATTGGTTCAGCACGAAATATATTCATTGGAGATCATTTAACTTTTTCACATGTGTGTGATCATATTGGTTGTATGAGTAAATGGTTGAATGGAGTTTGAAAGTCTGTGTTCAAATCCCCTATATTAAAACTAGATATATAACTTATGAAAGATATTGAATAAGAAGAAATTCATGGAGCCATCACTAATTCCATATTCAGTGTATGAAGCAAAAAAATTTGGCCTCTTAAAGTTGATAAAAGTACAAAAAACACAGAACTTGTGAATTTCATTATCTAAGCAACAAAAATGTTATAACCGACTTTAGAAAGATGGTGCATTTTTGCAAAAAAAAAAAAAATTGTTAACAATAACTAGTTCCCATATGTCTGGAATTTGATTGAATTGTTGATGATTTGATTTTTTTTAAGAGATTTTGTGATCCCTGTGAGGATAAAGAACTTTGCAACAATTTAGGGAATAAATATGAAGACTAGTTTTAATTTGAATGGCAGAGGGAAAGGTTTGCCATAAAAGTAATTGCGTGGGCTATATTTAAAAAGTAAAAGAATTTTTTATATTTTTATTTCAGCATAAAAGTAGGTAGTTCACTTGCTAATAACTATCAATATTTAAACTTTAGTGAATTATATGATTCATGCTTAATGGAAATCAATTTTTCAGAAAATTCATTCATATGGTATTTATGATACAAGTTTATTATTCAGATATATTGAAATTGTAAGTATGTGTGTTCTTGCTATAAAATGGAAATCATCATTTTTATTTAGTTATATTTTATAGTATATATATCTTTATTAATGATAATAAAAAGTATTAAAACATTGTGTTTAGCTCTATAATGAAATAGTTATTCACTTTTCCATAATGTGTTAAAAGTTGTTAGAAATAAGTCCTTTCCTTAAGAGAGAGATTAAGAAGGTATTAGTCTACCTACATGGATGTGATCTATGTGTTAATTCCTTTAGCTCTCTTGATGAGCGAAGATTATTCATGGAATACATGGAGAAGATGGATTGGGATTCTGTGTAGATGCATGGCAGAAATAATAGGATTTGAAAGGTTGCACTAATAAAAATTGCAAAAAAAAAAAAAAGAAAATTGCAAAAATTATTGCATTTAATTTTTCTTAACTTAGAATTTTTTATCTTATAATAGAATTTTTTATCTTATAATAATTTTTTAATTAAGTATAAAGAGTGAAAAAAAAAATCCATTATTGTTTTTTGCAAAAGAAAGTTTTGAAATCACTGACAGTATGTTTTTTTTGTCCCCATATAGAGGCTCCCTTCTTGCAAAATTAAAAAATGGTGACGATGTGACCCTTGAAGATGGTACAATAGTGAAATCATCCGATGTTGTTTCCCTTCCAGAATCCCCAATGGTGTTTATTGGTAAAATTTTTTTTTTATTTAATTCAAATAGATTTGCATGTTGAAAGTTGGAATAGTCTAAAATATAAAACAGCCTTTAAGTAATTTTGATTAAATCACTGACATTTCTAGCAGCTTCTCCACTCCTTTCTCCATAAAAAACTCATTAGGTTTGCCAATCACCATCTGGTGAAAGGTTTATTGTGGTTTTCCATTCCTGTTTTTTTCTTCTATGTAAGAATAGCTAGATATTTTCCTGGTTAATATCATATGTCTGGACTCAGTTAATTATGAGAGAGTTACCTAAAAGATAAATTCTAAACATATTGGTAAAATATTATCTTTTATCGTACGTTAATTAGCATAGCCTCATGCTGGTTTATGACCTAAGGTTTGAATCCTATTAAATCTTGGTGATTTTTTTTTTTTTTTGCAGAAAATCAATCTTCTTACTCATCGAATTATTTATCCGTCCGTTTGTTATAAATAGACATCGAGATGTTATTTGAGAGAGAAAAAAGGGAAAAAAACCTCAAATTCTCATCACACAACAATTAACTAATTTGGTGAGTGTTAATACTAATAAAAAAGATCTTGCTAGCCCAAAACTGAGAAATTTAAGAACTATATTCTTAGAAAAGATCCATAATAAAATCTTTTCAAGGCTATTGTTGCAAAATTTTAGATAATATTAAAAATCACATTACTATAATATAGTATGACTGATAGATCTATGCAACTTATTGATACCATCCTTTTAAAAATAAATAGATATACAAAGGAAAATGAAATACTTGGTTTGACTATCATAAAAATTGATTTTAAAGTTACCTTTGATTTGTCAGCCATCAAATAGCTAATCAGCTAATCATTTTGTTTGTAATGACTCAGATAATCAACATTTTTTCTGGTAAACCTTATCATGGATATGTCATAGTTAATTACCTGAACAATATATTTTGACAATTAGAAATTTTTTAAGAGTTTTCAATATTTCAAGTGACAGAAAATGTTGCACAAGAATCTTCATTATTGCCAGCGCAGTTTGCAGAGAAAGTAGGGTATCTCTGACATTGCTCAAGTTGATTTGTCTAAGTGGATGCCATCATATTCCAATAAAAAAGCATGTTATAGATGGCCAATTATTGGTGGGAACAATATCAACAAGATTTAAGATATTTCTCAAATGAAACTTTAAAAAAACCCTATAATACTAATGATTATTCTGTCTTTAGAAACTAATATAAATAAAGGGTAAATCTTATAACTCAATTAGATTCCTTCTTTTTTTAATTTGAATTTAAAATAAATATGAATATGACTGACCTGGTTGAAAGTTAGTACTAAGCTGTAAAATTTTCTAATAAATTAATCTTTCCGGAGTAGTGTACCTTCACTATTTACTTTATAAAGGATAAATGTTGTAAATTAAATATTACTGTTAGAAAGATAGATATCTTGGTGCATGGATTAGAAATATAAAAAAAAAAAGTAAAATCTTATAATGAAAAACATGTGATTAATAGTCATGGCTACTACCAATATGAGAATTTGGATTATGAAGCAATGCCTATATTACTACTAATAAACGAAATCCTAAATGAGTTCTTGGATAAAATCAAATATAAAAATAAGGAATACAGTAAATGAAATGTATTTTGTCACAAATATGATACATTGAGATATTGCTGAAATGCTAGCAAGACAAATTATAAAAATTAATCTTTAAAGGTATTTAAATACAGTGCATTTTAAAAGTGGACAGTTGAGTTCTCCGCATGAGAAGTTATCACTTTGAGGATAAACCATAAAAATTGATTATGTTTTGTTTGAGTTGAAGTAGAATTGTATATATTATTAATTGTGATTCTTATACTAAATGAGTAATGCATAGATTATTCACTATCATTCTTACATAATGTTAAGTAATGCCAATATTGTATTTTTGTATTAATCGTTATTAGCATTTTTCTATAAAATATCATGTTAATGTAATAATGCTTCATTTTAAATAAGTTTTAATATTTTCTTTGTGTTTTTATGTATTGGAAATAAATTTATTTTTAATCTAAAGCGATGAGGTAAATATATCACTCTCAGTCTAAGTTATTACCATCAACTTCTAAAGACAATGCCTTGGCATTGTAGTCATATTGTTCTATCTTTAGCAATTCTTTTCATATCTGCGCATGAAAAACGTAAATTTTGTTTTTCATATTTTTAAGATGGGATATTCTTGGTTTGTCTCAGTCTTCCTAAAATTTTGCCTTCCAAAATATTTTGTAAGAACCTATTGTCATAGAATATAACCCAAAAATTGAATCGTTCTCATTTTTGTTATATTCATCACTTCTCTTTTCATTCCAAATTGTCTTTATATTTGATCATTAGTCTTTTTCATCCAACTCATTCCATCTCCAAAGCCACATTTCCATTCCCTCTGCTCTTTTTCTTTCTTGTTTTTTTATGGATCATGTCAATATATATCAAATGAAGATTTTAATAAATTTTGTAGAGATGTCTGCCCATCCTTGCATATGTATTAAATGGATTATGTCCTGTACATGTGGGGTTCAGATTGACCTTAGGTCAACATGGGTGTGACAAGAATCTCGGCCTCAGGGTGGCCTTCGAGCATTCCATCATCAGATTTTCAATAGGATGGATGGTTGAAGAGTTGGAGTGTGTAGTAGATTGGAGCCTGTTCATACTTTAGTATGAAGATTGTCTATCTTAATATATATCTGAGCACTTATAGTATATATGTGTGGGAGATGATAATCTGGTCCAACTGATGATTGCTGGTTTAGCATGAAATACGTATATCGGTGATTATTTATCTTTTCAGCATATATGTGCTTGAGTGTATTAGTGTTATTAGATAGAGTGGAGAGTGATGGGTCATCTGAAAGTCTGTGCTCATATACCCTATATTACATATATAGACACAGGTATATAATAAACCTGTGTTTCACTTATTAAATTTTATTGTATTTTTTGTATCAATATTTTTATTTAGTAGTAAGTTTTTTATTTATTTTAAAAAGCACATTTTGCTAACATTGTTCTCTTTTTAATCTCAATAAGACAATTATTATCATCACAAATCCTATTTCCCAGATAACAAAATTCACAGAGACAAAACTCTCCATATAGTAGCGCCACTCAGTGCAAGCCAGAGTAATCAATGGATGCAGGAAGATTTGTACATAAAATCTCTATTTAGTACCTACTCTCGTGATGTTTAGTGGTTTAATAACAAAATTCTTTAACTTGTTCTAAACTTATATTATTTGGCCATCTTCTGTCTACCACCGTCACCCTAATTTTATTAACATTTATCTTTAATTTAAAAGATTATAAGCATATTCATCATCTTAAGCATTTTATTATTTTCTTTTTCTGAGTGTGCAAATAATGCTATATCATTTGCATAACAAATACAATGAATATGCCTATCATTAATTTTAATTCTTTTACTTTTTTTTTTATAATCCTTGTGTTCTCAATAAATAAATTGAAAAAATAGGGTGACAATGGACAACCTTGTCTCTCACTTTTTCTTATGTTAGCATTAGTTTTGCAAATATTTATAATTACTTCTGTATTTTGACATTTATATAAATTTAAAATTAACCGTCTACCCTTTTTAGATTCATATCTGTCTTGGTCTATTGTATTTTAGTCTCTAATGTTTATTGTTAAAAGTCATATTTTAAAAATAATTAATTGCGTAAACTGATTTTATATTTCATTTGAAAGTGTTCAGTATGCAAAAGTGTATAGATTTAAACAGCTCTCGAAAAATTTCTTGTTCTAATGATTTTATATACATATATTTTAATTGGTATCTACAAATTTGATATTGAGTTGCTTATTCATAACAGTATTAAATGAGTAGAAATTAATTCTGGCTTGAAAAGTTAAATTATTAGTTATATTTAATGAAGACTGTATTAACAGTTGATTTGGTTGAACATTAGGTTTTACTTAATATCATTTAACAGATTTGGTATCTATTAGAGATTGGGAAAAATAAATGAAGGTAGATTCATTTTTTCATAAAACAGATCTTAGAAGATCCTAAGATCTACGGGCATTGCTCTCAGATCCAAGGCTCCTCACTGACGAAGGCATAAGCCAGAAACTAGTCTGGGATATTGGATGAGTAGGCACTAGATGGGGATTTTATGCACAGGCCTTCTGGCATCCATTGATTACTCTAGCTTGCTGTGTGTGGCAATATGTATAGTGAGTTTTGCCTGTTTTAATAGTACTGTTACTATATTAAAATAGCAGTAGCAAAATAAATGAGTAATACTATATAATTCTAAAGTTAATAGCATATTTAGTATTCATTTTTGTGCTATGTTAGTTTAGTATACTGTTTCTATTATTATTATCATCCTTAACATTATCTAAAATAATCTAAAACAAAATTGAAATAGACAACTGTCTAACTAGGCTTTTGTTCCTTATTTTTTTATTTATATTTAGTTGTCTGTTTCAGTTTTGTTTTAAATGGATTGTTTTAAATTTTGTAAAAAAAGACAACATTGCCAAATTTTTTATATCATTCTATTTAATTTTTGATAATTTTTGTACTTAAATTCATTTTATATATTTTTTATATAATCTTATTAATTTTTATTTCTTCTACAGTGGTTGAATGCCCTACTGAAGATTTTTTAGATTCATTACTGTCTCAGCAAAGTTTTATCCCCTATCAGATATCAGGAGAAAAAGAATCTAGGTTAGAAGTAATTGTACATTTTACTCCTGAAAAAGTTTTTCAGTGTCACCGGTATCAGGAATGGATGAATAGGTTAGTCTAATAATGAAATCTTAAAATTATATGTGTTTGTGTAATATTAGAGTTGTACAATAAATATTTTATTAGAGAAAGGATTTTGATTCTATTTGTGAGTGTGAATATATATCTATATTAAACCATAAGTGCACTTAGATAATTGTTATTACATTTAAACTATATTTCCATTTATTATCTGAGTATTACTTTTTTCCATTGGTTAATGTTAAGCATTGACTGGAGGTGATATAATTTATATATATATATATAATAAATGTATTAACTAACTAAAAGAAATATAAAACAACACAATTTCTTCTCTGTACAGTCTCTTTAATATTTCAGCCAGTCTTCTGGTTGAAATATTAAAGTGGCTGTGTAGAGAAGTAATTGTGTTTGATTTTATGTATACACACACACAGCAAAATAGTATTGATTGTGACTAAGTTTTATTGTTTTTGATGCCAGTATTTTATTGCATAATTACTTATTAGCTTTTGAATAGAAAACATTGTATAAATATAAATAGCTGGTTCATAACTAATACAGATAACTGGTTGGTTAATGGGTATCTAGTTATTTTTAGCCAGGGAGTCAAACAAGCTCATGGTCTTAATAGCCTGCATTGACAATTCTGATGAATAGTGCCGACTTCAATATTTCTGTATGAAGAGTCTTTGGAAAATAGACTATTTAAAAAACAGGTTAATTCTTAATTATTTACACAAGATGATGCCAGAAATCTAGTTCCATAGACAACTTATTGCAATTTTATGAATTAACAAAAGTTGAAAGAATGGATATTATTTCTCGTAGATGAAAGGATTTACAGAAAATGAGAATTATAGTAAAAATAGTTTTTTTGAAGAGACTAATTAATTGGTTCATGTTTTCTTTCCTTTGTAGTAACAAGTGAAAGCTACTTTCACATGATCACCATCTCTTATACTAGCACATAATTGTATGGAGAGTTTTGCCTTGTTTGAAAGCTACTTTCATATGTTGCAAACATATCTGTCAGCCTAATTGTGCAAAATTCTATTGTCTTATCAAATATTTATGTTATTTTAGAAAGGTCTCCAGCATTAACATTGTATTGGTTAATTTGGCCTCATTAAATGATCATATGAATTTTCAAGTGACTTCTTATTGTGATTAGCAGGGGAAGAGAAATAGTACTTAAAATCAGTTGATACACTGTAGATGTCTATAGCAGATTATCACATTGTAACTTTATCTGTTTCAAAGGAATGTCACTTTTCTTAAGGTAATTCATAGGTCACATATAAACTGAGTAAAATTTAGAAGAAATGACAATCACTTGATTCATTTAATTGAATGTATGTAATAAATTGTCTTCAGAACATGATTTATGGTAATCTCTTTATAATATATATATATTACACTAGGAGGGCACAGTCCCTCTGTTGCCTTTGGCCTCCAATCCTCTAGGGCATAGGTTCCCAAATATTTTCAGGCCACTGCCTCTTTTGTAAGACATAAATTTTTTAACGCATCTCCCCCCAAATATAACAGTTTTCCACATTCAATCTGTTTGATATTTTTGACCTAAATCACAACTATTGATACTATACTGAATGATGCCTACCACGTAATTCATACAATGCACACAAGATATAACATAATGTCAGTGTCACGCATCGGAATAAGGCATCAACATAAACTCAATATCGATTACAAGAGAAAAAAAAACAAAATTTAAAGTTATTAAATTTAAGTTTAAGTGAATGAAATCAAACCAAAATCGATTATATTTCCTGATTTCTTCCTTCCAAAACTATAATACTCTGCTAATTGGAACCATGAAGTTTTACGCAGTATATCTTTGAGAGGCTGAACCTAAACCTCACCTTTATGTGCCACTTTCAAAAAGGAAATACCACTGCCAACAAAACAAATCAGCATATCAATAAATTTTCAATAATCACATACAGAGATTACAAAAATAATAATAATAATTTCATGCAAAGTAAGTTTCTTTTTTCTCAAAAAGAACAGTGTGTTAAAAGCAAACAACAACAAATATATATATATATTTACGCCTCGGCATATACACAAGGATTCCAGAAATTAATTTGGTAGAACTGATACAAAGTAGGAAAATCAAATAATAATTTATAGAGAAAGAAAAAAAAAAAAAATACAAATAATAAAAAAAATACAATAAAATTTATAGCAACAAGACATAATGATAATAAATAAATAAAAAAAAATTATACCATCCGGCTTCCTTCCATTAACTATCTCTGGGCTTAGTAGCTTTTAAGTGTGCTCTAAACCATGACAACAAGGCAGTGAGGGCTTCCCTTCTTGACAGCAAAATGTAGGCATTAAGATGTTCTTCATCATCATCATCTAGCATCTGTGGCTACATGACTGCAGTGTAGGACTGTGTCTGGTACACTAACACGACAGCAGCCAACCAAGAGTGCCAACCAAGAGTCGATCATGCAATTCTGGACTGACTATAATTTAAAGCTAGTCTCAGCTCTGCCTTCTTTCATAAAGTTCTCCACTGCTTTACAACTAGAATATTTCTCTTAGTTCAGCAAACCTTAACTGCCCAGTGAATAAAACATAGCAAGGAAAACAATAAACTCAGAAGAGACCCCCCTCCCCATCATCACCTGCTGAAAACCTTTTATAGCACACCTATAGCAATACAAATTGAGCCGTTAACTCCAATTTCTTGGATAATTGATCATAACAAAATCGATATAGCTTTTTACACCTTTTTATCTGTCACTTCTTTCATTTTTCATTCAGACTCTTAATTCCTCAATGAGTTGCATTTTACATATAGTTTCTAATTTTAATACAATGGAAATAAGTTTTTTCCATCTTTACAAAAGATTCAAAACAAAAAAAAAAACAAAAACAAATCTGAGATATGACACATTTTTAGATTCTCTCAGCTGATTTTGGCCTTAAATTATTTTATTTTTTTAACAAAAAATATAATGCACAGGATGACCATTTCTATCTATTACTAAAATTTAAAATTAGCCATACAATAATAACCTGCATTTCTTTTAACTATTTAATAGAGGAAAAAAAAACCCATCAAAAATGTGCAAAACATTTACAATTACTCTAACTATTCCCCTTTTTTACATATTCTTGCACATAAACAATTTATAAAATAACCATAAAATTGGCAAAATAATGTAAAAATTAGCGGTTTGAGAGAGAGTTAAAGCCGATGATCAGTGCGTCTGGAGAAAAGCTAGACTACTTGAATGCCCCCCAAATGCTTCTGAACCCACTATTGCCCCTCTAGAAGTCTTCGTCGTCCACTAGGAGGCGGTACTGCCCACTTTGGGAAAAACTGCTTTAGAGCTCACTTGCTCACACACATTTTTTCAGCAATGCTTATGGAAAACAGTTCTTTCTATATGATATATATAGGGCGTTTTTGAAATTCTAATGATGTTTCTGTAGGATTTAAAATTTCCTCCATTTAATGTGTTATATAATATTGTCATGATTTTTTGAAAAACTTCTTAGGGTAGACAGTTTTATTTTTGAAAGCAGATTATTTATTGCCAAAAAAAAAAAAGAAGGATTGAAAGAATACAATAATAAAATGTCTATTATCAATGATTTCAAAATATTTTTTCTCAAAAGCAAAAAAAAAAAAAATTGCTAACAGATTTAAATATTTTAAGCTTTTTCCAGTTTTGAACTCATCACTTTCATTACCTGCACAAAGACTATAGAGAACGTCTAATTTGAAGAAATTGAATGAAAAAACTATAAGTTACATTTATATATTTTAACAAAAACTACAAAAATTAATCACGAAATTAATTTTACTTTTCCCCCACATTAAATAAGTCACATTAAGTATTTCGTAAAGTACAGCTTTTTTTTCTTCAGCATATATTTAATTGCACCAGAGCAAGTTTATTGCTAAATAAATAATTATTACTACTTTTTTAGACTACTGTATTTATTCCTAAGGATACTCTGTTTTTGCAGAAATTTTTAACACTAGTCTGTTCTTTTTTATAAGGGTGCCATTTTAGTTGCTTAACAACAATTTACATTTAGGATTTTTGGCCAACACTTGTCATTTGGTTTTACTTTTGATTTACTTATCATTTTATAGATATAGAGTAGATTTTTATCTATCTGTATATAAATATTCATCTTTTAGTGTATTACAAAGTTATAGAATTTTAATTTATTTCTCTTTGTTGATTTACTACATTTGCAGTTCCATCCCTTTGATCACATTTAAGGTTCTTATAATGTGAATATTTATAAAGTCATTTAAAAAAAAATTATGTAGGTACAATTTTTTCATTTTCAGATTTTTTAAGATTTTTGCCTTTCATCAAATTTAAAAATGGTATTAAATGCTAAGTTTAAGTCTAAGTCATAATTTACCTTCATATTTATTTTAATGCTCTTTACTATACATTACAAAATGGAAACTTATTCGCAGAACACATTTTACTTAGTCAATTTTCAAACATGATTGCTAAAGAATCATTTTAAATAAACCTGTGAGTATTGCCCATGTTTTTTTGTTATATTAATACCAATATATTTTGTCAGATAAAGGACATCATCTTTTATCTAAAAAAAATAGATTGGCATTAATATAATGAAAAGGTGGATGTTATTTATAAGTTTATTTAAAATGATCCTTTGGGAATTTTAGTGCTACATATTTGATAAGCTATAATATTTATGTGCTCATTAAACAAAATCATTAGTATTACAAAATGGATATATAAATTTGTGACATGTTTCTGTATTTTATTTACATTACTTGTTTATTTTTTTAAAAATTTTATAGAAGTAAAAGTTTCTTTTGAGTCCCCTTTTTTTTTTTTTTTTTTTTTTTTTTTTTTCCCCCCCCCCCCCCTCCCCTTTAACCAAAAAAAAAACCCCCCTTTCCCCCCCCAAACCCCAAACTATTCAAACAACAAAAATATTTTTTTTTTTATTTTTTTTTTCATTTAATTTTACTTAAAAAAAAAAATAATAAAAATTAATAATAATTAAAAAAAAAAAAGATTTTTTTTTTTTTTTTTTTCTTTCCACCACAAGAATAATAATAATTTTTTAAAAGAGGAAAAGTGCCCCCAAGGGGGATATAGTGGTTATTCGACGAAATGGAGAATAAATTTCCTGGCATTTCAAAATGCTATATTTTATAAAACGTTTATTCAATTGATATTGTCATAATAAGCTGTATAATTTTAAACTGTTATTTTCATTGTTAAATCAAACTTTTTACTGAAAATAGAATTCTTTGCAAAATGAAAACAATGGGCACTGTTATATTAAATAAATTAACAGCATAATAACTAAAAGCAGGTACAATCAAGAAATACAAACAGTTCTAAATCTTAGTATTTTAACTATTTGTGAAGTTAGTTAACCAAAATAGAATTAGTGGTAAATAATTAGAATGAGAACTGGAATGACTAAAGGGATTTTTATATAATAGTCCACTACCTATGGAAGTTAGATTTAAGAAAATTTGATAAAAGAAAGAAACAAGATTGAAGATTTTAGAAATTAGGATTTGGAGAAGCATGGAAAGATAAGATTAGAAGTATAGATATGTCAAAAAAAGTTAAATGAAAAAATATTTTGTATGGAAATGGATCAGGCATGCATTTTTAGAAGTGTTTTAAAAGATACGTTAGAAAAAGATTGTAGAATGAGAATGAAAAAGTGGTAAGAGAAGGAAATTGATTGTTGATCTTAAGAAGACAATAAATATTAGTGTTTAGATAATAAAATGTAGTCTAGTTTGGAATGTGGGATTTGTTTTTCGATAGTTAATTATTGTTAACAATTAAATAATGTACTTTTAAAAAAAAACTATTAAAATAGGAACAATAAGATTGTATTGTATTGAATAGTCTTTTACTCCAATAAAATTAAACAAAATCTTGTTTCATATGATAATAAAAGGCTAATTTCTTGTGATTGTGGCATATGTAAAAACAATTGTGATTGGATTCTGCTGTTCTATAGAAAGTACAAA
This sequence comes from Epiperipatus broadwayi, assembly GCA_028023455.1. NCBI lineage: Eukaryota > Metazoa > Onychophora > Udeonychophora > Euonychophora > Peripatidae > Epiperipatus > Epiperipatus broadwayi. Next base: position 2,620,145 of record JAQFVV010006367.1, read on the forward strand.
AGTATTTGCCTGAAGTTTTGTGATGATGGTATAAGATGTGATATGTTGGACTATTTCCATCATCTATGAGTGGATGTTGAATGTATAGAAAATTTTAAATTTTATTTAAACTTTCCAAATACAAACAACTTTCAATCATTGCCAATAAAATATATCATTATTATTAATAATTAAGTATCCAGAACTAATTACTTGTTGATTGTTTATTTATTTTGCCATTCAACTAAAGAAAGAGTAGTTCAAATTTATTTTATGCTTAAAGATTAAAAAGTAATGAAAAACTTATGATAAAATTATTTACCTATTCATTAATCTGCTCCAGGCAATCCAACACATTGTTTTATTGAATTGAATTGTAGCCATGGAAAATATTTGAAGAGGTTCCTGACTTAAACTCTTATGGTTAATTTCTATAATGAAAAACTCTTATAATATATTCCAGCCAGAAAACAAAACAGACTTCTTGCTAAAGGGATTAATTCTCATTATGGGAAGAACTTTAAGCTTTCAGTTAATTTAATGGGTAAAAGATTAGTATATATAAATATATTTTTTAGATTTAAAATTTGTTCTTTGTCTTAGGTAATTGGAATTTTATATTGTATGATTATTTACTTAATATATTTTATTTGGTATTACAGTGATATTTATAATAGTATTTGTTGCATAAGGATTTGGTAAGAGACATTATAAGTAAAAGGATTTTTATTTATTTTAAAAAGTATATATATATATCCAGGTAAATATTTTATTTTAATAATTATTAAGAGTTCTTTGGTTTAGTATTTGATATGGTATATAAAATTGTTGTACTGGATAAAACAGCCTTTTATAGTTGGTATGTGTGAACATGTAGAGTGTCTAAGAGTCTGCTCACGAAATTTAAATAAATATAAAATTATAATATGTAGTTTGTTATACCATCATGTTTTGTGAGTTTACACACATAATTAATTAGAAAAATGTTTTATTATATATATAAGAGTATCGTGTATTATTATTATTGCTATTATTATATTTACGCCTTGCTTATTTATTTATTGATATGCTGTTTGAAGTCAACTATTAATTCAGCAATTGGTGTTGATATCTTTTCTCTTGCTATTGCATATATTCAGCCCCTTCATGAAAGAGCAATTTTGACTTGTTAATCTTTCGGCACTGCCTGTACATAGATAATGAATGCCTATTCATATATTATTTATTATCCACTTTGCCTATATTGCAATACTTAAATGTTATTGAATATTTAAGGGCGTTTTCAAGGCATACTTATTTTAAGGTTATTTGCTAGTTACTTCAGTTTATTATTTTAAGCAATTTTGAATTATAATGTGTATATTATATGGTATTTCCTCATCTCTCATAGTTATTAATAGTATTGTAATGGTGTAATTACAATTTTTACAATAAGCTATTGTAATAGTAATATTAGCGATTAAGCCAATGCACATGCGCTTTAAAGATAAATTATAAATGAATACTCTCAATTTTTCCAGACACGAGATATAGTATTTTAGAAAGAATGGAATGAATCCACCCATTCTTTCGACCCAAACGTTTATGTATGGGCGTAATGTAAGAACAAATGCTTTATCACACTGATTTTGAGATGCAGTCGATATCATGATTAATATCATGCTAGTGGCCTCATATAGGCATAAATATATATGTTGTTTTATCATTAATGTAAGATAATTGGAGAAATGTATTGGATGATAATTGTGAGAACCTAATAAATAATGTAATGGTTATTATAATTTTGTAGCAATACTTACAAGGGATATTTATCATAAAATTGCACAAATGATTTATCTTAATTTATTAAATTAAAATTATTATTATTATTTTTTTGAATATTTATTGTAATAAATTTTAAATATTTATATTGTGAATAAATATTTTTATTATTATTAAAATATATTTCTGTGTTTGTTGCCATTACTATTGCATTCATTAACTAGAAAAGCTCATAAAAATAACGTTTTATTACATTTCAATGGTCACCTGTTATTATTTACTTGATTTATTTATCCATTTCATCTGCGTTGTAATAAGGCTTATGCTTCGTTAATTCCTATTTATTTTAAGTATGTTTTTGTAAGGCTGTGGGTAGCATAAAATGTTCCCTTTCTCTGCTTCATTACATCATCTGTATATAATTATTGTATATTAGTTTATTATAAGATTGTAGACTTAGATATACTTATCTGCCGGATAAATAAAATATTTATACATAAAAATATAAATGCTTTAGGGAATGTTTTGTATGAGAATTATTAATCATCTAAATATTGATATACTCAGTTTTGTGTATTTGCTTTTTTTATTTGATTGAAGCATAAGATATTAAGAATACAATTTTATTGATGATATAAAATGTTTTATTTACAACTTAAATAAATATTGCATATGAGAACTTTGGAATATCTAGCATAATTATCATTTTATGTTAAGTATAATTATAAATTTTATTAAACGCTCACTATTATTTCAGTAATAGTTTTAACAAGGCTGTAAACCTTAGCAATGAGCGTCTGAAAAAAACGTCACTAGGGACCTACAGAGGTCCCTAGTGACGTTTTTTTCAGACGCTCATTGCTAAGGTTTACAGCCTTGTTAAAACTATTGTTAAGTATAATGTGAACCTGAGAGGACACAGCTAAAATATTGAAACTTGGGCTAGTATTTAAAGTTTTAAGATATCTAAGCTTATAACATGAACCCTGAGAGAAGAAGTTTCAAACCCCATAATTGTAACCTAATGAGAATATTCTATGAAAATAATTATTTACATACATTATCTGAGATTTACACTATAAAAGATCCTGAGAGATTTGACAGTTTTTTAAAGTGCGTTGGATAGAGAGATTTATCCGCAACTGGTTTTGCACTGTGTTGTCTCTCAAATCCCTGGACCGATGGTTAGGTTACAGTATATATACATATACACGCATGTGTGTGTGTAATCTATTAACTTTATTTTTTTCAACCCTCTCTAGAAATTTATAAAAGTTTATAACCATATATATGGCAATGTTTGATGAAAAATCAATTAACCTTTTGCAAAGATTGCTTTATGCCATATCATCATAAGTTTTTAGAAATTTTTATAGAGGGCATAAATAAATGACATATTTATATAGCATTAATTAATTGATATATATATAAAATCATTTTTTCTCTTTAAAAGAAGTGTACTTTAAGTAAAATGTAGGTTTATTTCAATCTCAGAGTAGAAAAAATAAAAGTTTGATTTTTTTTTTGTCTGTTGATAATTAAAGTAGACAATAATCTATATTATTTTTCTAATAGTTGGTTTAATTTAAGTTTAATATTGTTTTTTTTTTTTTTTGGTTTTTTTACTTTTAGATTTAATCCAAACATATCTCATCTTGTTGTTAATGATCGTAATAGTGGTCCCTGTACGCAAGTCAATTATAAACTTCAAACAAAATTAAATCTAATCAGTCCTCATATTTTTCCTCTTCTGCCAGATCAAATAAGTCAGGTAAAAATTATTGGAAAATATTTAATATTGTACCATGAATATATAGATTAATAAAGATCAAATGATTTAGTAGTTGTGGCATGATTTCATAATTTTGTGATGTTTATGATCCTGGAGTCCGGAGATTTTTCATGTGATTTAAAGAATTTTTAAATGAACTCAGAATTTTTTTCCAATTCACCAGGTTTATAGTCAACATAGTTAGAGTTTTAAAACGAAGGAAAAACCAGAAAGAAATTCACCATTTAGTAATGACTAATCTGGTATAATCCTTTTCCACTATTTCTTTTTGGAAGAGTTGCTAGAAAGGTCTTTTTTCTGAAATTGTTTTATATAACATTAATTTAATTATATATTTAACTGTTTTCTATATCTAAATCATCACTTAGTAATATCAATCGTTATCTAGAAATTCTAGTTGATTAGAACTTTATAATGCAACTTGAAAAATAGTGGCTGGGAGAGCAATTGAAGACTGGATTTTACTTAAACCAACTTTATTTTCTTTGTGTCTATTTTTATTAATAGTCGTGGCATAAAAATTAAATACTGTCCCTGAATATTGATAGTTACTTCATATCTTTGTCGATTGTAGCTGTTCATCTTTAGAAACGGAGAGAGACAATTTTCAGAGGGCACTTAGAAAATTTGCTGCCTGTCAGTATTTTTAAGTGCAAAATTAATTAATGATTTTTAAAGTAATGCAATAAGTAATATGATTAAAATAAATAATTAAAAAATTTATTGCTTAGGACTTCATGTGAAGTTTGAACATCGGAATTGACAGAGCTGAAACACAATTCACGGATTTTGATCTCTAGAATCCACTATTTTCTCCATTGTACTAAAATAAGTAGGTCAAAATCATTGAATTGTTTATTGTTTAGGGATCATAAGAACTTCGAACAACAAAAGTGACAAAACCAAGTTACACTTCCTTAGAGTCTGCCATTCTACAACTATTTTAAACAATGCAGTGAAATAGGCAATCTTTTCTAATATTAAAGAACATATATTTTTATTTTTTAAGTTTAATGCATAAGATACACTTATACACTTTCATTTATTATTACATAAACTTTATATATATTCCACCTCCACCCCCCATTAAAGATTTCCTGATGATTTTTGGTCAATCTTATAGATTTTTTTTTTAACTGATAAAGAGGTGCACAATTAAAAAATTTTGTTGACCACTGTTTTAGATGTTTAAATCCGTCTTTTTTTTTTCTTTTCTACATGCATCTAAAAGTTAACATTTTTTTTTAGTTGTACTATGTATTATTTTGTATTTATTGTAAATAAATGTAAATATTTTATAAAGCTCCGCTAATTTAATGCAGAGTTGAATGGCATACTCCAAAGAATAATGTCGATTGATCGTAGTGTGATTCTGTTACTTCCAGCGTTATCCTGAGCAATAAACCATTACATCATGGTGTTAACTTCATTTTGACTTATATACTTTTTCACAGCCTTTTGAATAATTTCTATCTAGAGTAAATAAGTGCTACATTATATATAATGTTTGTATAGATTTTGTAAAGGTCTCGGATATTAGGATTAATAGTTTATCCCCTGTTTAATAGTAAAAATTAAAATGGTCTTATTAACCTAAATTGGTAATGCCGTTAAATGTTTTGCACATCTATTGCTAATCAACCTATTTAAGAGTTTTCTTTGTATCTAAAAGGAATTGACTATTGAGCAACATTTGATTATTTTCTACACATTTCTTTCTCATATCTTTTCCCAGTAATTATATACACATATGTATTAGTATTTCTTTTACATATGTATATATATTTAATAGAACTGGAAACGAAAAGATTTCTATGAGGTGATAATAAAAATTTGGACCTATTTTTTCCTTTATCAGAAAATCTTTAGTAATAAAGTAATAACTGGAATTGAAAAGGAAGTTTAAACTAAAACCAGATATAAATACAGCAATATTAATTTGAATTCATAATCAGTCAGACAAAGGTAACAGAAAGAATCTAATTTTTAACAAACCTTTATTCTTAATAAATAGAAATCATTTAATTAGAAATATTCAGTAAATACAGTATTAATCATATAAATATGTGTATGTGTTTATATATGTGATTGTTAAATATTTTCATGGATTAATTATGATGTTAACAAAAAAAGAGTGGAAATATTTCCATGTAATGACTAGAAAAAGTGTGTTCACAAGGGTGTTGCTAGATAAGTCAGTTAATGACATTCTTTAATCAAAATATTTTGCTCTTAGTAATCTAGAATAGTTTTATTGTCATGGGTTTATATAGCAATAAAATAATTTTTATTTTTAGACCAAGGTGTTATATGGATGTAAACTCAGACATTTATTTTTATAGATTATATAACATCAAACCTTCACTCTTTTACACTTTTAGCACTTTTTGTAGATATGATTTTTTAGAAGTAAATATTTCATTTCTCTCAGTGAATGGATTAATCCAATAAACATCACATGATCACCATTAATTATGATGTAAATAAAAGATTGAATGGAGTCATTTCCATATACTGCCTAGAATATTGTATTAGCATTGGTGTTGTTAGTTAATTATCAATTATTATTGATGGTGTTTAAGCTAAAGAATTTGCTCTACCGTATTTTCATGAAAATAAGACCTAATAAGAAAATAAATCCTAGCATGATTTTTTAGGATGTTTGTAATGTAAGCCCTACCCCAAATATAAACCTAGTTAAGATCATCTGCCAGATGAATGAATTTCTTTTTGTTTGTTGAAGCACACAATTTATGTATTGAATTACAAAGTAATGAATTTATAAGGAAATAATATTGGCCATAATACTTTAAATAAATGATAATATAAATTATAATAGTACTTATGTATTTTCCTGTTGAACATTTTCAATAAACATAATTTTATGGGCATAGAGAGATTTATTGACTTTATGAATGATTTAACAAACTTTTAAAATTTTACCTACTACAAATAGTATATCAGAAATTTATAATTTCATTTATGTAATTTTAGGTTTTTATTTTATATATAATATTTGGATTTGGAATGGTTGACCTAGTTTTGGAGTTTGATCATTGTAGCTTTTAAATATTCAAGATAAAAGAAAAATCAGCTTTGTTTCTTATATATATATTCCTCCTAAAAGAATTTAAATAATGGAAGTGATTGTAATGATTAAAGTTTAGTTATTTTATTTATTCATTAAACAGGCAAAACTCTCCATACAATAGTGCCACCCTGTGCCAACCAGAGTAATCAATGGATGCCAGAAGGCTTGTGCATAAAATCCCCACCTAATACCTACTCATCCAATATCCCCAGACTAGTTTCTGGCTTGTGGCCTTCATCAGTGAGGAGCCTTGGATCTGAGAGCACTGCACCTAGATCTTAGGATCTAATGCAACCCTCCAGCAGCCACCGTTTATCTCTACTTAACTACAGAACTATGAGAATGAAATTGAAAACACAATAATATTTTCAATCTAAGCTCAATAGCTTATATAGTCATATGGGTCTGAACTCAGTTCAGCACCCATACATTTTGGTATCTTTGGCTCTTTAACAACCATAGCCACCACTATTCTATTAGGCAGGATTGGTGTTAAACCACTAAACATCACATGATCACCATCTCTTATGCTAGCACATAACTGTTATTAAACAGGCAAAACTCTCCATACAGTAGTGCCACCCTGTGCTATTGAGTTTAGATTGAAAATATTATTGTGTTTTCAATTTCATTCTCATAGTTTTGTAGTTAAATAGAGATAAAAGGTGGCTGCTGGAGGGTTGCATTAGATCCTAAAATCTAGGTGCAGTGCTCTCTGATTCAAGGCTCCTCACCGATGAAGGTCCCAAGCCAGAAACTAGTCTGGGGATATTGGATGAGTAGGCACTAGATGGGGATTTTATGCACAAGCCTTCTGGCATCCGTTGATTACTCTGGTTGGCACAGGATGGCACTACTGTATAGAGAGTTTTGCCTTTTTAATAACAGTTATGTGCTAGCATAAGAGATGGTGATCATGTGATATTTAGTGGTTTATTTATTCAACTAATTTTTTTCATTCTTTCTCACATCACCTCAAAGGCTTCCAGTCTATTCTTAATTGCTTTACACATTGTCCACATTTCACAAATGTACAAAATACACTCCACAGATAGACTTAATTAATCTTTTCCTTAATTCTGTCTTCCAAGGTCCACAAAATATTTCTTTTTTTTAAATAAATGCCTCTTTTGCCAATGCTGTTTTTCTTTTAATTTCATCTTTGCTCTTCTTCCATTCACTTTACCAATTACCCAAACATCTAAATTTTACCAATTACCCAAACATCTAAATTTTTTCGCCTCTTGAACTATATTATGAATATCAATTTGTATTTTTTTTTGTATTCCTTATCCACAAATACATGAGTTTCTCATTCTTTATTCCATATGTCCTTCCTCTAATTTATTCATCATTCTGATTTTCATCATTCTTAGATAATATATATGTATATGTGAGTGGGGTGTTAGATTAAATGTTTTTATAGATTTATTAGGATGTAAACAAAGTAAAATAGGTTATATCCATGTTATGATAATTTGAAATATATTTAGCAGTGATTGTTACTAGATCAGTAGTTAATAGTAATTGATGTTTTATTAGCATCAAACCCTAACTAAATGTAACTAGTTATTATTTGGATATAGCCTCACATGTTACTTTATATATATATATAAATATAAAGTACTCATGGATTTTGTCTCTTGTTTACTCTGTCATTTCTGGAATTAGAAGAGAGAAGCCACTATTGTATATATATATATACACATACATACACTCACATTTGTATTTACACATACACTTAATTGTATAATTTTATCATTCATTATAGTCATCTATTAATTTTGAAGAAAATGGTTACTTAAAAGGCATTGTTCAAGGGGATGCACTTCTAAAATATTATTTTAGAGAAAAACGAGGTTATATTCGGTATGCTTTTTTCACATATTTTTTATTTGATATTTTGATTGATTATTATTTTTTAAAATTAGTAATAATGAAACTAAAACAGGCAAAAGCTCACTATATGTATTACCACACACAGCAAGCTAGAGTAATCAATGGATGCCAGAAGGCTTGTGCATAAAATCCCCATCTAGTGCCTACTCATCCAATATCCCCAGGTAAGTTTCTGGCTTGTGGCCTTATGCACAAGCCTTCTGGCATCCATTGATTACTCTAGCTTGCTGTGTGTGGTAATACGTATAGTGAGTTTTTGCCTGTTTTAACAACAGTTATACACAAGCATAAGAAGTGGTGGTCATGTGATGTTTATTGGCCTAAATAATGAAACTATTTATGTTATTATTTAGGATTAAATTTTCACTTTGAATTAGTTTCTGCTAAAATGTAATTTTGTAAATGGAATCTTAAAAAATTTAAAGTTTTCTAAAATAAAAATACATATTAAGTAAATTTTTAGAGAATTTGTAAAAATTTGCAAGCTTATTAATAATATACAGATAAGATAATGATTAATTATTTTATAATTACTTAACTTGACATGAAAAAATCATATTAACAATAGATTATGGTAGTATGTATAATAATCAATTTTACTAAATGAAGCAATTAAAATCTTTACTAAGGCAAAAATTCTAGTTTATTATGAATTATGTAGTTTACAATTCAGAATTTATCTTTACATATATATATTTTAACAGTCAATCAGGGCTAAATCAAAGCCTTTAAGCCTGGCTTGCTACATAATACCATGTTCAGCCATTCACCAACAGTTGATGACCACATCTTGGCTTAACCTTTTAAAAATACTAAACAGAATGTAATAAGCAAATCAAATTCTATGTGAACATTAACATTTCTAATATAGTTCCGAGTTTTACAGCCTTTATTAAACTATATATGCTACTAAGTATGCAACTATTCACCAAAGTTTTATATATGTGTGGATAGCATAATATCACAACTAATAAACAATATTTTAATTCTGATTATTTCTCAGGGTTTAATCTCATTCATCTATAATACTAATAATAAAGACTTATGTATTTTATGTAAACAAAGTTTTCCTTAAGATATGCCTGAACACAAATGGACATTTTATGATTGCATCCAGTTCATAGAAAATAAATATAGCTGTGTAACAAGTCCAGATGAGTTCTTACAAAGTGTTTAAATAAATAAAATTCACTTAACTACTTTTACATAAGGAATAACGAAAATTCAGAAATTGTAATTAAATTTATGTGACGATGTTATGTATCCAAGTGATGATGATGATAATAAAAATGCAAGTCATTATTTATAAATAACAATTAAATAATTTTATTAACAAAAGTATTAATGGATAAATATTAAATAAAATAAGTATAATATAAATAAAAATTAATATCTTTAATCATGTTCTCTAAAAATAAATGGGTTTAAATGTGAGGACTGTTATGTAAGGACATCAGATAGATTAAATAATGTGAAACTCTATATCTTGCTGAAACATACACAAATTTATTAAAGAAGGTTGTTAATATATAGGATATGAATAAATCCTTAATATTGTAAATTAAAATAAAATAAAGAGATTCATCTATGTTTTATAGATCCGAATATCTTCCCTGTAGGAGCACTCTATCTAAAATGTTATTTACTTAGTTTCTTGTTCTTTTATTTGGGTCTAACATCTAACTTTTTATGAACAACTGTAATGTCAACATGACCAATGTTTCATATAACATTAAGGTTCTAAACAACAAACTTTATATTCGACCTTTAGCTGTGGACTTTACTATTTTGTTATTATTTTCTAACCTTATTATTAAAGGTACATTTTAAACAACCTTTATTTTAAAAGCACATTTATAATACAATACCATTACTATCACATGAGTAAATAAGAAAAATAAATGAGATTTATAAAACAAGAACATCTCATAGTCAATATGACATTTGAATAATATTATTATTAATATTTATAATACAGGGGCAATACTCTTTCATACAGTAGCGCCACTCAGTGCAAGCCAGAATGATCTATGGATGCAAAAGATTTGTGCGCAAAATTCCCTTCTAATGCCTATTCATCCAATATCTCAGACTAATTTCTAGTTTTTGGCTTTCATCAGTGAAGAACCTTGGATCTGAGAGCACTGTACCTAGACCTTAGAATTTAATGCAATGCTCCAGCAGCCATCTTTTATTTTTTTAGTTAACTATAAAACATTGAATCCAAAATGAAAACACAATAATGTTTTCAATTCAAGCTCATTTGCTTGTATAGTCACATAAATCTGAACTCAGTTCAGCATCTAGACATTTGGTTCTTTAATAAACACAGTCACCATAATCCTATTGGGCAGGATTACTAAACATCAAATGATAATCATTCTTTATGCTTACACAAGCTGTTAATATAGAGGCAAAATAGCTTGTATAAGCATAAAGAGCGGTGATCATGTAATATTTATAACAACAATAACAACTTATCTCCAATAACAATTATACGTGCAAACATCTTATATTAATTAAATATTTAAACCATACTACCTGGTCTTCAGACTGAAAAGAATGTTGGGTAATATTAAATCCATGCAATAAGTTTAAAATATTTATCATAAAACACAACAAAGAAATTAAATTATTAAATATGTTATTATCCATTAAAATTTATGAATAATATAAAATCCATTTTATGTACCCCCACATTTAGTAGACTCCTGTAAATAAAATTCATTTTAACAAAATAAATAGTGAAGGTACACTATGTGGGAAAGTTTATAATTTATTTAAAAATTTACAGCTTAGCATTGCTTTCGACCAGGTTGATCATGTTCAAAGATAATTCTTTAAATAGAATTTATAAGTTAAATAATTTAAATATACCATTTGCATGGGTCTTTCTTGTTTATTGCGTTAATGTTATTTGCAATAAACCACGCCTCTTTATATTTTTTTCAATCTTTGCATTCTGAAAATATAAAGATAAGATTAAAAAAATTAAAGTGTTTAATGAAGAAGAAAAAAGGCATAATAGAGGTCATAATTTTATGTTGAAAAATTTAGGAGGAATATCTGAAAGATTAGGCAGAAAATATAGAAAGATTGAGTAATGGATGTAAAATAGAGAATGAGCCCAAATTGTACAGATTAATATGTTGGAAAGACTTATGAAGAATTGTATAAATTTAAAATTTATGAAGAATGGATTGATATGATGAAGAAGATTGATTGCAAATGAGTTTAGTTGGAACTAATAGAAGTAGTAAGAAAAGATGAAATGTTTTAAAAAGTGGGAAAATAATTATTAAAAAAAAAAAAAAAAAGCTAGAATAGGATTAAGAGGAATATGGGGATGAACTTAATAAGAAATTAATTGAAATTATTACAAATACAGGAGAGGATTTTTAGTAGTAATTATATGTTAAGAGTATTTTCATCATCTAATATTAATTATAAAGAGTTTGCTAAAAAGTGTTTGAAGTTTGTGGAAATTGTATTTATATGACATTATGGCAAACATAAAGAAAAAGTGTGATTTTGGTAATAATTATTAAAAGTCATTAGAAAGATTCAAACTTTATTTAAACTTTTCAAATACATTCAATTGTTAGAAATAACAATATTTCCAGTGGTACTATTCTCTCTTCTACAGTTATTGTTGGTCTGACCAGTGGCAGTACTAGCATGGGAATCGAGCCTGAACCTTTAGATTCATTAATATTGTATTTTCAGGTAATGCACTAACCAATTGAGATATTCTGCTATCTTTGTATCTATCTATTTATTTAATGTGTCTGCCTGATTACTTACTTGTCTGCCTGTTTATCTATCTATCCATTCATCACTATAATCCAATCATCTATCTATTTGTGCATTCATGCATCTCCATCAATACATATCTATCTATATATCTTGATTTGTAATGATGGGATTTTAGTATTAATTATATGTTTGGAATATTTCTGTCATCTAATAGTAAATATTGAATGTCTTTAGAAAAATGTTTAAACTTTATTTAATTTGTTTCAAATACATTCAGCTGTTATTAATAGCACACAGGCTAGTATATAATACAATATTTCATGTAATAACCTGTAGATTTATACTTTATGTTGTCTTCAATATGATAATATTAAATCGTGCTATCACACTTCCAACGTAAAGCTGTAACAACAAATAGAAAACTAAATTAAATGGCTGAGTGCTTTCAAGATGTACTTCTCATATTCATAGCCAGTTATGATTCTTTCTTTGAAATCATTATATAAATAAATATCATATGCAAATTCTAAGCAAATGAGTCACTAAGACCATCTTTTAGATATAGCAAAACATGCATCCTTACGATTAATGGCGAAGGAGTCCTCTGCTATAAAGTAAGCTTCTTTTACCTTTCGCTTGATATCATGCCTCTCAGTATAAACTAATTTTGCAGATGCGGGTTCGAACACATGTCCTGACAATTTTTGATGTTGTGCAAAAATTGAAGTGCATTCTGGATTCTTGTAGTACTATTCTCTCTTTTTCAGGTGTTGCTTGTCTAACCAATGACAGTAATAGCATAGGAATCAAAACTGGACCTTTATTTTCATGAATATTGAATTAAGATGACGCGATAACCAACTAAGTTAAACAAATAACTTAATTACTTAGCATTACTTTAAATTCATTATTCATAAATCTAAAGTCTCAGTTTTTGATTCTCTTGCTAGTACTGCACTGAGCAGGTCAACATCCCTGAAGAAGAGAAGAGAATAATATCACTCAAAATGTTGTGTTGGCATTTGAAGTGAATTTTTCTAAAGACATTTAACAATTAATATTAAATAAAGGAAATAATTTAACATATAATTACTACTTCAGAAAAGAAAGGTTGTGAAAAACTTTAGAATAAAGAAGGAAAATAAGAAAAGAAAAGGCTATTGTATTGTTTAGGCAGAAGAGAGAGAGAGAGAGTGTGTCAGGATAAGGAAGAAATTGAAAAATAATCAAAGGAGTTTGTGATAAAAACCTTCAGTGATGGGAATTAATAAATGAATATGACTCATTAGTAAGCTTAATACATGATATGTTGTAATGAGTGATGAGTACACAGACAAGATTATTAAATACTATGGTAGCTCAAATATTTGTAGATGTGAGAAAGTATACAAGTGTTAGTTGAAAAGAAAATTGTAATAAAATTATAGATGGTAATGAGATTTCAGAAAATGAAAAGATATGAGAATGAGATATAGAAAAAAAAAATTATGTGAGGGTTGGTCATATGCAGGATTATATCCAGGGGATATTAAACACTAGAGATTTTTGATAAATATGCTAGATCATAAAACTATATTAATTTTATAATATGTGAATTGGTTTCCACTGTGAACTAAAAAAAGGTAAGGGAGAAACGGTTTATTATAGCAACAATCAAATAAATACGATTGTTCAAGTGTCATAAATTCTGTAATGTAAACATGTTTAGAGTAAAAGTATATTATATCTCATCTGACATTTATGATACTTTGTAAATAAATTGTTGTTATTTGTTTAAATAATGTGATAACTCCTTTGTATGTAATATTGTCTGGTCTGCATATTTATTTCATGTCCATTACATGGGGAATAATGTTCTACATGATCTAGCCAGGTATTGCAAATGGAGGCTGTATAGTAGTCATCATCATATTAAAAAAATTTTTTTCAAATCTTATTTAAATATATATATAAATATATCTGCTAGTCTATTTCCTGGTGTTTAATGTCAGGTGGTGCCCAAATTAATTGAAATATATTAAATTTAAACGTACATAAGCTGACCATTATAATATCAAAACCATATCAATTAACTTGTTCTGATTTTATTTACTAGAATGAGTTCAATATTCATTATTTTTCAGATTCTTTTATTGCTTATTCATTCTTTGACTTTGCAGCAGATTCTCCCTAGTAATCCATTTTTAGTTGTTGTCATACATAATGATTCTTCATCATTGTGTTAGCTATTCATCATTTATTGAATTTTATTATATTCAGATCTCCTAATATTCCATTTATCATTTCTATCGCTTTTTTACTCAGTACATTTCTTTCTCTTGTAGTTTTATTTATTGTTCCTTTTTGTGTGATCTTTGTGCCTAGACACTTATGTTGTTCTATTTTTTAACCCTTTCTCCAGCCTTCAATATCATATTCTGTTGTGTTACTCCAAAACATGTATTTTATATTTTTGTTGAATTTTCTTCCAGGCTCTTTTTCTATATTTTTTTATTAATTTTTTTAATTGCATTATATTTTCTGTTGTGTTACTCCAAAGCACATATTTTACATTTTTGTTATAATTATTTCCAGGCTCTTTTCCTACATTTTTTGAGTAATTTTTTTAATTGTATAATTCAAACTAACATATCTCCTGAGCCAAAACTATTGGGTCATCAGCATACAATATATAAAGTGTCTTTTATTACGTAGGAGAATTCACATTGTTTGCGTTAGGGTATAATATTCCCAAATATTTGATAATTCAGCTAACAGTATTATAGGTCATATGAACTATGTATATGAATTATTTATTTCATTTAAAGAAAAGCCATTTTAAATCACATCACACATTGTCTTAAATCTTATTTTTAAATACTTGATACTCAGTGCTTCTTTAAGTAGTTGATTGGTTTTGAATTATCATTTTAATAAAATGCTTATACATTCATAAATTGAATAAGATTTCAATAATTTTATGTCAGCATTTTAATATCAAAATCTTATTAAAATTTAAATTATATTAAGAGAGTAGTAAGCAATTGGCAGATTATTTGCTGATGACGACGACATAGTGTATTAGCATTGTTGGCTTTGTGATGTGATCTAATGTTTTTGTCACTGAATCTGTTGTCAACCATGTAGCTTATGTTATCAGATGTACTCTGTGTATGCTTTGCTTTCTGATGTTTGGTACTTTATATTAGGGATCATTGAAATAATCTTTGCGGTATATCCATAATTTCTCATTTAGTTAGTTTTGCTTTCCATTATTTGTATTAGTTTTTTTACATCATCTTTTTTTTAATCAGTTACCTGTAATTAGTTTTTGAAATCAATTGTTAAATTTCATTTTATAATTCAGTAATATCAATAAAAATAATAATATAATCATTACCAAGCTAAAAATGAATTAAATATTATCATTTCAATTCCTGTCGAGTCCATAAAAATTTTCTGTAAAGTTGCTATGGAAAGCATAAAAAAATTTGTGTTTTTGGTGTGTCTCTTATTTTTTTGGTATATATTTATACTATAGTTTAGTGTTTAAATTAAATTTATCTATTCTTATTCAATCTCAATTTTAAAATTTTTGAATGACATTTTTTTACTATATCAAATGTGTTTTGTAGTCATTGAATCCAATATTTCATATTCTTTGGTTATTTTTAACAACTGTTTTCAATATAAAGAACTTTCACTAATTGTTGGTGCATCTGTCTGCCATTCCTATGGTATAAGATTTGAATTCAGGTGTAATTTATAAATTTTTTTCCTAAGATAGTTAAAAGTTTTGGATTTGTTTAGACATCTAGTCTATAGTCAATCTAACTAACCTTTTTAATTATTATAATTGTATCAATTACAAAGTGAATCGGATATCGGATATTGAGGTACTAATCATAAAAATGTGATTGTAATTTGATATAACCTCCGCCATTAATGATGGAGGTGTTGCCTTCACATTCTTATTGGTACTGAGCATATGCTTTATTTTAGTTTTATTTCATAAATGTTTCCAATTACATTGTGTGAATAATATTCTATTTTCCTTTTCTTTATTATTTAAGTTTATTTTCATTAGCATTTAGAAAAGTTTTAACTATTTGGGACAGATGTCATTATCTCTTTTTCATAAATCTTGAACATTTTTTAATATTGATTGAGGATTTACATGTAGACAAATGACGATTGACTCGTACAAGCAAAACTTGTTAAATTTATTATTAAAAATGTGAGAAATGAAGAAAAAAGATGGTGGAATATTAATCATAAATTATTAATGTGTGTTATTAAGACAACTTATTTAGAGTTCACTCTTCTTCATAACTTTTTCTAAAAACCACATGATTTGCTGTTATCTATTTTCAGTATTTTGTATAAAGTGTGGTAGGTTATATAAAACTTTTTAAATTAAACATGGGGGTTCAAATTTAAAATGGAACCAGAAATTTTTCAAATGCTTCACAATTCCCCCAAAAGTTAATATTCTTTTTGAGTAATCAACTCTATGAGCCATAATCATTGGTAGATAATAATAATGTTTTGAAAGTCATGCGATGTTTAAATATCAGCAGTGAGAGTTGAGTTCAGTTCCTGGACTTAATAGCTCTTGAGTCTATCAAGGTATGACTGCATTATACCATATAAATATCTTTCTATTTTTAATGAGTGATTTGGTAAACTATTAAATACATCATCAGGTAGCTAGTTGTCCATTAGCTATGCATCCAGTATTTTTCATTACTTGTGGAGAGGGTTTTTAAGAGATAGTTAAGGCTGTTATTTTACTTTATACAAAATAATCGTATCTTACTAACTAAGCTATAATTAAAAACCAGTGAGCAGTAAATGGCCAGATTTCTGTGATTACTTTCTAGATAATTAACCATAACTTAATAGGAGTCATTGGATTTGTGCAGTTCTTTTCTTAGTACTGTAACTATCTTTTATTTTCTTTTTTAAAATTAATGTCATGAATATTTAAACACTCTTTCTTATTATGATGTAACAATATAGGCTAGAAAGTTTTTTCTTCTGCTTTTATGTCACATGGTCAAAAATGTCTGCCATATGTTTGAAATTAAAGTCACTAAAGTATATAGTTGTTGTCTTAATGTTAGATCTGTATATACCTATATGATTGGATTAAGTTAGATTCAAAAGCCTGCTATTCAAAGACATTAGATTTGAACAGCAAAATGAGAGTAAAGGATGATGAGAGAATTGTAGTAAATTAGTGCTTATTTACAAGAAGAAAGCTAAATAAATAGAGATCGATTGTAGGGATTCAACAGCACTGAATGGTTATTGATTTTTATTCATTGCGTATATTATAACTTCTCTAGTTTGACAAAAGATGTCACTAGAGTTAATCCGTCTAAGTTACATCACACACATATATATATATGATGAAAAAGTGAATAAAACTTTAATAAATCAATGTATTTAATTACTGACTTGACATTTTTAAGTAGTCAATTTGTGAAAAAAAGATATAAAATGAAAGTATTTTTTTAATCAGGAATTAGCCCTGTGATGCTTATGTTGTAATTTATGATCAATATGTTACATTGTATTTTCACAATAAGATAATATATGGTACTTAAATGCTCTCGTCCATACTGATATTATAAGGTATATTTCAAATACATGCTAAAAATGAAGTTTTATTTTATTTTATTTCCATAAACATGAATGAATTTCATTATTTTTGTAATATTTTATCTCAGAAATGATACCCAGCATGCATCCACCTTATTTAGATAGTACTAACTTATGTCTCTTTTTTAGAGTTCACCATGCAAACATTAAATAAATAGTAAACAATAAGTAGCAATGCAAACTGATGTTTGTGACTATTATTGGAAATTTGCTTTTCTAGTTATAGATTAATGCAGCATATATTTCAGCTTTAAGCAATAAGATACATTTCTAGGATAGAGATAATTATTAAAATTAGTGACTTACATCTAAGTCTACAAATCATTGCCCATCAGACAATTTTTCATTAAGGCATTCTAGCTCCAGACTACCATATAGCACATAACGTTTATCATGCATAAACTGTTTTGTTGTATATGATAGAGATATAATATATCCATTTTTTTGGTGCATATAAAGGACAGTTTACAAAAAGATATTTTATTAGTTAATATGCTTTACTAAGGATAATTTTATTAAATCAAATTTTATTAAAGTATTATTCAATATAACTTTATAAGTAGTTTAATGTAAGTTTTTATGATATTCGTGAAATAGATGTTGTTGTCTGATGTGGTAATATTCATTATGTTATATACATATTTAAGACATGCACATATATATATATGTGTGTGTGTAAACAGAGAAAAATAATCCTATAATAATTCTTAATAGTTGAGTGTGCTTTTGGTATATTGTTAGTTTATACCACACAAGTCTGGTACATAGTACTGAAAGAGCACTCAGCTATTAATAATTATAGGATTATTTTTCTCTGTTAACACACACACACACACGTGTGTGTTTAATACTTATAACTTAAAAGACCGAGTTTATTTCCTTACTTTATATATATATTGCTCAACATTTTCAGAAAAAAAATATGATGCCAATGAGAACGCAAATTATATCAATTTAGTAAAATACAATTGTGAAAGTTTTGCTTTTATAAATTGTTACTAATTATTAATAATAGAGTATTTTGTGAAACTATTTCCAATTGGATGTGAAATTTAGATTAGCCAAACTAGTGGCGTTGTTATGATTGGAAGACTTTTCCAAAATCAAAAAATAAATAAATAATGATAGGGATTATTGCTTTTATTAAAAGGATTGGGAAAAATAGGACACCAAAATTCACGAAATGCATTTCTGTATATGAGATTTAGATAATTTAATAAAATTGTTCTGCCTTTTTTCTTATTGTTTGATTTTAATACCTGGAATAATTTTCCAATTCTAATGAAACAAATAGATCAACTCATGAAAATGAATCACAATTTGACATTAAGGCAGAAACTTTCTTAGTATGTTTTAGACCTGAAAGTTTTGGTGATATATCTTAAATGATGAGAGTGGTCTAGTCAAATCAAGGGAGGGGATCTTAGTTTGATCAACTGAATAGCATTGTGCTTATTCTGTGACTCTTGTGCTTGAACATAACTTGCCATTCCAAATTACTGACCATACGATCGTGTATTGGCAATCATTCAAAAATGTCAACAAACCTTGACTGTTCTCTTTTACTAAATTGACACATTGTTTGTGTTTTTATAGTTTATTTTAAATGATATGCAAAATATTATGTCACAAGATATATCAAAGAAAATTATCTGAATCAATTTTATTATAATTATTGGCACTTATGGGGCCTTTGAACGTTCCATCATCAGATTTTTAATGAAATGGAAGGCTGAAGAGTTGTGAGTTGGAGTAGTTTGGAGCCTATTCATCAAAGTGTGAAGATTGGCTATTTTAATATAAAGCTGAGCACTGATTGTATATATGTGTGGAGATGGTAATCTGGACCAACAGATGAGTGCTGGTTTAGCACAAAATATGTTATTATTAGTGATTATTTATCTTTTCAACATGTGTGTGATCAGGTGGTTTAGCAATATGAGATGGCATGGAGAGTTGAGGATCATGTGACAGTCTGAGTTTGAGTCTCTTATATGTATAATTATTACTATAAAATGGCTTCTGATATTTTAAAATGTCTATTTTAAAAATTGAACTATCTTACTTTTTCAACTCATTTTTTTTTATAAAAAAATGTTTATCCTTTAGAGAGGAATGCATTGAACTCGATACTAATTCAGTCGTTGATGATGTCTTTCTGATTCCCAAGTTGCCTGAGAAATTGAAAAATATAAAAAGTCATATATCTTCATTGAATCTTTCATATAAAGGTCAGTTAATACTAGTTTAATAGTATATGATAAGACTTATTCTGGAATTTAAGTTGCGTTTTATTTATAAAATCATCATTTAAAATCTAAAAATTATGAATGTTATTCATAATTTATTAAAAAATTGTTTTGTTTTTTTGTTTCATTTTTCAAATTGAATTGATATTTTACTTTTTTTTAAAAAAATATCTTTAATCCAAACATCAAACTATAATTCCAGGGTCATAATTGTGAGAAATGAATCAAATTGGTGGTTACTGGTCAGACTCCTGCTGTTGATTTTTAGTTAATTAGGCTTCTTTTAGAACAGACTTTTTTGTGTAGAGATTTGCAAATTTAGTAGACTTGGACACTTAATAGAAGAGCAATATAGAGACTTCAGACCACTTAAAGAAATATTGAGGGATGCATGTTGGGAGTAACAAGAAGAGATTGAAAATGCAATATATGGGTAAAAGAACAAATAAGTGTTACTGACCTCATTGAAAAAATTAAAAGACTGAAGTGGAGTTGGGCTGGACATATTGCTAGAAAAGATGATAATAGATGGACAATTGAAATCTTAAACTGGATTCCAAGAGATTGTAAAAGACCCAGAAAGAAACCACATGTGAGATGGATGGATGAAATAAGAAAGTGTGCAGGGGTGATGTGGAGAAGAGAAGCTAAAGATCGGAGAAGACGGATTAAACTTGAAGAGACCATCCTGGAGTGGATTGATAATGGTTGATGATGATGATAATGACCAAAAGGATTATTAGCTAAACACTAATAGTAGAAGTTTCCCTACATTGTTTTTAATGCCCATTGATTTGATTCATTACTTATATTGTTACTTATGGAGTTAAAAGGTAGATATTACTAGTTTCAACTAATGAAAGCTGAAAAAGAATTCTATGAATTGTTAGTCATAATATGGACTCTCATGACTAAAAGTTTATGCCATCTTGTTGTGATCAAATTAAGGTTGTAGAAGTCAAAAATAGCACTATGTAGGGAATTTCATTTAATACATTAAAGATCAGCCTTTTCAAGCTATTGCGCATGCGCTTTTTACGAGTGTTAATAATAAATGAATACTTTCACTCCCAACACAAGATATAGTATTTAGCAAAGAATAAAATAAATCCACTTATTCTTTCCAATCCAAATGCTTATATATGGGCAAATCTTAAGTACTGGAAGTGAAAGCGTGAGGATAGACCACTCACTTTAAATTACTGTTTATGATGTCTGAATGAATGACATCCACGAAATTATCTAGAATTTACTAAACATCACTCTCAAATGAAACTTAAACATATGTAAATAAGCATTTATTTTTATAGCGCTATGTTTTATAAATTGTAATACATTAAAGATCAGCCTTTTCAAGCTATTGTGCATGCGCTTTTTATGAGTGTTAATAATAAATGAATACTTTCACTCCCAACACAAGATATAGTATTTAGGAAAGAATAAAATGAATCCACTTATTCTTTCCAACCCAAATGCTTATATATGGGCAAATCTTAAGTACTAGAAGTGAAAGCGTGAGGATAGACCACTCACTTTAAATTACTGTTTACAATGTCTGAATGAATGACATCGACGAAATTATCTAGAATTTACTAAATGTCACTCTCAAATGAAACTTAAACATATGTAAATAAGCATATCTTGTGTTGGGAATGAAAGCATTAATTTATTATTAACACTCGTAAAAAGCGCATGCACAATAGCTTGAAAAGGCTGATCTTTAATGTATTACAATTCATAAAACATAGCGCTATAAAAATAAATGCTTATTTACATATGTTTAAGTTTCATTTGAGAGTGACGTTTAGTAAATTCTAGATAATTTCGTCGACGTCATTCATTCAGACATTGTAAACAGTAATTTAAAGTGAGTGGTCTATCCTCACACTTTCACTTCCAGTACTTAAGATTTGTCCATATATAAGCATTTGGGTTGAAGGAATAAGTGGATTCATTTTATTCTTTCCTAAATACTATATCTTGTGTTGGGAGTGATAGTATTCATTTATTATTAACACTCGTAAAAAGCGCATGCACAATAGCTTGAAAAGGCTGATCTTTAATGTATTACAATTTATACAACATAGCGCTATAAAAATAAATGCTTATTTACATCATCATTTAAGAAAAATACAACAGTCCTAAAACTATCAACTTTGACATATTTTTTATATTTTTGTAATATCACACATATAAATATAAAAATGTACATGTATAACTAAGACTCTTGTAAGTTATCTCTATAACCAAATCTACAATCCATGTAATTTTATTAAATGTTCCAAATTTTTAAACGAATTCTATATGCATAAGCTACATGTAACACTAAAATGGATTTCTGACCAACAATCTTTAACAAATTCTTTTATATTTATATATATAACAAACACACACTTAACATAATTTCAGTGAGCCACCATCATGATATTTACAATTTCCCTCTTTAATATTTTATTGCATAAATACTTTGGAATTTAATAACTTCTTTTTTTTCCAAGCTTTAACCATAAAACAAAACAAAGATTAAAATCTAACCATGAGTGATTTCTGAAGTTATTATTGATTTTATAATAGCCATTAATTAAATTACAATATTTTAAAATAGTACTTCCACAATTCACTCATGTTTCTAAACAACTTTAATAAACATTTTAGTAGAAATGTAAATAACTAATGTTAATAGATAAATTCTAAAACTAAATACATATATAAAATACCTAAAAAAAAAAAACATTATATAATAAAGGATTATTTTTGAAAGTCTTTAAATACGAAAAGTTCATTCAAGTCCCAATAGAAGAAGTTCATAAATTCAAATCATCTTAAAGTTACCTTTGCTTTCGCCTCATAAAGCAGTTCAGGGTTCTAATTATGATTGAAGGAATAATTTACTCCCATATGTATATTTTGAGATCATATTTGGGAAAAATTATATTTGCAAATTATAACTTGGAATCCAGTAAATTTCATTTACCATGGTTGTCTTAAAATCACAATCAGATTTCTACACTTCAGATTTTTTTATCATAATCAGGATTATCATTAATCTTGATTTACGTTTACTTTTCCTATACAGTTCTAATTGATATAAGTGCTTGGAAATGTTCAGCGGGAAAAGCTTAACGATAATAAAAAATCTATTATAATAGCAATGACTAGTAGATGAGAGGATTGTGGGTAAAAAATATAATGTAAATTGTAAACAAATGTTATATAGCCCACTTTTTAGAGAGGATAAAACAGGATCCTTTTTATTTATAGAGTTAGCATTATGCGAAACCTTCTTTATTTTGTGTTTAGAATCTTCTTTTTTATATATACAATTTTAGCTGATGTAGGCCCAAATGTGTGGCCGCTAGAGTATGTATAAAAAAGATTCTAAACATAAGACAAAGGAGGCTTGGCATATCGCCAGCAATACTAACTCCATAAATAAAAATGAATCTTGTTTCAAAGTGGGCTATATAACATTTCTATACAGTTTACATAAAATTTACAGCATTAAGCTGTTGCACATGCGCTTTGCAGATTTTAACTATAAATGACTGAATACAAACACTTTATCATATGTTTGAAGTGTTTGTATTCAGTCATTTATAGTTAAAATCTGCAAAGCGCATGTGCAACAGTTTAATGCTGTTTAACTATTACAGTTTATAAACATCGGCTATATAAAATAATTGATTTATAAAATTTACATTATATTTTTTACCCACAATCCTCTCATCTATTAGTCATTGCTATGAATATGATATCAGGATTAAAATACTGAAAGTTGCTCAGTATATTTATAATAGATTTTTTATTATTGTTCAGCATTTCCAAGCACTTATATCAATTAATCTTGATTTGATAGTTTGTATTGACACATATATTATATAGACTAGATCAGGGGTGGCCAACTTTTGTGTTCATAAAGATCTACTTTTTATTTTTAAAATGTTTTGCGATCGACTTGTTGTCATAGGTGATCGACTTGTCATAGGGGTAGTCTAAGTGGAGGGAGGTGTGAAATACATACCATTTTTATATATCTACATATAGTTGTTTTATTTCAATTGTGTTGAACTATTATTATATATCTACATAGTAAAAAATAACAATTATTTAACGTGAGTAATTATTTACAATATTTATTTTCAAATTAGCTACATTAAATCAAGATTCAAAATATTATTTTCAATAATGATACAACTTAGTGGACTTCACCTATCTAGAATTGGAAAAAAAAAAATTAGAACAAAAGCAATAATAACAAAAAAACTTAAAAATCTTATCTTAATTTGTTTCACTTGTTACCAGACAGCTCTTGCCAGATTGGCCTCGCGATCGTCCAAAAATGGCCTTGCGATTGACCGGTGGATCACGATCAACTTGTTGGACACCCCTGGATTAGACGCTATTGGGATCATTCCTAAGAGATCAGCTATTTATTCAGTTAGGATTTGAAGTAAACTAGCTTGCCATAGGAAAGCTTCCCAAGTATGCTAGAGAGGTTTCAATCTTATTGCATCATTCTGTAATTTCCCTTTGACAAATGATGACTCAGTAAACAAATTTGAAGAAAATAAACAAGAATTCTTCTTTTTTTTTTTCTAGAATTATTTATATGCAAGATTTATCTTGTGAAGTTTTAATTACTAAGAAAAAAAAACTATGATACATTTTTAGCACTAATTGCTATAAATACAATAAGATAGTCTACATTTTAATATAAATTCAACTTCATAGATTAAAATTCCAAATTCCTTAGTTTTCCTTTGGCAATCAATAATTAATGCCAATAACTTTTGATTTTAATCATATATTATCTTCATTAAAAATAAAAACTTGGTGCTGTACAATTTTAACTTAAGCTATTTATTATTATTATTATCAAAAAATAAATACTTTTATACAGAAATTAATTAATTTTTTTTTTTAACAAAAAAGTAAAAAAAAACACCTTTTTTTTTATTACCAAAAGTAAACTAAAACAAAATTTGTGTGGACATATATATTTGCAAAAGATAAATAGATACTTTTTTGTCACACTGGACAAGCCACCAAGTGACGCTGCAGAACCACCAAGAAGCCTGTAAGTGATTTCAGCGATTTAAGTCATTTTTGGATAGAAATTTATCACTTACAGGCTTTTTGGTGGTTCTGCAGCGTCACTTGGTGGCTTGGCTTGTCCAGTGTGACAAAAAAGTACTGATAAATATTATAAAAACTTGACTTATTAACTTCTAGCTAGTTAACATTTGCTATTATATTAATTAGTCTTTGCCACCTTTCCAAACTACTTAAAATAATAATTGAAATGGAATAATTTCATTTATATATATATATAAATAAGTTTCTTGAGTTATAAATAAAATTATTTGTTAATTTGTCATATAGTAGAATCAATTTCTTTACAAATGAAATATAAATAGCTTTAGCATAATAGTATTGCGAATTTTTAACTTATTACGTAAATCATATTTTTTATTAATTCTACATCATGAAATTTTCACTAACCTTTAGAACTTAAAATATTTCCTCATTATCATAATTAACAGTTAATTCCAAATGAGTATTCATATGCTAAATAATCAAATAATGATTTTGATCACTCTAATTCTAAAAATATAAAAATAAGAGAGGAAAAGACAAAAATTTAAAAATTAAACTTGAGTTTTGTAGTATGTATACAAACCAGTTCATGAAACACAAATACATCAATATTTATTATATCCTGACTCCCTTTTTTTTTTTGATATTTTATTGTGCTCTTGTTTCTTTTGTCGCATATGCAAATCAGAAAATTTTAGGTGGCACTGCAGTCCGATTTCCATGGTTGTTTTTATCTACTTGACCTTTTTGTATAGGGCACATTGCAGCACCTTCTGCCAGAAGAATAAAATAGCTATATCAAATCTTGTTTAAGCAAATCAATATATATATATATGAAATAAATTAATCTTAAATAGCTGATTGATTGTAGGGCGAATGACTCTCAAGCATTCCTTCCTAAAGAATCATCGTAAGAGAAGATATCAAGCTAGTCAACTGTAATTGATGAAGATTCTTATGATTTTCTTTCTGGGTTGACCTTTAATTAAGAATAATTAGATACCAGTTCATAAATGGATTAATTAAATTGAGAAAAAAGTTTAGAAAGCAAGAAAAAAATAAGGATATTTGGTTTTAAGGAAGAAGATAATATTTGAAAAGAAAGAATGCTTTTTGCGAAGTAAATGCATAATATTAGATAACGTAATGTGTTTTTAATTTTTTCATCTGGTCAATAAATTTTTCAGTAATCATACTGTGATTAAAAATAAAAACACAATTGTTTTGCGACGTAACCTTTGCTACTTAGAGAGGAAATGTCAGATTTTATGAATGTTAATATCATGATTTACTTTTACATTTTAATGAACATTATTTTTAACTTGAATTTTTTTCTAAAAAGGTCTGTTTAAAAATTGTTAAAAATAAATTAATACT
This sequence comes from Epiperipatus broadwayi, assembly GCA_028023455.1. NCBI lineage: Eukaryota > Metazoa > Onychophora > Udeonychophora > Euonychophora > Peripatidae > Epiperipatus > Epiperipatus broadwayi. The sequence continues at coordinate 2,646,792 of JAQFVV010006367.1, forward strand.
GAATAAAATAATGGCATAATCTTATATTAATAATGATGGCACTTTTTTTTAATCATTTTTTTATATTCCTTGGAATTTTTAACAATGTTCTGTGATCCATTGATATTAGATCTAAGAAATAATACTTGAAATATAACTTTTTGAGGAGCAAAAATTTGATTAATTAGAAATAAAGAAGAGATAAAGTTGAAAACTTTAAATTATGGATGTTGAATGAAAAAATTAGCACCATAGAACACTGAAAAAGAATGTATAATGCAGGATAATTTTTTGAGTAATTATGAAGGAAAATTAAACTGAGCATATACTTCAAGGGAGAAGAATTTTGAAAGATATGTAGAAGTGATTGTAGAGGATAAGAGATAGAAAAGTTGGAAGAAAAAAGCATTTAAAGGGAGAGTAAATTGCGTGGTTTGGTAAAGAAGATGTGTTTTGAGGGGATAATTAGTGATATTGACGGTAGTAATATTGCACAGATTATATCCCTCGTACTCATAATGAAGTTTTTAAAAAATGAATTTATGATAAATTTATATTTTATGATTAAGAAAATTGCATAATCATTTGTGTATTAATGCATATAAGATGGTAAAGAAAATACAGTTTAAATGTTAGTTATTGCTAGATTGTTATTCTGAAAGATAATGGTTGAATAATTAATGACAGTAGGACATTGAAATGATATTTACTGAAATTTTTATGTAATGTTGAAATACAAGTATAGTGTATATACTTAAGCTAGATATAATTAAAGGGGATTTGAATCCAGACTTTCAAGCTTCTTTCAGTCATGATGAAATTCCAAAATAAAAGAGAGATATAGAAATTGTGCATAAGAAGGGCAACAAGCAATAACAAAACATTTAAAATATAATCATCAAACTATTGATTAGTTTATTGATAGTAAAATTATTCTACTATTTTTAAACAGTGACCATTTTCAGCAGACATATATGGAGACTTGTGTTATGTTCGATTGAAGGTGATTGCATAAAAATTGTTGAAAGTAAATTATAAAATAAAATGTTGTGATAAAATTTTAAATTATGCAAAGTATCATAGTAATGATTAACTGTTATTACTGCTCATGATATCAATTGACTAACAAATATTCTGTTATAAAGAAAATAATATTAGTCTATAATCTGCTTAAATTATAATTTACATTAATGGTTGACTCTTATCTGACCAATCTAGAGCATCAGGGAGCATTCATTGCTTTAGCATTGACTGTTAAAAAAAAGCACAAGTAAAATATGATGCTACTTTTACTCTAAGTGAGAAAAATTTTATATGCTTTTGGATCCTGGGATTATAGTTTATGTTTGCAAAGATTTTTGTCTATCTCTGCTTATATATAACCTGCCGATAGGAAAAGTTATCTTCACTCAATTTCAGAGCTATCTAATCTATAATCTTGAATAATCACTCCCAGACTAATTTGTCATTAGTAAAGATTTTGGGCCTACCTCATCTAGAAACCAAGCTAATGATCCAAGTTTTAAAAGTGCTTAATGCAAGCATACTTGCTTGTGTAATGATTCGGATGTGCACCAGGCTTTATAACTATATATTTTAGTGTTTGTAATCTTTTAATAATTATTTTGAGATCTTTTATAATTTTGACTATAGGGTTATAACCCAACAAATGTATCATAACTGTCTTTGTAACATATAAAATATGCTGCAATTTTCCTCATTCAACTCCTTGGACATACAAATTATTGAAATCTAATATCTTAATCATTAAAGCTTATGATAGATGGCTTTGGAGTAGAGTGAAGAAAATTGTTACTAACACTGTATGTAGTATGTAATCATAAATAGATGTGCGATATATATATATATTGATTTATATCATTATAGCCAAAAAACTTAACATGCCTATAATTATTAAAAATTGAGGACACTAAAATATATATTTATTGTTCTAATGTCAGTTCTATATAACTATACAAGCAAATTGATTTGAATTCAAAATATTACGGTTGTTTTAGAATTTCAAACTATTGATTTAATAATAATAAAAAAAAGAGTAAAAGTTATTTGCTGAATAAAGGTTACATTAAGCCTATGAGATTCAGGTGCTTTAGATCCAAACTTTTCACCAATAAAGGCCAAAAATTAATTTAGGAATATGGATAGGATAGCATTGGATGTGGATGTAAAACCTACTACAAGTAATATCCATTGATTATTCAAGCTTACAATAGATGGCTCTGGAATGAAATTTTTTGTAGTTATTTTTTTAAAAAAATGTATATTTTTTTTATAAAGTGTTGAATATGTTTTTTTTTTTTTTTTAAGATAAAGAATATCCAGAAATTGTTTTTTTGGGCACAGGATCATCACCCCCAACTGATGAAAGAAATGTTAGTTCTATCTTAATTCATACAAGGTAATGATCTAAATTAATTGAAGTCAGAAAAAATGAGTTATAAATTGAAAAAATTTGACAGCATCTGAGAAAAATCGAATGAAAATGCATTACTTTTTAAATATTGTTAATTGAAAGAATAAAATGCCTCTTTTAAAAGAGTTATCTTTAAGTCTTTGTTTGATATGTCATTTTATTTATTTTCAAAAAAACACCCCTTTTTCCATATCCTTAACATAAGTTTATGTTACTTTTTTTTTTTTCATATGTCACAGCCTCGGCCGGGAAGCTAACCCGGGTCAACTGCTTATAAGGCAGCTGTGCTGACCACTCGGCCTCCAATGCTTATTTATATTACTTTTGGCTCTTTTTCACAATTTACTTTTGAACAGTTTTATTGTATTTTCTCAGATTTGAATGCGAGTTTACACTACTCATTAATTGTTATTTGTAACATGTCATTATTATTAGCTACTTATAAACAAGTTATGGCTATTCTAACTATGGCGGGGAGACGACAATAGGCTCAAAAGTTATCCACTATTGTTTAGATGGTTATATTCTATATTGTTATTTTTTTTTCTTTCATTGATTTAAAAGAATCTATGTTTGCAAAGTTTAGAAAAAGCATTCTAACTTTTGTTTTTACTGAAAAATTTTCAAATATAAAATACGGCTATTCTGTTGCTTTTGTGGGCTAAATTTTCTGCTCATAGGCATGTGTAGGTAACTAAGACATAGGATAAGGTATTCAGGCAATTGATCATAGTCAATAGTATTGCTTGCTTAACACAATTTGTATTAATGTTTCAGTATTAGAGCTACACTAGAAACTTTACGCCAGATTCTATCAAGGAACATTTTTTTTCCCATCCATCGTTTGATCCGTATATACCATTTCAAAAATATCAATACACTATATTCTTTTAATCCAATTTTTACATCCATGAAGAATCATACAGAGTATTCCAGTCTCTAAACAATCTTTAGTAACAGCACTCGCTATTTATACTTACATGTAATTGTCTATTAAAAATCTTTTTAACGATTTGTATGTTACTAAATGAGAAATGAAAGGGCTTAAACTTGAAATATTATATATATTCTCTTTTGAATTTGTTAATTTGATTTCATGCCTTTGCATAAATACCAAAATCTCCATTTATTAATAAACCACATATCATACACCATATATATTTATGTATATGTTATGTATACATATTGTGTATATACTGCTAAGTAAAAAAAGAAAATGAACATTTCTTTTTTATTTAATATTTTTTGAATTATTAATAACTAATATTATGTATGCAAAGAGACTGCTATATATATTTTTCTCGAGTCAGTACTTTATCTTTCTTTTGCCCCCTCCCCCCAACTTTATAATAACAATCGTGTATGTGTTTAAATGAGTATGAATGGATATAATCTTAAAAATATTTTATTATATGTATACAGTATTTGCTCCAAATATGCAGTATTTAGATCCTCATCTTTGAGCAGATACTGAATTTTATAAATAATGATAAACCATACATATATTCATACTATACACTAGGGGTCCCCAACCCTATGCCCGTGGGCACCATGGTGCCGCAGACCATTTTACGTGTGCCCACCACTATCCGAACACGCTAAAAAATTATTTATCTGATACAAATAAATTTAACTTTTAAAATTTCTTATAAATTATTGTATTATATTGTAATCAAATTGTAGAGCACACTATACTTTTACAGCATAAAAATATAAACGTTAATTATATGTTAAAATTTTAATTTTGAAATAAATATTTTTTTGTACATTATGTATATTATTAACAATATTCAACTATAAATTTACATTGAAAAAATAAATAATGCCCACAATATGGTTGAAAAAAATAAATGGTGCCCACCACCTGGCCGGTATTATAGAATGTGCTCTTAAGTGCAAAAATGTTGGGGACCCCTGCTATACACAGTATGAACTAAAAAATTAAAATGTAGAAAATTAATGTCTTTTTTATTTCTAATTTTTTTATTTACTCTCAAATGAAAGCTTGTTTTCTTTGATCCCACAAGTTTACAATATTTCATGCATGCAACATAACATTTTTTGCATAAATATCACACACAAAAGATGCATATATTTTTATATAAAAAAGTTTTTTTTTTATTTCATTTATTTCAGTGGCGATTGCTGTGTGCTCTTAGATTGTGGAGAAGGAACTTTCACTCAAATGATTCGTTTTTATGGTAGAGCAAACATTGATGAAGTTCTTAGGAAAATTTCTTGCATTTTTATTTCTCATGCACACTGTGATCATCATTTGGTAAGATTTAACTTTAAAAAATGATTGTATAATGCCAAATATCTCAGAAAAATGTGGTCACACTTTTAAACGCTTTAACTTATTTGTGATTAAAATGAAAGATCTTTATAAAAAACAAATGTAAAATGACAATGTTCTCCATAACAACAATTCATTTTCAATATAAATTTAAAAATAGGTCTGCTTATATTTTAAAATTAGTGTTAGGATATTGGTGGCATTGTATCCTGATGCAGATCGTACAGTTGATGATTATGAAATATAATATTTTTTAAAGCTCTCATTGACAAAAAATTAGTCAGATAATCATGATAGATACTGCGATATATTTAATCTATCCACTTTCAAGTTAGAAATGAAAAGCTTATGACATTTACTCATTGCTACAGTGATGCCAGCATCTTATTGGAAGTAATATTTATTCCTTAGATAATCTATCATAGTCAAAGGCATACTTTTTATTCTGTAGCATTGTCAAGTTTGTAATACATTTTTGGGTATATTTATAACAATGTTTCAAATTATATAGGAAAATATTATCACTTTCATGTTTTGTTCAACCATTTATGTATTTAGATCATTAAAAAATTTTTAATAGTAATAAATAGATTAGTAGTTTATACCAATAAAATAAAAAATAAATCCTAATTTTAATACTATTTTGGACACTTGCTAAACTGTGACTAAAACTACATCTCTATTCACTTCACTTAACTGACTAACTCGGAGAAAAATTAGAAACCCATATGTCAACTAATATTGGATAGATTAGACAGTTGCATTAGGGTTGGAAACAACGAGCTATATTTATTTTAACTTGGTACTTCATTTTTTATATCAGTTTTAATACAACGAATCTTTCCATCACTTTAAGTGAATAATGAAAAACAATTTCCACTTCTTACATATAAAAAGGATTATTTAATAGCTAATTCATTTTTGCTTTCTTTTTCCTGCTTTGAAGAAGAGAGAATGAGAAAAAAAAATCTCTGAACAATATTTTTTTCAGTTGATTTATATATCAATACTTTAAGCGTCTTTTTATAAATCTTTTGGGGTCATCACAATAAATTTAACAAATTTTATTTTTAATGAAAGGAAAGATTAAATAAATGACTTCTCGCATTATATTTTTGAAAATACAATAATGTAACATTGGCATGACCAATTCGCTACAATATGTACACTATGTATGTGTACATATATATTGTAGTAGACTAGACATTGGATTGAATATCATTTATAATTTAATTGGAGTCATTTTTTGATCTGTAAGCCATGGATTCAATTACATATTAGAGCAAAGCAATATCCCTCAAGAATGATACCCCTAATGTCGATACTAATAGAGAGACTTAGTCATATGATTAAATTAAACTCTTAATTAAATAAACAATCAAGTCATTCATAATATTACTCAAATGTTATAAATTCCCTACTATTAATGATTAATAAGAATATAACCATGAATGACTTTGATTATGAGAAATATAACTAAAGCAAAAGGAGAGAATGCCCCTTTCAGGTGGCTTTATTATGAGGACAAAATGACATTTCGAGGATCAAGATACCACATGCCCCTTGAATGAGTTTAATATTCTCACAATTTCATTTCTTTGTATAATAAAGATAATTATATGAATATATAACAAAACTTCAATAAATTTAATAAATTTAATTCAACTAAAAATGAGTGGAAAATTAGATGAGATAGTATGCATAGTTCTATTTAAATACAAGTATAGTCTCTATAGAACTTAATGTAATTAGAAGGGATTTAAACACAGATTTTCAAGTTCCTTACATCTACCTACTTCATCTTTTATAACTGATACACATGACCACATACATGTGATAAAGATAAATGATCTCTAATATAGGTATTTCATACTGAACCAGCACTTATCAGTTGATCCACATCATCTCCCACACATATATGTAAACAGTGTTCAGTTTATATTAAGATAGCAAATCTTCAAACTTTAATGGATAGGCTTTAGTCTTTTTCATTCTCCAACTATTTAGTCATCCATCTCATTGATAACCTGATGATGGAATGCTCAAAGCTCTTGTTGATGCCAATATTATTGTCATACCTATGTTGACTTTAAATCATTCTGATGCCTCACATATAGCACCTTAATATGTCCATTTAAGTTTATAGATGGGAGATGATGATCTGGACCAACTGATGAGTGCTGGTTCAGTATAAAATACGCATATTGGAGTTCATTTATCTTTTTTACATATATGTGGTCATGTGTATCAGTTGTATATGATGGAGCGGATAGATGTAGGGAACTTGATAATCTGAGTTCAAATCCCTTCCAATTACATTAAGTTCTGTAGAGACAATATACTTGTATTTGCATATTACATATTTTGCCCATCCCTCTTCTATGTATTTGAATGGTCTTATTACGGTAGCTATATGTGAGGGGTCAGAATGACTTAAAGTCACGATGGGTGTGACAATAATATTGGCATCAATAATGACTTTGAGCATTCCATCATCATATTTTCAATGATATGGATGGCTGAAGATTCAGAGGATGGAGAAGATTGAAGCCTATCCATTAAAGTTTGAAGATCTGAGCACTGATTATCTATATGTATGGGTAATGATGATCTGGACCAACTGATAAGTGCTGGTTCAGCACAAAACACCTATATTGGAGATTTTTTTTTCTCACATGTATGTAGTCATGTGTATCGGTTGTATAAGATGGAGTGGATAGATTAGGAAATTTGAAAGTCTGAGGTCAAATCCCTTTTAATTGTATATAGTTCTATAAGGTATGTTTTATCCATACTATGTATTTGTTTTATAATTAATTTATTTCAACTGTTATTGAATTTTTAACAATTTTGATTGTTGTATCATAATTTTATTTGTACTCTCATATCATTTTATTTATTTATTATTATTATTTTTATTTCAGTTATAAAACAATAGATGTGGCTTTGTAAGCAATAATATATTAATGGTTAAAATAAATGTTTAACATGGAAAATGACATAAAATTATGTGCTGAAAAATTCTTTTCTGTATCATCATCATCATTATCAACCATTATCAATCCACTGCAGGATGAAGGTCTCTCCAAGTTTAATCCATCTTCTCCGATCTTTAGCTTCTCTTCTCAACATCACCCCTGCACACTTTCTTATTTTATCCATCCATCTCACATGTGGTCTCTTTCTGGGTCTTTTACAATCTCTTGGAATCCAGTTTAAAATTTCAATTGTCCATCTATTATCATCTCTTCTAACAATATGTCCAGCCCAACTCCACTTCAATCTTTTAATTTTTTCAATGAGGTCAGTAACACCTGTTTGTTCTCGTACCCATACATTGCGTTTACGATCTCTTCTTGTTACTCCCAACATGCACCTCTCCATACTTCTTGTGAGTGGTCTGAAGTCTTTGAATTGCTCTTCTATTAAGTGTCCAAGTCTCAGATCCATAAGTAAGAACTGGTAAAACACATTTGTTAAAAATCTTCCTTTTCAAACACATAGGCATATTTCCTTTTAGTATCAAGTTATTTCTACCAAAAGCACTCCAACCAAGATTAATTCTATGATTAATTTCCTCCATTATGTTTCCATCTGTATTAATAATCTGACCAAGGTATTTGTAACTGTTAACTTCTTCTAATTCATCATAATCAATCTTTATTTTCATATTTTGAGCAAATCGATTACACATTACTTTAGTCTTTTTAACATTTATCTTTAGTCCTACTTTCCTACTTTCATCTGATAATTCCTGCAACATTTCCTGCAGATTTGAAGCATTATTTGCAAAAACAACTACATCATCTGCGAAATCTAAATGACTTAAATAATCACCATTTACTTTCACTCCTTTAGTTTCCCATTTTAATCCACAAAATACTTCATGCAGCACTGCTGTAAAAAGTTTTGGAGATATGGAGTCACCTTGTCTTACACCTTTCTCAATGTTGACTTTCCCAGTGTCATTATGTAATCTAATTGTTGCTGTTGCATTTTTATAAATATTCTTTAAAATATGGCAATATCCTGGATCTATACCTTGATGATCTAATGCTTTAATCACTGAAGAAATGTTTATAGAATCAAATGCCTTTTCATAATCTACAAATCCTAAGCATAATGGCAACTCATATTCATTTGTCCTTTCTATAACTTCTCTCAATACCTGGATATGATCTACTGTACTAAAACCACTTTTAAATCCTGCTTGTTCTCTTGGTTGGTGGAAATCCAATGTTCTCTGTAGACGAGTAGTAATTATCTTGGTAAAAATTTTATATAAAACTGATAAAAGGCTGATAGGTCTGTAATTTCTAATATCTTCTTTATCACCTTTTTTAAATATTAATATTATTACTGCATTCTTCCAATCATCCGGTACATCTTTATCATTTAGACATTTGGTATATAACTTTGCTAAAATTTTTTCTATTTCTTCACCTGCTTCTTTTAATATATCAATTATAATTCTATCATTACATGGAGCCTTTCCTTTCTTCATACATTTAATTGCATGTCTCACTTCTTCATTTAAAATTCTGGGCAATTTGGAAGATGTAATAGATATAGGAGGTACTTGATCTTTATTACTATATAATTCTTGATAAAAATCTTCTACCAATTTCATGATGTCATCTCTCCTTTTAGTAATAATTCCATCTTTTTTTCTTATTGCAGATATAAATTTCCTACCAATACCAAAATGTTGTTTTACATTCTTAAGACTTTTATTTTCTTCTACAGCTTTCCTTGCTAGTTCACAGTTATACTTTCTTATATCATTTTCAACTCTTTTCCGCACCATTTTACAAAATTCGAGATATTTTTTAATATAATTATAAATATATTTATTTATTGTAATTGCTGATATATATTGATATTTATATCACTTTATTATAATTTAATAAATGAAGTCAAATAAACCTAAGAGTATGAATGTTTGAACATATACTTTAGCAGTCTGATACCATTTAATTCCACTTGCAAAAATATTTAATATTATGACACAAATGATAATAATTATGTTATTTCTGCCCAGGTGGTAGCAAACAGAATTACATAAATGATAATGATTTATAATCTTCCCCAGTAGTTTGGTCTTGGCCTATTTCAATAAGTAAGCAATATCAGTTAATTATAAATTTATTTAAACGCACATTAATATATTAAGTAATATTTACTAAGGCTTTAACCTCGATAATATGCCGTCTGAAAAATGTGAAAGTAGGGACCTCTACAGGTCTTATCCACAAGCTTCACAGCGTAAGCTTGTGGTTAAGACCTGTAGAGGTCCCTACCTTTGCATTTTTCAGATGCATATATCAGTTAATGTTGTGGATGAGTTGGGTATAAAGACCTAAATGCTATTAAAATGTCTGGATCGTGAAAAATTCAGAAAGCACATTTGTGATATGAGCACAATAAAATAAGGCACCAGATTTAATTTCAAACACAAATTCTTTTAATAAATAATTAGTTGTGTTATTTAAATAAAAGAATAAATTACATACAAGTGGTAAAAATAATTCTGTAATGGTATTTCCCAGGAATGAGGTTTAACAAAACTAGTGCAAAATTTAATCCTAATCTGATAAAAATTACTTCATTTCTTCTTAGGCAGAAATAAATAAAATAAATAAATAAACTTATAACTTGCACTTTATGTGAATTATACTCAAATATTTAACTCTTACCTACAATCTCCTTTTGTGAAATATATATAATATAAATAGAAATAAATAATATTTATCTTTATGTATTGTGTTACTATTTTTTAAATAATGCAAACAACTAAATGTTATATAATTATTTTATTAGAAGTTATTCAAAAATGTTAAATAATATTTATTGCATTAATATTACTGTCATACTTTTATTCCTGCCATTAATGTGAAGTATTATTTACATATTTCATTGGAAAGTTTTTTTATAATTTAACTACTCTTTTATTCCTAATGTATTTGCTTGTAATCTTTCTTGATTTATATTATCCTTTTCTGGATTTGTTTTTAGCTAGATTATGAGGCACCTTTTATTTTTTTTTAAAAAAGAAATCTAGCAGAGAATTAAATGGATTTTATTAGTATTCCTTCTTTTTAAAGATTATAATAAGTTTATTATTCAATTATGAACTTATTTGCTGTAAATATAATATAGCTTGCCATTTCAATATGTTTGTTTGCCTGTTTTTTTAAAGAGATACTCATTCCAACATATATGGTCATTTTTTCCAGGTATTTTCTTTCTAGAACAAAAGTAATGGATTTCTTTTTTCCATAGAGAGTTTTAGATTCCTTTAATCACTGAAATTGTATGACTTAATAAGTTACAAAAAAAAAAGTTTTAGAGTAAAAAATTATTTAAAGTCAGTTTTTTTTTCCAGAAATTTTTTTGACATTTTCTCTCTGTTTTTTTTATAGAAAGCAAAATATATATTTTTAGAAGACTCCTGAATATCATCCAATTACAACTCTTGATTTTCCAGCTAATTAAATAAGCAACAATTTTACTTGATTTTTATATTGTATTTTAAGAAAGTGTGTGTGTGTGTATGTGTGTGTGGGATGGGGGGGTTGTCTAAATTAAACAAAAATAACTGGATTTTTGTATAAAATTGAACTAAGAAAATGTAAAATTAAATTAATATTATTATTGTATTTTATACTTTTTATAAAATAGCTGGAGATTTATAAATAATTGTTCCAATATTGTGTGTGATGCACATATTACCCTTTAACTCATTACATATTCATACTAAGAGCAATAGCTAAAGATTTGGAAATGTGATTATAGATTTGAAAAGCAAAGAAAATAATTATTAACCAGCTATTGTTTAGTTATTATTAAGTGCTAGTTTGGTTATGGATTTAATATATAAGCATGTGTATCCTTTATCTTTTCTTGTATACATTTGTTTTAAAAATGAAAATGAAGATGATCAATTTGACAGATATGCACCTTGTCACTATATATAAATATACAAGATCTAACATCACACCTATAATTCTTGTAAATGATGATCAACCATATCTCCAAAAAACGTGTAGAATAAAATACGTTTGTCATTTACATACACAAATTATCCAGCATCTGAAAATCATCTTATAAATAAATGTTACAAACTTGATAGGTACATAGATTGCTGATATATAAATATCTATTAGCAATATTTTTTATCTGTCCACTTTCTGTTTGATTTTTATAACACTTGATGAAGCGTTGATTGATTCTGTGAAATCTAGATCATGTAGAATCTTTCATGTGTTAGTTTCTTATTGATGTACTATAAAAATCTGTTTTGATTTTGTTCAACACATTTTAGAAATGGCCTGAATGTAAATCATTTATTTTGTACATATATACACGTATTTGCATTATGTAATTTTAATTGTTATTGTTTAATAGGGGCTAAATGAAAAACAGTGGCATTAGGAAAGTTTGTGTATGATAATTATATTTTTCATAGTTTTTGATTGAAATACCTTTTAGACTTTTTAATCAGTAAACCCACTTTCTAGCACTTCAGTTAAACTTATATATATATATTATAAAAAATAATAGAAATATATATAACAGCAATATAAAATATATGTATTAATAAATATATATATAAAGCCTTTTTCAGCACATAGGACTTTGCTCTTATCAAACGTTGAACATCGATTTTAATTATTATATGATGTGATGTGATATATTTAGTTTCTCCTTAAACGAAGTCAAGAATATCTCAGCAACTATGCCCAGATAAACCTGTTAGCCACTTTATTATACACAGAGCACCATCTATAGTTTTATACTAGAAATAAAAATAATAATAGAAACAAAATAAAATTGTGTTATAGCAATCCAAGATGTTATATAATTAATTTGTTTCAATATTTAATGAATTTCTAACTATCTCGGATTGTTGTATTATAATTTTATTTTGTTTTATTATTGTTATTTTTACTTCTATTACAAAACTAGATAGTTCTTAGTCTGTATTAATAGATTTAACATTTAAAATAGATGTTCAACATTTGATAAAAGCATAAAATCATAATTGCAAGATCACGTGACTTAATTTAATAAGCGTGTACTACAAATAATAATTTAATAAGCTTGTACTACAATTGTTATATAATGAGCCTCACTGACAACAGCCACAGCTAGAAACCGGTCTGGGGATAAAAGCTTGTTAATTATTAATATATATATATATTATATAACTGATATTATAATGTTTTTGTTACTATTTCTTATAATTTATATGAAAAAAACAGTTTTTAAACGTATTTGTATATCACAGAATTATATTAATATTCGAAGTATAACAACAGCATAAAAATACATATGATTAATAAGAAATAGTGAATATATTTATTTGTGTGTTTTTTATACGTTAAAATCAAAAATTAGGCTTTTTATATATGTAAATAAAATTCGTGCAGATAGTTATAGCATGATTATCAGGTATTCTCTTCAACATTACTGCTCAACATAAAATAAATGGATTGGATTACTATATGACAACTGTTTCGGCTACAGTCTAATTCTTCAGATATTTTAAATATTCAAACAACTGTTTACTATATTAGAATAATTGTTTGAGTTAATATATAAATATTTTTGTGCAAATATTTATTTTTAAAATGCGAATAGATTTACCTATGGCGATAATCATGTTTGTTTAAGCATGATGTAATATAATGAGCTGCTAATAGCAATAAACAAGCTTTTCAATAAATGCCACAAGAGAAAGCATTTAAAATATCTATCTAGAATTATCTCTATTCCCAAACCGGTTTCGAACTAATGGCTCTCGTCAGTAAGATACAACAATATTCGGACACTAGCTCTATTAAGTAGAAAATCTGAAGTTTTCAGACATCTATATGCCTTCAAATCCAGCTATCTAACTTAAATAGGCATATGGGACTGAATTAAATTCAGATTCACCATATATGATGTATGACTTGGGTTCCTTACTATTATTTGTTGAAACATGCACTACATATCAATATTTATGATTTATTAAAATAATATATAGCTCAGTTCTTGCTTGTTACATATATTTATTATGTATTTATCAGATTTTTTTCATTTATATAAGCATCTGAAAGAGAGTAAGAAAGGAAATTCATAAAAACTGTCAATAGTTGACTGGACTGGTAAATAGTGTATAGTCCTTTAATATTTCTCAGCAATGGAAAAGCAGTTATTATGGCTGGATTAGCTTTTTTTTCTATTTTGTGGCTTTTTATTTTAATATAAATGAGTGCATTTATGATCTATTAGTTCATTTAGTTAAGTTATATATATATATATTAATAATAATAACTAGCCATTCTAAAAATGAGTATGGCCATTCCAACTCCAAAAAGAAAGAGAGATAACAATCAACCCTTAAGCTATCAACAATCTCAAGCTGTAGTCAAGGCAACCTCCTTAAACAATAAAGAGAGAAACAAATAAAAATACTCTAGAAATAATTTTTACAATAACTATACAAATTAATCTGTAAACCGTAAATATGTCCACATATACTGGTCTATTTTCTGTTTACTTGATATTTTACAATGTTGTTGCTTTTAATTTCCTGAGCAAAAAACTTCTTTTTTGAAATACTTCTATACCATGTCAAATTGTCCAATGTATTTGCTTCTCTGCTACCTCTTTTCTAATGGGAACAATTGGCATTGCATTTTTTTAGAACATCTTTGAGATAATCCTTATAATGTAGACAGGTCTATCTCTCTTATAAACACCATGCTCAAATTCATACAATAAATACAATACAATAACAATTGTCTATATAGCTAACTTAATTACAGTAATTATTTCCCAGTGATGAAATACTCTATCTTTTAACTTGTTAAAAGCAGCAGCAAATAATAAGCTAATAGCAGAGGTGTTTAAATGTAATTTATTCACAATATTATAAGATATGGTTATGTAATACATCAATTACATAATTGGTTATCTAATATATATTGTAATTGAAAGAGGCATCAATTACTTTTGAATGTAACGGATAGTTTAGTTCAGGGTATCGTATGTGAATACATATAAGAAATTACAAAATGATATGGATTATAAATTAATTTATTTAATTAAATAGCTTTATGACTTGAGAATTCATAAGTTTGGACATTGGAAGTATCAGCACTGGAGTCAGTTGAAAGATCTTACACTCCAGAATTTGATAGTCTACCACTTCACTAAACCATGAAGAGCAATTAAATTAATCATTCTGCTTAAATAAACTGCATGTCATTACTGTTTGCCAGATTTGACTTAATTGGCATGAATATAAACAATCTGGCCAGCGTTCCTGACCAGATCTATGTCAGTATGTGTGACTACTTTGAAAATATGCTTGTAGTATTTATAAATATTTTTGTCAATTAAAAATAATTATTTTGGATAGCAAATATAACTATATTCTAAACTGAATGGTTTATTAAGCAATAAGAATGTTTCATTTATGACTAGAATTTTATGAAGAAATTGCTTTTGAGTTTTAATCTTTCCAAACATGATTAGATATACTAAAATTTATTTACAAAATTAATTACATAGCAAGCAAGATTTTTGTTGTTCACATTCAGGCTCCTCAAAGGAACAATGGTCAAATAATTACACACTCTTTATCAATATTTAGCTCATTGATTCAAACTCTGTTATTAGAGCTTGGCTGGGGACGATTTGAAAGATTATTCCGATATAATATTAATAAATCATGATTGTGATATTAATAAGGACTAAGAAAATAATTCAAAATGACTTTACCTAGATTTGTTTACTATTCTCAGCATCCTCTTTCATACATTTTGGCCCAGAATTATGTTATAATCAATAAAATTTTATTAGATGGTTATTAATTATCAAAGAAATTGACTATATAATGATGTTTACATTTGGATGCATTTTCACTGGTATGCCTTAGTGTCTGCCAAATGAAGATAAAAAATATTTTTTTTTATTCTCATATTGTTTATATAAATAATATTCTTCATATTTTCTTCACCAATTCACACAAATCTTTTGCATATTCTTTTAGAAATCTGTTTCATCTATATTATGTGTAAATCACTTATAATGTTCCTTTCAACAGAAGATTACTAACTGATATAACTACAATATACAATTATACTGAGATTCAGTCTTGGCCATAAAGAATTATGGAAGGAATTTATCATTTAATCACATATATTAACATATTATAAATAATCCTTGAAAAGTGTGTCAAATGGACCTAAAAGTCTAGGAAATGCAATTGATGAGGGGCTACAATTGTTAATTAGCTTTATATATTCACAAAATGCCTATTTATTTTCAAAACTATATCATTAAGACTTATCACTCAATTATCATCATCAGATCTTTTATATTTCATTTTGGTCATAAATGAACCAGTAACATCTTTATTTGAATTCATATTAAACTGTTCAGCCAAATTTACCAACAGTAGTAATATAAATACATATTTATTATTAATTACTTTTAAATAACTTTTCATTCTATAATCACCTTTAAACTTTAATATTTCATAAAACATGTGCATATACTTCTTAGGTTCAATAGCAATTTCTAAAGTCATACATCAAAATTATATAACACAGAACGAATTAAAATTTGAGGATAAAATTACAGAAAAGTAAACTAAAACTTTTTCCATGACAATTTGAAATAAAATTATCATCTTTGTACTTTTCCTTTCTTTGGAAGTTTAGGAGGAAAACATAAGTTGTTGTGATTAAAATATCTTTTGTTTTTCTTTCTCCACGAGAGTTTTTTTTTATCATGGCTACAATGTTAGATGTTGAGGCTTTAAGGTATTGAACATTATTACATTGATTAGATTAGCATGAAAAACTCTTAATATTCAAATATATATGTATGTTAGGTTTTAATAATTTAAATATTAGCATATATATATCAGGCATGTCCAAGACGATGCCTGTAGCCTGCAAAGGCTCTGAAAGTAGACCGTGAAGCTGCCGTGAACACTGACAAATTATAGTGACAAATTCCGAGCTGATTTGAATATAATAAAAAAATAAACGGACTTGTATTTTCTAATTAGCAATTCTCGGCTTCAACTTACGATAACGTGAAAACTATATACACTTTACGTGCGTATTTTGCATCATTCGATAAAAAATAAAGATTTTATGATTTTACGAAATAGAAATTTTTTTTTTTTTATTCTTACGGTTTAATGTTTACAAGAAATTTATAGATTCAAGCATTATTCGTGATTTCTCATCGTGGAGCTGACAAACTAAGCTTTTCTCATAATTTTTTTGCTAATGATTTCTCAAAAGTAAAAGTAATTATAATGTCTAAGAAAAAAAAAAAAAATCTTTGATCATAAATATAGAGATTATCTTTACCGCGCAATTTTTCTCTCTGATGAATTAGTCTTTTGACGATTAAACGTTATTACTAAATTTTCAGTCGCTCCTAAGCATTTTTTGTTTAGTTATTATTTTATAGAAAAATAGTTGGAAAAAAATCATTTATGATATACCTTTTATATGTTTTCTTGTCTAAATTTTAACAATAAAAGAAAAAAAAGCCAAATATTGCAAGTAAAAATTGTAATAAAATTTAGCCATTTAGATATATATGTGTGACCACAGTTATATATGTAAACATGACCATTGCGATGTAAACGTTAGAGCTGTGTACCCGGTACATAGAAAAATATAGTTGATAAAACTATTAAGAAATTTACCAACTATAGATAACATTTAATAATGTCATTCAAAACCAGTAAAGATATTTAAAATGATGGTTCTGTTGCAGATAGCTATTTGGAACTGGGTTCAAATTACGTCTCTGAGCAGATAGCCATAATGTCCATGTATACCATATAATTTTTCATAGATAAAAATACAACTTCTGGTATCTGATTACTCAAGTTGAGCTCTTAGTAGTTTCATAATATTCCAAAAAGTACTATGTTGTCTGCCTAGAAAAAAGGCATGAAAGTTTTATTTATTGATCCGAGTGCTGATTAGACACAAACCAGTGTTCAGAGAGACTGATTTATTTATTAACTGAAATAGGTAACATACTCTACAAACTTCACCTCTTTTATCTTTATGTAGGAGTGTTATCTGGTATATCAGTTTCTGCAACAACTTTCTACATTGTTGCTTTGATTTTGTGATCAGATGATGAGAAATAATAATGATATACCTAGTTTTATGGATTATCATTGTATTATACATGAACATGCCTTGTGTTCAAAAGTATTGAAATTTAATCATGTTATGAGTGTTGCCTTCAAAATTGTTAATAAAATAAGATCAAAAAGCTTGTTATGTCATCAATTCCCGGATTTGCTAAAGGAATGTGAGAGTGAACATAGTGAATTATTACATACTGACGTAAGATGGTTAAGTCGAGCAAAAATTTTAATCGGATTCAGAGACCTTCTACCACAAATAAGATCATTTTTGGAAACTAAAGGTGATTCATATTCAGAACTGAATGACAAAGAATCGCTTCTTGATCTCACCTTTTTCTGTGTTATTACAAAAAAACTAAATAACTTAAATGTAGAACTACAATGAAAAAATAAAACAATAATAGTTATAAGCACTTTGAAGTCATTCAAGAAAAAATTAAGTATGGTAGTAAGGCAGCAGGCATTGCGATTTAAAACATTTTAAAAATATGGCTGATGAGTCTAAGGATAGAAAGAATCTAATCTACAACAAATATGTTGGAAATATAATCTCATAAAGGAATTTGAAGGAAGATTTGTGGAATTTAACAAACTTGTAAATATCTCTAGTTTTTTGTTTTATCCATTTAATGTTAACATCCATATCAAAGATATCACTATGAAATTAAGTGAATTTATACATACAGATTCAGCAGGCTTGGAAGAAGAAATAGTAAATATAAATGTGATATATATTTAAAATCAATGGCTTCAAATGAGAGTTTTTGGACATTGATAAGCAATGATAAATATCCAAATATTTGAAGAGTTGCTGCATATTTCATTGCATTTTTGGATTTAACATATTTGTACAAATCAGCATTTTCCTGCATGAATGTGATTAAAACTAAACATAGGTCACAGTTGTCAGGTCTGCATTTGGAATCATGTTTACGAATTAGTTTAATTTCATACGAACCAAATTTTGACAAACTTGCTGAAACTGTACACTGCCAAGTGGCATCAAAATAATAAAAAAACTAATTTCGTTTTTACTCTGTAATTTTTTTTTTGTTTGTAAAATTTGCATCTAATTTATTTTAATAAAATTCTAAAACAATAATTTTCTTTTTTATCTTCATATTTCCTTGAATTTTTTTTAAAATTTAGGACTAGCTCTAGAAAATAATTATTTAAAGGTAATTCAATAATTGTAATTCAATAAATATTTTATAAAGCGACATGGACAAATTGTAATACTAAAGGGAGCTGAGATAATTTAATAGTAGTCATAGTAAAATATCTTTGACAGTTCATATCTTATGGAAATAAAATTCACCAGTTCATAAGTATCTTTTAAAAATATTACCAATATTTATGAATACCTAAAAAGCCTTTACAAAAAAAACCCACCAATTCATAAGTACATTCCAAAAAAATCAGGACTTCAAACCATTATTGTTTTTCATTCGGCAAAAATGCTTTTCCCAGTTTCCGGTTCAAAGCCCTGAAAAAAAAAACGTAGTAGCCCTCTGGTACACTTTCACTAAAAAAGTAGCCCCCAACATGTAAAAGATTGACCATCCCTGATATATATAATGGTGTTAACCTGACCTTGGATTAATATTTGTTCAGATATCATGAACTTAATAGTTTAAATGGATATATGTATATATATTGTAACGATATATAAATATGTCGTTACATTAATTTAAAATAAAAACTTAAAAGTTCGCAAATAAAAGTAAAAAAACTAAACGCTAAAATTAAAATGTTTGTTAAACGTGTATATATTCACACAGATGCTAAACTTTAAAAATATTTTTTTTAATAAATAAAAAAAGGTATTTGAATGTATTTTTTTTATAAAAAAGATTTAAATATAAAAATAGTTTAAAAAAGAAATAACGTAAGTAAAAATAAAAACAGGTATTAATTAATTCCTGTAATCTATAAATGGAAATGATTGTTTATTAATTATCCAAAAGCTGTCTAATTAAAAAGTCAGAGAGTAAATTAGATAAGAGAATAAAGAGATTTTAGCTTGACCAATGGAAGCACCAAGCCTCAGCCCGGACCCGAACGAAAATTTGGATTAGTGACGTCTTTGTTCATTCAATCTGGAGATTTACTATAAAAAGGGAAATACAGTTTTTCGGACAGTTCCAGCGTTGTGTGTTTGAGAGATGCGGTAGGACGCACATACCACACTCTCTATTTAAAAAAGAAAAATGAAAAGACTGTGATACCTTGAACCAGCTATTGCCATCTCCAGAACATTATCTTCCAATGGAGGCATCACGGGAATTAAAAGCAGGAACCTGGACTCTTCTACCATAAGCTATATGAAATGAACAATTATTAAAATCAATTACGAACTTTCGTCAAGTTTTACAAATTAATAAACAAGCCAACTTAAATGTTAAAACGGACTCTTATCTGACTTTTGTAAGTTTTTAAAATCAAATTAATAATGTTTAATTTTATATGTTTTCCGATTGATAAAAATCATTTCCATTTTTTTTTCTTATTGTATAAAGTGTTTATTGTTTAAATTTTAAATGATGAAATTTAGGTTGGGTATAGACGTTGCATAGATTCTTTAGCGGTTGATTATGTTGTGGTTTTCACATTCGATTAGAATATATGGGTCAACGATATCACTGCAAGCATCTTACGATGAATGCTAATGGGATTTGTATATTCCCTATGCAAGTGACGTTTATCGATGACTTTGTATTTTGATCGGTTGTGTTTAATTTGGAATGTTTTTGACCGTGGAATCTGTGCAGCTGATCTGTACTCAACATTTTAAAACAAATTTTATAAAATGCATTTGTGCGAACGTATCTAAATGTTAAATTTAAGTCGGGCGTGAATGGCTATATAGTTTTGTAAAGTTATATTAAGGGAGGGTAATCTTAGGTTATTCATTTCGTAGTTGAATTGGTTCAATGGATTGGATATATTTGTGTAATTGTAGATGTAGTATGAGGTCCGCTACGGGCAGGATTATAGATATACGCCACACACCCTCTGTTTGCCTATGGATGGGTTTGTAAGTCGGCAGAAGACCGCAGTCCATTCCTATGGAGTTTTTTGTTTATTGTTCTACTTGCCAACAGATGTAACATTCCTGTTGGTGGAGAGTCAATGTCTTCTCTATTTCTACTTATTGTTCAGATGTACATTCCTGACAGTATAGTATTTTGTGTTGTCGTATCATGCTACATTGAATACATGAATGTATCAGATGGATTGGCGCCAGTTGATTGCGAAATTTGTTGCCTAAGGTTAAATCAGGGAAGAATATTTTCTTTTCAAATGCAGATCTATGTAGTCTATTCATACTTGACTATCTAAATAAAATATTAAACTCATTGAAACTTAGTTAAATGTAAAATTAAAAGTTAATATAAAAATCTAAAATGTTAAACTTATTCCTCAAAATTTAAATGTTATTTTATATGTGCGTAAATAAATATTTTTATGTGTTAATTTCTGGCAGTGGCTTTTATTTATTGATATTTAAGATATAAATTAAGATATAGATTTTTATCTCTGCGTCTCCGCTGAGCTAGTGACTTGGGCTAACGATCGGAATATTTAAATAAAGTGGAATCTTAACAGCGCGTATCTGCCTACTCTATAAATTTTTCTAGGCTCAAATGCCTAGATGGCGCCCTGGTAGTTGCAGATATTGTTTTTGCGGTTAGATTCGATCTTCACTTTCATTTCGATCGTTATAATATATATAATGGTTTTAACCTGACATTGGATTATCATTTGTTCAGACATCATGAACAAAATAGATATTTTTTAAATTTCTTTAAGTATTAAACTGTAATTTTTCAGAAGACTAGTTTTAACTAGATATTATAACCAACTTTGAATATATATAGTGGATACACAGTTCGTTTATTTTATTGTAAGTCACTGCTGATTAATAGTTATATTTTTTTAGATACTCAAATGTATCCATTTTTCAATGTTCACATCAATTCTCTGTTTACAACCAATTACTATTCTTTCTTTAAGTATCAGATTGTAGTTTTTCGAAGACCAGTTTTAGCCAGACATTATTTGAAGCACTATAACCAACTTTGAATATATGTAGCTGACATATGATTCATTTATTTTATTGTAAGTCACAGCAGATTAATCTTTATATTTTAGATATTCGGATATATCCATTTTTCAGTGTTCATATCAATTCTATGTTTGCAACTAAATTATTATCCTGGTTTTCTCAATTGCAATCATAACATTGAGTGTTATTTTTCAAATAAATACATATTTATTATTATTGTTACAAAGAAAATCCCAAGAAAATGACATTACTTTTGCTTTTATCTAAATGTTATTAAATGTCTATAAGAGTGTTTGTTTGTAATCTTTCATTGAGATGCATTCCATTAGTTTATTTAACAGACCTGATGACAGATATTATTTAAAATTTTCTAACAAAAAATGTTTATATAAAATTTTAATAAATGTCTATAAGAGTGTTTGTTTGTAATCTTTCATTGAGATGCATTCCATTAGTTTATTTAACAGACCTGATGACAGATATTATTTAAAATTTTCTAACAAAAAATGTTTATATAAAATTTTAATTCTATATAATTATATTATTGTAATTCAATTGGTTTATCTATGTATACGTACATACATATACACCTGGGTCTCGTTTTATGTGGTAAATAGGTTCCACAGAAAACCCGCATTAAAAAAATTGCGCAAAAATAGACTTAACTTACCTTGAAAAATGTGGGATACATTTCAAAAATTTTCAAAAATTGTATAAAAGCAAACCAATAAGGTAAAATTACTTTAAAATTCACATAAAAAAAAAATAAGGAAATAAAGTATGACTAATAAAAAATTTCAAATATTTGAAAAAAATTGATATAAGACAAACTTTTTTTACTTTTTTTATTAACTATTTCATTTTATTCAAAACTATATTTCTATGTGTAATTTATTTTACATTTTTTCATACATATTTTAATCACTATCGCTATTTGACAATATGCACTTCGTTTGTGAACTGCTAAGACATCAGATTCATCACAAGAGTAAATACAATTAGTGCCAACTTCAGTCTCATGCTGTGTTAATGGTTTTCTGTCGACAATGTAATTGGTAATTAAACTTTGAGACAATGATTTTATTAATTGTTTATGAAGCTTGCGATATCCAGACTGCTATGTCTAGCTGTTAGAGAATGCACTTCCACAAGTGCTACTATATATATATATATATTTATAAACACGCTTCCTCGAGTGTGTTAATAATGACTAACGGTTAAATTTTCTTTTATATACATGGAGAAACTTTTAGACAGAAAAAAGTTACAAATAAAAATATTTAAAAACTTTTAATGATATATTTTTTTAAGTAGAAATTAAAAGTTCTTAAATATTTTTACTTGTAACTTTTTTCTTTTAGACAGAAAAAAGTTACAAGTAAAAACTTTTAAAGATACAGTCTTTTTAAATAGAAATTAAAAGTTCTTAAATATTTCTACTTGTAACTTTTTTCTGTCTAAAAGTTTTTCCATGTATATATGTGTATAAAAAAAATATAAACATACACATACATAACAAAGACATACAACTATTTAGCTCTCGTTGGAATTTAGTTCATAATTTGTGTCATTAACAAGAAAATGATTTTCCAGTTGATTTTCCAGTTGATTAGAAAGTTGAAGACTTTTTCGAATCGTTTTTGCTGTGAAATGAACAGGTTCCTCTTCTGTTTCATTATCTTTTTCTAAATCTTCTACAGTATTTAAATTTATTGCCAAACATTATCCAACAGTCATTTAAAGTATGTAAAATTTAATGCATGTATATAAAATGGGGAAATCCTGATTTTAAATGAAATATGAACTTCTTTATCGCATAAAAGAAAACCGCATAAAAAAATATTAAGAAGCATGAATCGCACAACTTCAAAATCGCATTAAAAAAATCCGCACAAAAAACAGACCTAGGTGTATTTGTATTCATATGTCTGCTACAAGTTTGATTATTTAAAATGTCAATAAAAAGGCTCTATGATACAAATAATAAAAACTAATTTTTAAGAAAGCCAATCTTTTTTAGATGTGACAGAAATGCATAATAAAATGAAAAGGCTAATTTTCTTTAAAAATCAGAAGAAAAAAAACAAGAATTAAAATCTTAAGTTATTTATTATTTATTTTCACATCAAAAATTATCCCACATTTTATTGAATACAGGATCAAAATATGAAATTTATTTTACTTTTGGTCATATTCTTAGAATTAACATCTATTATTACATATACATAAATCTTCTGATTTGATTATTCATTGTATATCTATTATATTCTGTGTATGTGTCAAAATCCTAAAATAATTTTTTAGTCATTTTCCCTCTTAAAACCATTATATTAGAAACAACAACAAAATATATTTTAAGAGATGTTATCTATGTGTTACTTTTCAAAGTTGAATTGAATTATGGTAATAATATATCATTTGATGTTTTCTCAAAATATGGGGATTACTAGCAATACAATGTGACAGGCAGGACTGTCAAAGAAAGTAGTGGAAGCACAGTTGACATTTGAAGAACATGGTCATTTTGAAGTGATATTTGAAATTTGAGAATATTGTGGAAGTACAGTAACTATGGAGGCATGAGTATGCAGCAAACCCTCCAACATGCCAATAATTGCCCACATTCATGATATGTTTGAGACGCATGGTACAGTGTGTGATGTGCACAAGGAAAGATCTAGGAAACCTTGACAAGAACAAGCCAGCTTTTTTTGCTATGGTGTTGGAACAGTTTTCACACAATATTCATGTGAAATAGAAGTTAACAGAGCAGTATATGACACATTTTTAAAATGACAAAATGGAAAGTTTTCATCCCAAGATTATTACATGCACTAAATGAGGACAACCCTGATCAAAGGATGCACAGTATTGTGAGTAGTTCCAGAAGGTGGAACAGGGATGTGTGTGCAAAATTGTTTGGTCTAATGAAGCATAGATTAAATGGAACAAAATAGTGAAACGATATAATTGTGTTTTTTGTGTTCCAGAAAACCCACACATTCATGTGGAAAAAGAAGTGAATATATCTAGCCTCAATGTCTGATGTGGATTGTCATTAAGGGGACTAATTGGATCATTCTTTTTTTTTCATAGGTACCATCGTTGATCAAGTGTACTTAGACATTTTACCAATTGTACACCTTTTGGGAATGATCAATTTTATTTCCACATTTTACCTTGATGAGAAATTTGCCAGGACAATGGATAGGATGAAGAGGTGTGGTTGAGTTTTCCCCATGTTTCCCTGACTTAACACCTCTTCTACCTATAGGGGATCTTAAAGAATGTGATATAGCATAGAAAACAGGTTAAACTAGTGATATTTTAGGAAGAAATTGTAATGGCACATGTAGCAATGCAAATGAACTCTGGTCATTGTTGTTTAAGCAATAGTTCAGTTTAATCAGAAAGTGTCTGGATACTGATAATAAATACTTTAAGCATATCCAGCAATTGTAGAAGACAAGTGTGATTTGTATTCATCTTTTGTTATTGGTATTGTAATGACCTCATCACAATTGTTTAGTAATGTGATTGATTAAAAATATACTTAAACTTAAAGTATAAGATAACATGATAATAGTAATTGATTTTGATTTTTTTTTTCTTTCTTAAAATGTGTGTATATTTTTTGATACTTTTGTATGTATAATGTATATATATGTGAATGTATGTATACACATTCATAATTTTAATATATTCCTTTGATATTAGTATAATATTTTACTTTATAAAATTTTCAATTTCTGATATTCTTATGTTATATGTAGGGTTTATTTTCAATTTTAAAAGAAAGGAGGATTGCTTTCCTTAAAGCTGGTCTTGAAGTTCTTCCTTTAACACTTTTAGCCTCACCGTTCATGAAAGGATGGTTGAAAACTTTCAGAAACTACAATTGTGAAGATTCTAGCCAAGTGAGGTAAAGTTATAAATTATGCATTTC
The DNA here is from genome assembly GCA_028023455.1 of Epiperipatus broadwayi. Classification (NCBI taxonomy): domain Eukaryota; kingdom Metazoa; phylum Onychophora; class Udeonychophora; order Euonychophora; family Peripatidae; genus Epiperipatus; species Epiperipatus broadwayi. The sequence continues at coordinate 2,672,699 of JAQFVV010006367.1, forward strand.
ACTTGTTAATTTGTAGTATTTTAAGACTATTGTCTCATAATTTGAGAATAATTTGTTGTTTAATGGTTTGAATACAAGATGCTATAATGGTTTTTTTAAGGGCTAAATGAAGGATTAGTAATATGTTTATCGTAGTGATTCTTGTTATTCATTGCTAAGAAACTCTTTGGAGTCAACTTGCTCATCATAGGAGGGGTCACCAGCTGCTGTTGCAGTTCTAGCATGGCTTTTTATTTCATAATCTCAGTTCATGATCTCTTTTTCCCCACAGGGAATTTAGAGCCTTGGCCACCTACATTATGTTATGAACATGCAATTGTAATTATTGTTGGGGTTAGTTTATCATTGCTTTGCCACCTTCTGATGTAGTTATTTTACTATCTTAATACTTAAAACTGCGACATAAACTTTAATGAACTCTTTACATTATTTAAGTGCCTTATAAGAATATAAATTTAAATTATATTAAATAATGTTGAAAGTTATTTGCGTAAAATGTTTAGAGAAATAGAATAAGGTTTTCTGCAACATTTACTTGAACATATTTCCGATATATGAATTAAGGATGAAAAACATTGTAATGAGTAGGATCAACAGAAGAACAAAAAATGATTAAGTATTGATCGTTATTTATAAGTAAGATCAAATAGTTGCAGTAAAGTATATTTAAAATATATAAATCATATTTGTTTCTGGACCAAAAATTTTATTTCATTTTAAAAATAATTATATAATATGCTTCTATATAATTGTAGTGAGTACCTTATTTCTGTAGCCCAAATCATGCTATCTTTATATATCAGGACTTATGATTTAATAGTTTTACATCCTTGCTAATATGATAACTTAGATCGATGAAGTTACAGAAAATATTAACAAGTATATATATATATTCATAGTATTATTTCCGGGAGCTTCCATGTAATAAAAATATAATAGCTAAGTAGCTGATGTTTCAGTACAATAACAAGTATTTTCCCTCGAGCTTCTTCTTTCACAAATCATAAGAATCATAAGCTCCGGAAATGATACTATGAATTTATTTATTCATGAGAATATTAGAATTAATATATATATAATTGAAAATCTCCTCATGCCATATATATTAAATTTAATTAAGTTGGACGATGATGTAATTAGTGAAATTTAATGCAGATGGTACGAGCAAATCTTATTGGTTCTTAAAAATTATTATATATATATATATTATAAAATAAAAAACTTAAAATTGTTAGCAGTGCACAGTCTGGATTATTTTTATGATTGAATCAATTTTTTTTTTCTAAAAAAGAAAAAAAAACTAAAAAAATCATTAAGCAAGAAAATACTTATTATTTAGAAGCTACTTGAAGTTGGCTAATCTAATTTTGATTAAAGTACATTTAATGTGTTGCATATACAAAAATAGTTAGAGTACCATATATGTGAAACCTTAATTGGGTGAAAACAGTAAATTTCAACATATGTCTCATTGACGTAATTATATACCAAAGACAAATATTGAAATTTAATTGTTTTAACTTTTTTTTTTTCAGATTTTTATTTTGTATTTAATAGCATTCATTCTAGAACTTCTTTAAAGTCATCTGTGTAAATACGAATAATCATAGAACATTAAATAAATCTCCCAAAATAATTGGTTCTTATCTCTGAGGAGCACTGAATCATTTACGTAATTGGCTCTAGAATAGAATGATATGAAGTGAATTAAGAAAATCACATGGTACTTTGTTTGAGTATTATATATGATGGATATACACGAGTGTGCTTACGATATTACATCAAATAAATACGAAATTTGATGACATTAAAGGAAAATTATACAAAAAAAAAAAAACAATTTCAGAAATTCAAGGTTGTAGATAAAGCAATTTGTGAATTAAATTCTTAAATCCTAAACAATATCCTATGATGCCATAATGTTTCAATTAGAAATATTGATCAGCGAAGATCTATACCTTTTTGTGGCAGAAATATTTTTATTTTTTAAAATTAATTTAATTACTAACCAGAGAAATTGTACTGTAAATAGGATTTTAGGTCTGACTACTATCTAAAAATATATTTAATAGAAATTACCCCAAATCCACAACTCAATCAGATTAGCAAAGGAAATAAACTCTAAAACACTACCAATCAAGCAGACTTCTTAAGTGTAAAGAACTATAAAATAACAACATATTTATACTAAACATTACCCACAATTCCATTTACTTCTCATATAACCTTAATATTGAAAGAACTTTTAAATAAGTTAATCATTTCAGAATCATAAAATTTTCATAATAAAGATTCTTTAATTCTTCTTTTTATTTCATTTCTCTCAAAGAAGACAACCTTAGCTTCATTAAAATTAATAGTATGGCCTGTATCTTTTTCTTTTTTATGCTTTTAATGTTTAAAAATATATTTATATTGTTTCTTGATTTTTAATCAGTCTCCTTTTTGTGTATATGCTTGTAAATATTTTTGATGCTTTAACTAGTTTTTTTTTTCTTTTAACGTTTAATGATTGAGTTATTAAATTATTCTTGCTTTTTAAAATAATTTAAAATTGTATTCTTAACTAGATGGTAACTAAACTCTCATAATCTGGCTATTGGTGAGCCTGATGAATAAGGTCTCATCCTTTTCCTCTATAAGGAATTTTTTAGCTCTAGTGGGATTTTTAAATACTATTTATTTGTCTATTGAGTACTTCTAATATAACCAAATTTACTTATTTACTTTTTTTTCAGATTGTGTTTTAATTCTTCATTTATAAGTCATGATTTGAAAAGCACAACAGAGCTACATGACGAAGTTTGCAGTAGGTTGAATCTAAAGAATGTAAATATACTCAGTATATATATAAATTTTTAAATATATAATGTTCACTTTTTATTTAAAAAATTTTTTTTTTTCAATTGAGTTTGATATTTGTTCAGAGAGAGAATACACGTTATGATAATATCATAAAAATGAAAGAATGGAATAAGATTAATCATTTTAAAACTGTGAGCTGTTCTTTAAAATGTATGATGAAGCTTTAAAATTGTGATGCTAGAATAAATTGAGTTTAGGGAGGAGGGTAGGATTCTACAACTGGCCGTGTATGAAACTTTTTTGATCATATTCATAATAATCTATCACTTAGTTTTTCAGTGTGCTTTCAAGAAAATAAGGGTATCTATCTTTAGGCTATTGTATAAGATAATAATTACAAAAAAAATCAATTCTGTCTTCCTTTCAAAATAATACTTTCTATAAATAGCTTTTTGAATTAGCAAAGATAGCATCATCAGCAGCATACTGTAAATCCAGAAGGTAAGAAGATGAAATATTTGCTCTTAATCTATTGAAATTAAAAATTCCTCCATCAAACTTGTATCACATCATTCTGATTCGTGAAGTCTTTATTTTCAACCGTTCATCTCTTTCTAGTTAATTATCACAATCTTATTAGTTCACGAAAAATATAAAAAAGGTAATTGTTATTTAATTATGGGATTCAATAAAACAATGTGAAATATCCTTAAATGCAATATAGAAGTATATACTCTTATTTTTCTCCTTTATTTTCTTTGCACTTCTTCATATATTCATATATATTGCTTATAATAACTCTTCTCATATTTACTTTAATGCAAAAAAAATTTTTTAATAAAACTTTTATTTTCCTGACAGTTTTGACTGTCCAGCAGTCTTCATCAGAGCATTCTCAATTAAGTTAAATGAAATTGAGAACGCTCTGATGAAGACTGCTGGACAGTCAAAACTGTCAGGAAAATAAACAAGTTTTATTAAAAAATTTTTTTTGCATTAAAGTGTATATGAGGAGTTATTATAAGCAATATATATATAAATGCAATATATAGTATAGAATTTGCTATAGTTCAATAATTTTTAAAATTACAGGAATATCTGGAATATTTCACATCAAAAATATTATACTATTGTGCTTTTAATTGTGCTATATAAAGTGATAGTGCATAACATTTCCAATTAGTAATATATTTCAAACAATGCAAACATAATTATAAGAAAAGTATTTAAGTATATAAATATTCATTCACATACATTGTAAAAAAAAAAAATACATTTTTTAGATTGAATTAATTATTTAATTTTTTAAAATGCAGAAAAAAGAAAAATTAAATGGCATAATTTTAAATTTTCATTCTTAAAAAACTATTTTACAAGACTAGAAATTCGTGCTAATTTCATCAAAAGATTATCATCATTATTTCATCAAAAGATTATCATCATTAAATCAATAAGCATTATCTTTTTCTTTAAACTTTAACTTAATCGACTTTTTTTGGTTATAAAAAAAAGTTAATTTTTTATGAATTAGATTTTGATGATGGTGTTCTAGTAGTATTTATATATTGGACTATTTCCACCATCTAATATGAATATTGAATGTTTTTAGAAAAAATTAACTTTATTTAAATATTCCAAATACATCAACTATTAGTAATAGCACATCAAATAGGTTAGTATATGCACAATGTTTCGAGAGGTATTATTCTCCCCTCTTCTTCAGGTGTTGCGGGCCTGATTAGTGACAGTACTAGCATGGGAATCGAAGCTGGATCCTTAGATTCTTGAGTATTGAATTTTAAGGTAATGCTCATAGAGCATATACTAACCTGTTTGATGTGCTATTACTAATATTTGAATGTATTTGGAATATTTAAATAAGTTAAATTTTTGTAAAGACATCCAATACTCATATTAGATGATGGAAATAGTCCAACATATAAATACAAATAAGGTAACAATGATTATATGATTCTAAAATTGCTTACAGGAACATAGCATGTATATGCTCCAAAATAAAAGGAATCATTAAGCTAATTCTAATGTAAGTCTTTTATAAGTCTTGAAAATGGATTGAAACACTGTGATCAATTTAATTGCATTGAGCTGAAACAATCACTGCTTGAAATCACATTACATGAAGTATTCCTGTACTGAAAATAATGATTTCTAAAAAAATTTATTCAATTTTTTTTTTTTTTTATTAGTTTTTTACGGTGCATGTTAAACATTGTAAGCACGCATACGGAGCAGCTATTACTCATAGGTCCGGCTGGAAAGTTGTTTACTCAGGGGATACCATGCCGTGTGAATCATTAATTGCAGCAGGTAAACTTAGGTCAGCTGTAGTGACTATTAGAAAATTTACTAGAATTAATTTTACCAAAAAAAAAAATTAATTGATTTTGTATAGTCATTTTATTTTAAATCACAATTTATGGTAATGATATACACTAAAGCAAAATGCATAAAAATAAATATTTGCATATAATTATTAATACTTTAATAAACTTATACTTGTGTTTCGTTTTCAGAAGCATACTTATAATAAATAGTATTGTCGTATTCAAACTTCTTGTATTATTGGAGATTGGGGGTCAAGCAACCGCTAGCGTTAATCTAGCATTAATCGTTTACCTATAGTTCTATTGTCTAGACTCTAAACTTGAACTTAATCTACATTTAGTTGAAATTGACAATTTGAATTACAATTTCTTTGCTTATTGTGTGGTTTTGTTGCTTCATAAATGGCAGTTAGTATTTTTATTTGCCAAACTACTTATTTGACGTATTCTGTTGTTGAAAATGGAGATGGTTGAAATTGGTTGATTATTGATATGTATTCTCATTTTACACAAGGATAATGATATCTATTTGATTCTATTTTAGCAACCGAAATGTAAACTTTGAATTAAATCAATGGAGTCTATGGTGCCATATCTAGTCTCCTGCCATCTGACTATCTGATCATTTTTTCCGCTATGGCATTGGTTTATCTATCCAGTAGGTTTTTTTTCACTTTTATTCTGCTCTTTAAACTATTGGTTTGAAATCAAATACTTTTAAGTATTATAATCCAAATCAATCTATTGAAATAACAGTACAAGATCTAAAACTAAACTGTTTATATTTTAAAATCTCAATTATAAGCTTACTGTTAGCATCCTTGATCTTTTAACTGAATTTTCATTATATAAATCATTATTAGATGAAATGTATATTTATTTTATTTATGTTATTGTCAACATTTGAAAGTAGATCAAATACTGTAATTTATATATATGTACTTAAATCTATTCACAAAACAAACAAGTTGGAAAACTTTTGATAATTCACAAGTTAGATTCCTAAAGAATCTTTTAAATGAACTTGTAAGTAACGTCCATCTCTTTGATATTTCAATACCAAACTGATTTATTTCTATCAGGAATAGATTTATATTCTTAATGTTCTATATCTGATAAGCCTTAAAATTATTTCTGTGTTCATTAAAATCATTAGAATATTTTTGTACTATATTGGTCCTTTCAAAATAAATTGTAGTTGAATGGAACTTTGATTTACGTTTTGGAAGAGGTAAAAAACAGAAGTGACAATTTTCCATAAAGTCATTAGAAAAATACAAATAAGAACAATTTAAGGATAATTTTTCACTGAAATACATATAAAATATGACTCAGATTTTATGATTGAAAACAATCCACACCTATTATTTGCAAAATATATGTGTGTAAAATGTAATTTTATTATACAGTAGTTACATAATGACCTGGAGTCAGTAATCATAAAAATGTAAAACACCACTTAAATAGCCCACTACCATGCAAAGGCATATCCAAATGCTTTCTAAAAGAAGATAGTGGGGAAGACAATTCTCAGGAAGCTTGCTAAATGCTTGTTGGTGAAGATTTTAGAACTTTTCTATTCTGGTTTTCTCATTTATCTAAGAATAGCTCAATTCCCATTTACTGACCAGTTTAGGATGTTGAGTTGCTTTGGGTGTTAAAGAAAAATTCTAAAGCTTATTTGAAATCTGGTGAAATTTTTAAATTTTAACCAGTCCGAATTTGAATACCAGACTATGCTCATGACATGGTTTATATATGGGTTATCTTCTCTAATCAAAGTTCTAGCAATTATAATGCTAGAATCTTACAACTAACCACTCATTTAACAGTAAGTTTCTGAGGAAAAGCATGCTCTTCATATCATCCTGGATCATCTCCAAGCTCTAGGATCTTCTAACTATTTTGTCATTAATATTATCTTTATTTCGCCTGTAAATTTTTTCCAACATATTTTTCATAATTCTATTGATAAATAATATGATAGTTTAATTTTTGCTCATGATAAATAGTCTGTTTTTTTTACTTAATCTTTTCAGTATTTGTCTATCTTTTTCATTCTCTCTTAATTTACATCCCTAAAATCTACGTTATAAATTTTATAAAAATGTAATATAAGGAAAACATTTAATAAGCCTATTTATACAATTGTCTTTAATAATATCTAAATCTTATTAAATGCTTGATTTGCTATTAAAATTTTTATATGTGAGTATTTTTATCATTTTAATTAGTTTCCAAGTATTTATAACATTAATCTGCTATGTAATTTCTTACTGCAGTTCTCAGTCTTGTTTTTTCACTACCTACTATAATTAATTTAATTATGATTTTGTTTGCATTCTGTTAGTTCTATATTAGATTTTGTTAACATCATTTTCTCTATTTGCAAGTATAGCAAATCTGCTCTTATAAAAATATCGTACCTTTTTTTCTCAATGCAAATTCCATTTGTATCACACACTTGAACATCACTATTGATAGTTCTATTGTAAAACTTAAATAGACATTTTCCTAGGATTTTATATAATTTTCTTGTTTGTTTTTAAGCACTTCTTTCTGAATTGCTAAAGTCAAAAGCACAAAATTGACATAATCATTTTTATATCAGTTTGAAACAATTTATTTTTTAATTTGTTTCATTTTTTTATTTTTGTCAGCTTTAATTTTTCTTTTATGTAAATCATTTACATTTTATCTTATGTTTTACTTGTTATATATTAATTAATATATATATCAGTATTATTTATCATATAATCACATCGATAGTTTTTTGGGAGGTCAGGTTCATTAGAGCATTTATGTATGAGATTGGATATATGAATTTCATTCATTTAATCAATTTTTTTTTTTACTTTATTCAATTGAGAATTGATTCAGGAGACCTTTGCTCTTGATTCCGCCACTTATTACTGAACTAAAACACATATAGAGCATGTACAATTGTTAATTAGGTTTTGAACTAAAATTAAAGAAAAAAAGTCTAAAATTTACAACGTTAGCTTTGTGTATTTTAAGTTTACCTCAGTTCACAATGAAATTATAAATAATGTAAAATAGAGAACAAAATTTGTCATCCATATGTAGGTAAAATATTTATCAAAATACTGTTTTTGTTTCTGATGTGCATGATTTATGTTAAATAATAAAGATAGAACATCAAAATTAGTCTTTAGCTGAATCTATGATTTTCTTTTTTTAAATTCACATTCACACTAGTGATATCTGTTCTTCAAATTCAGAAGCAATAATGCCACAAGCTGGTATTGTCAAAGGTTCTAATTTGCTGCCAGGATTCAAGAATGGGTTTTTTAGTTAATCCCTTGGTAGTTGTGAGTTACGCGCAATGTGGCTGCTTGATGGCATTGTTTCTCTGCAAAAGCACAGAAATATGCTGTTTAACGCGGCCAATTTATAGTCTATAAAATAGTTCTATTCATATTAGCCGTTAGCAGGCCTAGATGGCGTTGCATACTGCTTTGTGTCACTGTGGAAATAGTGCCCACTTCACAGATTGCTATTGTAGATGTGAGTGTTTGGAATTTAACTGGCTATAAGTGTTTTTATGTGTATTGGAAATAGCAATCTTACATCTTACCTGACATACTATTACATACTAATAATTATAAGACTGCTGCGCGTTTCCCTACACATCTTGGAAGGTGAAAACAATTGTAAAAGGGTATGTCCCAGAACCATTTCATATAAGTCACATGAAAAGGCACGTTAGCGGGAGAACAGCTACGAGAATAATGAAATGGCTGTTGTTGTATGTGGTTTTGGAAATCATAATCTTTGTTTTCTCAGACTAGTGTATGTATTGGCGATCCTTTGGATCGGCAAAACTATCGGAGAACCCCTCGCACATTTCAGCGCTACACGCTGAAGCTCGGTTTGTGTTACACGCTGAAATATATAATGTAATTAAAAAACGTAATTTAGAAAATAATGTTGATTCATAAATTTTTTAAAAATACTTTTAAAAATTATCGGAGAACAGAAAGCAAAAAATTGTTGGCCCGGTAACGTTACATTTCATTATTTTTGCAAGCAACAATGCCGTCAAGTGGCCACATTGGGCATAAGTCACAAGAACCATTCCCTTCTTATTAAACTCAAGTATAATCCTTCTACCAAAGCAAAAAAAAAAAAAAAAGAGCCAATTAAGTAGAAATTAGTTTTGGGAGTCAAGCTTAGTTTCTATAAATGTTATGCATCGGTTAGATTAATAGATTTTGGCATTGCATAAGCAGAAGTATTACTTAATTCTGTTTGAATAAAATAAAAATGAAATAGGTTTATTAGAACTAGGGATTTATTTACAAAAAGTGGTTTTTAATTTATTTGAGAAGGAAAATAAAATACAAAATTAATTTATAAAAAAATTATTATTCATTAAACTAAAGAAGGAGATGGAATATATACATATAAAAGAGTAAAAATGTAATGTTGGAGGTAGAAAGGAAAATAAAGCATGTGGTACTATGTAGGTGTACAATTAAGATTAAAAACATTGCGGATGGAGAGAAACACAGAGATTGTAAATATAAGAAATTTTTTTTTCTTTCAGATGTCTGAGAATAGTTATAGCAAAAGAATATTAAAAAAAAGACTTAAAAGTTTTAATATAAAACTTGATTTTATAAATATGCTAATAAATAGATATATGAATAAGATAGAGTGAGTTGGAGATTTTTACTAGAGAAATATTAGCTTTGTTAGTATTAGTAGACTATTTGAATGATGAAAAAGAACCTCATCTTTAGAAAATGTAAATGGAATATGCTAAATAGATGGGGATGTGGATTAAAAAATGGAAGTATACAGGTTATTATTAAGGAGATTATCTTAATAAGAAATGTCGATTAGATTGAAATTGGATAAAGAGAAATGGATGTAAGTGACATAGTATATGTAGCTGCTGGAATGGTATTTTTTAATCGAGACAAAATAATGAATATCCCCTTCACTTTATCAATTTTTATTATTTTAGCATAAAATATTTACCCAAGTAATATTTTAAAAATTTAATGTTGATTAAATTAGTGCATATTTTAAAAATAAAACACTCAAAATAAGAACATTACAATGATTAAATTTATATGTTATTAGTATGAGTGCATATTTCCTGTTTAGGCATAGTTTTTCATTTCACAAAATGGAAGCAAATTTTAATCATTAATTTTGTTAAATGTTTTTGCATTGGTTGCTGTACTTTAAATCAGAATCTCTAGAAAACTAAGTGAAAAAAAAAAATCACTAAATTATAAAAAAAAAATTATAAAAATTATCGCAAGAAAGTGAAGTAAGTCCTGGACTAGTGGCTTAATGATGTATGGACTCCACTTGAGTGCAGAAGGTTCTGGTTTATACCTAAAAAAAAAATTGTTATATTTTAATTTACAAGTGTCAAACTCACTTCACCCACAATTTTGATACCATCCACCTTAGGTAAATATAGTAATGATTATAAGGTAACGCCTCAGAGTTTTTAAAACTGTTTGATAGTTAATTATAAAATTACAGAAGTATTTTTGAAGCACAAATATTAGTAATAGAAGCTAATATAAGTTACACTGGAAATTATGACTAAAATTTAGATACAGGAAAAGACAGCAAGTTTTTAAGAATATTGCAAAGATTTGAAAAATATGAAGAATAAAAAGCCTCATTTGGAAAAACTTGTATAATAAAAATTTATAATTAGGCTTGTGTATATGTAAATAGTATTAATGACCAAATGTATATGTAAATATAAAAAGAAAGTGAAGTTAAAAAAAAAAAACAATTTTAAACTCTAAATTGCTTAATTATAAAGATTCTGTACAGATAATAATTTTTAATAAAATATATACAGAACTGATGGTAAATGCTTATCCAATGGATATTAAAATTAATAGCTATTATTTAATATTTTATTGTTTCTAACAAGCCATGATACTTTAATGACATAATATGGACATATTGAGATAGCAAGCATATTGTTGAATTATTATTACATCAGTACTTAATTCAGAAAAAATCTGTAACTGAATATCTAGCATTTAATAAAAGAAATAGAAGATTATGGTATGTTTATTATATGATAAATATAGATAAATTTAGGAAAGAGTAATGATATTTGCTTCATCATTTGGAAATTATGCATTTTATATATTGGCCAGAGAAGTCATAGATTTTTGAATGCAAAAAAAAAAAAAAGCAAAAAGATATGCAATGATTGATGAGATAAGAAATAAGGGTATTAAAAAGGAAATGGAGTGGATTTTTTTTTTTTAATGAGAAAAATTCAAAATATTTGGAAGTTTGCAATAATTAAAAATAGATTAGTAAAAATAGAATTTATTGGTTTATATGTAGTAGACAACAAACACATTGGGTAAGAAAGATTTTACAATATACAAAGTTATTGTGAGAGATGGGGAAAGAGGACAGCAAAGCTAACTAGAGAAAAGAATAGTCATGGAAAATAAATTTGAATAAAATAAAAGATTTTGAGTTTATGTGTGTAAGAATAAAAAATATATAGAATATGTTTTTTGATGTAAGGATAGAAATTTTAGATGCCATACAAAGAAGATAGGATTAGACTAAAGATTTGTAGTGTAAATATGGAAGATTATTAAGTGTTTACATTTTTATACTGAAGGATGTTGAAAGAGAAACATGTTAAATTTTATGGAGATTGTATGAAAGGTAAAGGGAGCATATATATATATATTGTGCCCTTTTGTATGGGTCACCATCTAATTTTTGTGCTAATCTATTAAAAATTTTAAATTTAGGATATATTTGAATATGTGATGTTAATTTTGCTTATAGTAATATTTCAAAAGGTTTAATTAAAGCAATCTATGAGTATTTGATATGTGAAATTGTGCTGATATTGAGAGAGACATTTTAAATGATGATGATTA